>JAVLUZ010000360.1:473283-616697 GCA_036768485.1 Mermis nigrescens | reverse complement strand
GGTGGAGGGGTGTTCAAAGGTCAAAAAATGGACTTAAAAATGGTGGTATGGCGAAAAAACACAATTTTTAAATGTTCAAATGTTTCTCATCGAGCACTATCCATTGGCATCAAAAAATTGAAAAAACAAAAAAATTCAAAAATTGAATTTTGAGAGAAGGGGGTATTTTGGTTTCTGGGGAGTATTCGGACTTCTGAGGGCTGCTTACTATAGGTGGACGGCACCAAAGTTCTTGGGGAATGCAAGTTTTTTTTAAAAGGTCAAAAAAATGCTTTTAAAAATGGGGGTTTGGTGAAAAAACACCATTTTTCAACGTTTCGCGTCGAGCACTATTCATTGGCATCAAAAAATTGCGAGAAAAAAATTCAAAAATTGAATTCTGGGGGGTTTTTTGTTTCTGGGGGGGGGGTATTTTGGTTACTGGGTGGTATTTTGGTTTCTGGGGGGTGCATACCCCTAAAACCCCACGTCCATGTATGGTGCATACTTCCCAAACCTCCCACACCCACGTGTGGTTCATACCATATCTAGGCTACCAAGTAGGACAAAAAGGAAACTTTTCGGGAAAAGAGGCTAAAAATGAGGTCAACAAAAGAAAAATCCGGAGGTTTCTTGCAAAACTGCATAAAATCGATCAGAGATTGTCAATTAGAGCAGTTTTAAAACCATTTTGAAGTTCACTAAAATTTCTTGACCCATTAGAAAAAGTTCTCTACTTATCCCCCGAACTGGCCGATGTGCATTCATGATGACATGAAAGAAATATAAATTTTTGATAGGTCTAACCGTTAAAATATTTGGTCGAATCCAAAATTGTTCCCTGTTTTAAGGTAAGCTTAGGGCCCAACAACACGTTCAACAAATGCACGTACAACGTCCGAACGTACACAGCCGAAGAGTACGCCGTCTACGGACTGTTCGCCGTCGGCTATTGCGTCCCGCTTTGTCTCATAGCCTTCTTTCACGTCAAGAATCTTGGTCAAAATTTTTGCGAGTAATCGACGCTTGGCCCTGCATGCGGGCGACGGCCGCCGACTTCATCGTCGCCAAGGACCGGCCGCCAAAATCGCCCAGCGCATGTTTATCGTCGTCGCTTTCTATTTCGCTTGTTGGACGCCCTATTGGATCATCAATATTTACATTTATAATAATTCGTTATCAAACGGTTAGCACTGGCACTGTCTAGCCCATATTCAGGGAGGTCCCTCCACTAAATTGAAAAAATTTAGTTTCTTTCATAAGTCCCCCAAAGGAAAAAATGAAAAATCCGTGAAGTGCGTCCGAAACACCGCCAAATCAGATTTTAGCGTCATTTGAGCTAGTAAGCTTAAAGTGCTTATCTATGTTTTTTGTCTCCTAGCCGGCTCAAAGCCGCTCAAATTTGAGCTAGACATGTAGAATATTGCCAATCTTTTCGAATTATTTATAATCTGCGTTGTTTTTCGCTGCAAAGCACAAAGATTGAATACGGAGATAGGTGCTAAGGAATTATTTGTCAGTTAATTGATCAGAAATAAATTGTGCAGATAGCTTCAACGACAAATTGCTGTATGTATAGCGAAAATTACAAAATTTATGTCATACTCTAAAATAAAAATTTAAATTTAAATTTAAATTTAAAAAATTCTTTCGTTTCTTTCTTTCTTTCCGTCTTTCTAAATTTCTTTCTTCCCCTTCGACTATGAATATACAATGAAATCGCAGGTCCGTATCTAGGATTTTATCTATATGCTTATGAAATAAAGTGCAAAATTTTAAAAATTTGCTCCCTCATCGTATAGAGCTCGCCGCGATACGCTCAAAGCTATCATTATTGTCGCCTATCTCCTAAGGCACTTCAAAGTATTTAACCTCGAAATTTCCAGCCCCCTCCTCCCAAATAAAATTCTTGATACGGGTCTGTGCTGTCATTGTATTTTTAAAGTCAAAGGAATGAAAGAAAGAAATTTAGAAAGATGAAAAGAAAGGGAGAAACAAAAGAATTTTTAAATTTAAATTTTAACTGTAGTTTATTTAAGGCTAAGACATGAATTTAGTCATTTTAGCGTTCTTTTACGAATTTTCAGCAAAAATTTTGCTTCATGGCACTTCGACCTTAATTTTGCGACTGATGATGATGAGGGTGAGATTTAGTAACCGCATGTGTTATTTGCGGACAAAACTACACCTGTAACGTCACTAGTACATGAAACTTTAAATTAAAATTGATACTTCGAAATATACTAATGAAATAGAAAATTTCTTTAACTTTCCTTCAATTTTTTCTCCAACTTACTTTCTCGATATCTGTTACTGAGCACTTTCGCCGTTCAGAGAATTTTGTGGTTGACCAGAGAAGCAGTTCGTGGGTAAACACTTTGATGTCCAAAGCCCCAGATGAACAAAATAAATATTGCGGAAAAAATAAGGCAAAATTGATCTTAAAAATGAATCATTTACAACTTCCTTACAATAATGCTTGAAATTCTGGTAAAGCATTTACAATTTTTTATTCGTTTTAAATTAGGGATTCTAAGCAAGATTTGTTCACAAATGCACGTAAGGAGGGGCAGGGTTTATCCCACCAAAGAAGACAAAAGTACATGGAAATAATTTGATCCGAGTTAGACAAATACAACTTTATTAGCAAGAATTATGTAAACTAACAAAGCTTAAATTCAGAAACCATCTCATCTAGTATCGGTTGATCTTAAAATTCTCCCCCCCAAAAATCCGTTAACCATGCGCTAAATAGCATTTCATCGTCATTTTATGTGATAAAATTCTAAGAATTTTGTGGCGAAAAATAGCATGATTAATCTCACGATTTCGTCGAAAAAAGCTGGACAGGAAGGGGCGGCCTCCTCTCTAAAAACCCTTGTTGCACGTACCGAAAGAATCATGCCAATGAATTATACGCGAACAGGCCGTAACCATACTCACACTTGCAATAGACAAGAAATTTTACCCCCCCCTCATTTTAGCAAGAAGCGTTTTTAGCCATTTTGAAACGTTTTTTGCCAGTTTTCGCCAAAAAAATACAAGTCGTTTGTACCCATCTCCCTAAAAATGGCCGACTACTCCTCCCCAAATCTGGATTTATTACATATCTGGCTGTGATTTTAGCCGAAGGTAAAGAAGTTGCCGACGGCCAAGACTGGCTCACAACATTCTACCTGTCCATTCATTTTTTGGTGTACGCCCACTCGGCCATCAATCCGTTTTTATACGGCATACTGAACAGGGAACTGAGGCGCCTGGGGAACAAGGCTGCCCGTCTCCAACATCAACGACGAACCCGATCGACCAAGTATACCGCTTCGCTGGTTGGCGACTAAAATTGAAATTTTGCCAAAATCGTCAGCTGACACGTGATTAAGAAGAAACAAAGAGCCTACGGGGACGTTAAGGACTTCGCTCTCAGACAGCCAACATACGTCGTTAATTATGCGCCCACTCGTATTATTAATGTTAATTACGTGATTAAAAATTATATCAAATCTATAATATTAATTTCGAGTTGTGTGTAAGTGTGTGTGTGCGTGAGGCAAAAAAGTTTTTACTGGATAATTTTGTGATACTTATATTTTCACTCAATGGGTATTCTCGGGCGCTAATTACAATTTTTTGATTAAAATGGCTCGATCGGACACCTGAAACCCGGAAACTACGGATTTATGTAAAAGGTTTTGGTAGCTCTAGCTGCTTATGCAATTGCCGCAGGGTAAAATTTTAAAGCCACCCTAGATCAAATTTTTATGCGCTATCGACTGGTGTGAACCACTTTACACTACAGTGTAAACTGATGTGATGCCGTAAGAAAAACGTTATTTACAAGTGTATTTTATCAAATATCTCAAATCGCAGCGGATAAATTTTTTGAAAGTTTTCATCAATTATTGGATGTCTTATGGCTGACCTTACTGTAGAATTTGAAGAAAATTCACGGATTGGTTTCTGAGATACGGGAGCCCAAAGGTACCCTATGCATAGCGTAAAATTTAGGTTTTTGTCTTTTCTGCAGAAGCACAGATTGACTGTTGCTTCCAAAATTTGGCCCCTGGGGTTTCTGGGACCGCTGATTCCATATTCGCTACTTTAAATATACGATCTGGCATCATAAAACATGTATGAGACGGGCTGAGAGGAAATCACGTACGGGTACTTATAAACATGATTAATCACTGAAAAAGAGCTTGCACCAAGTCAAAATTTTTGACCTTGTAAACCAGCGCGCGTGAAATTTAATGCAAAGCAATCGAAAGCAGCAAACATGCGGCTTTCGAAAATACAAATCCAAATTTTTTTGCTTCTAGCGGCTAATTTAATATGCAACTTCTTGCATTTGTTTACAATGAGGGCAAAGTTGAACATTGTACAAAGTTGAAGCCGACGCTATAAGATAGGACGTGATACAACATACTCAATGTAGTGTTATTTTGATATACCAAAAATAAATTTTGGTATGATTTTGGTAGGCACTTGTTGGACTACCAATATCATATTATAATTCTGATAATTTTGGTATATCATATTCTTATCATATTAAAACGCCGGAAAATGTGAAAATATTTTTGATATAATTTTGGTATAATTTTGGCACAAAGTGGTAGCACTTTTTCCTTCTTTCGCTCTATAACTTACCTGCAAATTTCGGAGCATGTTGCAGTAGGTATTTTTCAGGTCATATCTTCATAATACATACTTAAGTATGCATGCAGTATAGGTACCTACTTAATGATGTATGTACATATACCGAACCAAGCCACCTCGTCTCGTACATATGTATACTGTAGAGTCCGTTGAGGTTTGTGTACACCTGCGTTAATCGTGTGTACATATATACAATTAGCGCTGTGTAGTATGATTGAGTGACGTGACATCCTGTCGATATTGATAAATGCAAAACTTTCGGCAAGTTCAGATCATTAAGGGTGGCCTAGATCTGGGAGATTTCAAAATCTCAGTTAGGTCGGTAAGTATGTACCACAACACATGACATTGACCCATCAAATTATACTTGTTTTCTCGATTCTTGTTTGCCGCCACCTGTATTGTTTACCGTTGTGATTCGCTAATAGTGATCATAGGTGCACAGCATACGTGGGCAGCAAGAACATTCTGGGGGAGTGCAAGATTTTTCAAAGATGAAAAAATGACCTAAAAATTGTAGTACGGCGAAAAAATACCATTTTTCAACGTTTCTCATCGAGCACTATCCATTGGCATCAAAAAATTGCAAGAAAACAAAAAAATTCAAAAATTCAATTCTGGGGGGGTATTTTGATTTCTGGGGGGGGGGGTATTTTGGTTTCTAGGGGGTGCATATCCCCTAAAACCCCACACTTAGTTGTGGTGCACAGCATGGGCGATTTGGGGTAGGGGTCAAGAATTCAGCTTGTCGAGCCAAAATGACCTCAATAACTTGCATAAACGCTTAAATAGCGTTAAAACCACGATATTACACGGTTTCTGGTCGATTTGAAAAACTTTTGAAGAAAATTTTTAATTTGCATCCGGTTTTGCCTTCATTTTGCCTCATTTTCCCCACAAGATTTTCCATCTTTCTATTCTGGGTTGTCTAGACCCTACATCCCCACGCACATGTCTGATCGTTATTCCGAAATCTTGTTATTTGACGAAAAGTGGAAGGAATTTATGTAATTTTGTAACTTAATCTCGTAAATTTTGAAAGTTTTATAAATATATGAAAATTTTTTAAACAGCGTCCAGAAATGTAATGCTTGTGCTTTTCTTCGAAAAAATAATAATTACTTGCCTTAGTCGTTTGACTTTGAAATACAATAAACGAGTCTTAATTACCTGTATTTTGCTTACATAGATGCCTACTTTTACATGGCTGCAGAAATTACACGATAGGTACTTACCTACCAAAAGTATATTAAATATATACCAAATATCAAAAATATATCATATTTTAAATGGAAAATAGCAGAATATCATATTCATATCATATTAAAAATGAGTCAACTATACCAATAACATATTTTAACTATTTTCGGGCTACCAAAATAACACTAACTCAATGCTATACAATAGGACGTAATGTAATATACCCCATGCTATACAATAGGACGTGATATAACATGCCCCATGCTATAACATAGGATGTGATATAACATACCCAGTGTTACAGGATAGGACGTGATATAATATACCCCATGCTACAAGATAGGACGTGATATACCATACCCAGTGCTATAACATATCCTGTGCTGTAAGATTGGTGTCCCAAAACATAAAAAAAATGGTTTTGACCAAAAAAAATTTTTGAACACTACAAAACATCAAGAATATGGTTTTGACCAAAAAAGTTTTTGAACCTCCAAAAATATCAAAAGTATGGTTTTGGACCAAAAAAGTTTTTTTAATATTTCAAAACGTTAAAAATATGGTTATGATCAAACAAAATTTTTAAACATCCCAAACCATCTAATGGTATAATTTTCAGAACATCCCAGAACATCAAAAATATGATTTAGGATAAAGAATTCTCAGAACCATTCTATAACGTCAGGAATATGGATTTAATCAAAGAAATGGTTGACAAAAGACAGTTTTAAAAAATTTAAAAAATACAATATGTTTTTACCACCAATGTTTTTAGAAATATCCCAAAAACATCAAAAGTCCCGAAAAATAAAAAATACAAGAGACATCTCAATCCCATACAGCAATCAGGCCTAAGTTCAGCCAGGGCAACGCCGGGCAGCTCAGCTAGATATAAAAAATATAAAAACCGCTCGCCGATCCATTGCAGGGTCATTCAATTTTTTATACTAATTACTGGTTAAGATATTATTTGTTTACAAACACTCTAGCAGATGGGGCAGCGAAGCGCCCCATTTGCTAGTCTATAATATTAATTTCGAGTTGTGTGTAAGTGTGTGTGTGCGTGAGGCAAAAAAGTTTTTACTGGATAATTTTGTGATACTTATATTTTCACTCAATGTGTATTCTCGGGCGCTAATTACAATTTTTTGATTAAAATGGCTCGATCGGACTCCTGAAACCCGGAAACTACGGATTTATGTAAAAGGTTTTGGTAGCTCTAGCCGCTTATGCAATTGCCGAAGGGTAAAAATTTAAAGCCACCCTAGATCAACTTTTTATGCGCTATCGACTGGTGTGAACCACTTTACACTACAGTGTAAACTGATGGGATGCCGGAAGAAAAACGTGATTTACAAGTGTATTTTATCAAATATATCAAATCGCAGCGAATAAATTTTTTTGAAGTTTCCACCAATTATTGGATATCTTATGACTGACCTTACCATAGAATTTGAAGAAAATTCACGGATTGGTTTCTGAGATACGGGAGCCCAAAGGTACCCTATGCATAGCGTAAAATTTAGGGTTTTGTCTTTTTTGCAGAAGCACAGATTGACTGTTGCTTCCAAAATTTGGCCCCTGGGGTTTCTGGGACCGCTGATTCCATATTCGCTACTTTAAATATACGATCTGGCATTATAAAACATGTATGAGACGGGCTGAAAGGAAATCACGTACGGGTACTTATAAACATGATTAATCACTGAAAAAGAGCTTGCACCAAGTCAAAATTTTTGACCTTGTAAACCAGCGCGCGTGAAATTTAATGCGAAGCAATCGAAAGCAGCAAACATGCGGCTTTCGAAAGAAAGCAGCAAAGATGCGGCTTTCGAAAATACAAATCTAAATGTTTTTGCTTCTAGCGGCTAATTTAATATGCAACTTTTTGCATTTGTTTACAATGAGGGCAAAGTTGAATATTGTACAAAGTTGAACCCGACGATATAAGGTAGGACGTGATACAACATACTCCATGCTATACAATAGGACGTGATGTAACATACCTCATGCTATACAATAGGACGTGATATAACATGCCCCGTGCTATAAGGTAGGACGTGATATAACATACCCAGTGTTACAGGATAGGACGTGATATAATATACCCCATGCTACAAGATAGGACGTGATATACCATACCCAGTGCTATAACATATCCTGTGCTGTAAGATTGGTGTCCCAAAACATCAAAAATATGGTTTGCACCAAAAAATTTTTAAACATCCCAGAACATCAAAAAAATGGTTTTGACCGAAAAAAAATTTTAAACACCCCAGAACATCAAAAATATGGTTTTGACCGGAAAAAAATTTTTAAACCTTCAAAAACATCAAAAGTATGGTTTAAGACCAAAAAAGTTTTTTTAATATTCCAAAACGTTAAAAATATGGTTATGATCAAACGAAATATTTAAACATCCCAAACCATTTAATGGTATAATTTCCAGAACATCCCAGAACATCAAAAATATGATTCAGGATTAAGAATTCTCAGAACCATTCTATAACGTCAGAAATATTGATTTAATCAAAGAAATGGTTGACAAAAGACAGTTTTAAAAATTTAAAGAATACAATATGTTTTTACTAACAATTTTTTTAGAAATATCCCAAAAACATCAAAAGTCCCGAAAAATAAAAAATACAAGTGACATCTCAATCCCATACAGCTATCAGGCCTAAGTTCAGCCAGGGCAACGCCGGGCAGCTCAGCTAGATATAAAAAAATAAAAACCGCTCGCCGATCCATTGCAGAGTCATTCAATTTTTTATACTAATTACTGGTTAAGATATTATTTGTTTACAAACACTCTAGCAGATGGGGCAGCGAAGCGCCCCATTTGCTAGTCTATAATATTAATTTCGAGTTGTGTGTGTGTGTGTGTGTGTGTGTGTGTTTCTGTGAGGCAAAAAAAGTTTTTACTGGATAATTTTGTGATACTTACATTGTCACTCAATGGGTATTCTCGGGCGCTAATTTTAATTTTTTGATTAAAATGGCTCGATCGGACTCCTGAAACCCGGAAACTACAGATTTATGTAAAAGGTTTTGGTAGCTCTAGCTAGCCGCTTATGCAATTGCCGCAGGGTAAAATTTTAAAGCCACCCTAGATCAACTTTTTATGCGCTATCGACTGGTGTAAACCACTTTACACTACAGTGTAAACTGATGTGATGACGTAAGAAAAACGTGATTTACAAGTGTATTTTATCAAATATCTCAAATCGCAGTGGATAAATTTTTTTAAAGTTTGAACAAATTATTGGATATCTTACGATTGACCTTACTGTAGAATTTGAAGAAAATTCACGGATTGGTTTCTGAGATACGGGAGCCCAAAGGTACCCTATGCATAGCAAAAAATTTAGATTTTTGTCTTTTTGCAGAAGCACAGATTGACTGTTGCTTCCAAAATTTGGCCCCTGGGGTTTCTGGGACCGCTGATTCCATATTCGCTACTTTAAATATACGATTTGACATCATAAAACATGTATGAGACGGGCTGAAAAGAAATCACAGTACGGGTACTTATAAATATGATTAATCACTGAAAAAGAGCTTGCACCAAGTCAAAATTTTTGACCTTGTAAACCAGCGCGCGTGAAATTTAATGCGAAGCAATCGAAAGCAGCAAACATGCGGCTTTCGAAAGAAAGCAGCAAACATGCGGCTTTCGAACATACAAATCCAAATGTTTTTGCTTCTATCGGCTAATTTGATATGCAACTTTTTGCATTTGTTTACAATGAGGGCAAAGTTGAATATTGTACAAAGTTGAACCCGACGCTATAAGGTAGGACGTGATACAACATAATCAATGCTATACAATAGGACGTGATGTAACATACCCCATGCTATACAATAGGACGTGATATAACATGCCCCATGCTATAAGATAGGACGTGATATAGCATACCCAGTGTTACAGGATAGGACGTGATATAACATACCCCATGCTACAAGATAGGACGTGATATACCATACCCAGTGCTATAACATATCCTGTGCTGTAAGATTGGTGTCCCAAAACATCAAAAATATGGTTTGCACCAAAAAAATCTTTAAACATCCCAAAACATCAAAGAATGGTTTCGACCAAAAAATTTTTCAAACACCTCAAAACATCAAAAATATGTTTTTGACCAAAAAAATTTTTAAACCTCCAAAAACATCAAAAGTATGGTTTTGGACCAAAAAAGTTTTTTTTAATATTCCAAAACGTTAAAAATATGGTTATGATCAAACAAAATTTTTAAACATCCCAAACCATCTAATGGTAAAATTTCCAAAACATCCCAGAACATCAAAAATATGATTTAGGATAAAGAATTCTCAGAACCATTCTATAACGTCAGAAATATGAATTTAATCAAAGAAATGGTTGACAAAAGACAGTTTTTAAAAATTTAAAAAAATACAATATGTTTTTACCGACAATTTTTTTAGAAATATCCCAAAAAACATCAAAAGTATCGAAAAATAAAAAAATACAAGAGACATCTCAATCCCATACAGCTATCAGGCCTAAGTTCAGCCAGGGCAACGCCAAGCAGCTCAGCTAGATATAAAAAATATAAAAGCCGCTCGCCGATCCATTGCAGAGTCATTCAATTTTTTATACTAATTACTGGTTAAGATATTATTTGTTTACAAACACTCTAGCAGATGGGGCAGCGAAGCGCCCCATTTGCTAGTACTGAGTTAAAATCAATTTAAAACAATGTAGAAATTACTCATCTTTCAAATAAAAAAATAATAATTACTGAATTCGATCACGGTGATTTTGAGTTCTGATGAGACATGTTAGACCTAATAAAATTTGACAAAAACGGTGATTTTTTGATTCTTTACACTCACTTCACACAACGAATATTCGTTTTCAAGAAGAATGGATTGGACAATTAACTCGACGTCAAAAAATTACATAATATATGTTAAAATCAGTGGAGTTAATTTTTGACTTGTCCAACCTCGTGTCGAGTCTTACAGAAAGTGACACTTATAGTCCGTTTCATTTAACCTTAAGGTTTTTGAAAAGATTCAAAGTGCCTACAAAAGTATTTTAAACTAACGCCTCATAGTATACCGAGTTACGTTGGGACATCTGCCAGTGCAAAGCCTCATTGCAGTATCATGATTTTAAACCACTTTTGTAGCCTGATTCGTGCGGATTAAATTCAATAGAAAACCGCAAACCTAAATGAAACAGACTATAGGTGAAAAATTTTACACTAGTCCTTTCCCTATAGGATGTTATATCTAAGGAATACCTTCGGATGAATTATTTCTAATTTTTCGGCAAATATCATTCAGATCAGGGATAAAGACTACCCTAAAGCCAAGTATCTGATTCCAATCAAAGCCTATAGTCTGTTCCCCATAATTTTGTGGACAAATTTTAAAACTTTTTATCGACATTAAGCCGAGGGTTACGATAATTATACATCAGATCAAAGCTATAATCGCAATCTGTTAGTTTATTGTCGGAGATATAGTTTTAAAATTTATACCGAAGTCGTCTAAAACAGACTATAGTTGCCGTAAAACCTTTGCAGTCATGCGAACAAAATGTTTTAAATCGTATGTATTGTGTCATGCTTACTTGTATTTTAACTGTTTTTATTGATTTTAGAATAAACTTTGTCTTTGAAATATTTGATCAAAACGACAAAAGATTTGCCATAAAATTTTGGAATAAATCATTTTGAACATAATTTACGAATAGATAAAAACTATATTAAAAAGTAATGTTCACTAAGTCATCCGAAAATTAATCAATCATTGGGCAATATTAACGCATTGTTGGAATAACAGCAATGGCAAATGGCCTCTGTTTCGTCTTTATATAAATAAATGGTAAGCTACAAGCCTCGAACACCGCCGCGAATTTCGATTGCTGAGACCTTAATTAGGATTTCTTAATTAACGAATGTCTAATTATAATAATTTCGATATAAAATATCGAATTGAGCTATAATGACTTTAAATTATACGACACGAAATTACGTCCGCTGCTATGTTGAATGTTTGAGTGAGAGAGGTGAGGAACCAAATTACGAGAAGTACTAATTATGCGGTCCAGTGATTGGACAAGTGCCAACCTGAAAAAATTCACGAAAAACATATACTTCCTGAAATCAGATAAGATCAATAAAAATAGTTCGTTTATGCTAACGGAAGTCTTAAAACACACGTACTGACAATCTGGGCCGGGTGATGCGTGAGCATTTTTTAAGCTATCGGATTGCTAATTATTTTCATGATTATTTATTCGACTAGGTTCTGAAAATTTTTTCCGTTTCTCTATTAGCATTTGTCACGTTTCCCATCCGAGCTAAATGTCAAGCGATTATTTTGAACCAATATAACTCGCATATGGATTTCAGAGTTGAAGTGATGTTTTTATTAATCCTATTCCTATCCAATTCTACACTTTATTTCCTTTTAAGAATAAAATGAAATTTTTCACTAATTATTAATTATATTTATTGTAAAATTTTAGAATGAAAATGACATCTTTCCGGTTACAATATATTTTTTTACTTATGTATTACGCATTTTTAAGATTAAAATTAATCTTTTTTTGAGTGTAAAGAAATTAGGATTAGGCTAGTTCGTAGCCTCTAAATCGTAGTACGTTTGTGTGTGGAAAACTTGTGTTCCACAAAATATTTAACATATTTACCAATCAAAAAATGGAAAAAAACGTCGTTTTTAGCCCTATGTGACACCCTTGATTTCAAACTTTACACCTCAAAAAGTGAAACATGCGATTTGATGCGACGTGTAGTCATCGTAAGTTACTTTAATTTTATTCTATTCGATTTGTCTCGACTTATAACTAGAGAAGTTTAAGGTGAAATCCGAGACAAAACCCATTTTTCACATCATCCACTTCAGTGTAAAGTTTGAACCCATATATCTAACTCCGTACTGAGTGTACAAAACTTTGCTGGTAAGCCAGAAGTAGTTCTTAAGTTGTAGTACATTTCTGTTGGAACAAATATCTTGGAACTCATAATCAGAATTGTTGGCAGACGAAAAATAAGCCAGAATGTATCTTTTCATCTTTTCACCCTCAGGTTCTTGACACTCTTTATACTGCCATTTGGAGAATAAGTCACTTTTCAAAATTAAAAAAATAAAGAGCTACATGAGCTTAAGCAATTGTCCACATTTAAAAAACCAGACTAAACAGAATGCAAAACTAAACTAGCAAAATCGTGTCTCCCACAAAAATTTCAAGAAGCAATATGCTATTACGTTACAGTAAAACTTTACACGCTCCTTACACACTGGTTTTGATTTAAAAGAACAAAAAACAAGGTCAGCGAATGTTTTCATCATCTATCTTAAAGAAACCACAAAATACAGAAGAGTCCCAGTGTTGCTATAGGGAGGGGTAGACCCACCGTCCCACTAGACCCACTTTTTCGTCCAGCTAGACCCACCAGAAGTCTCGCTAGGCCCACCACGTGCATAATGAGGTGTTCCGCTAGACCCGCCGTTTCGCGACCGTCCCGCTAGACCTACTGTCTCGGAAGACCCATCTCAGAAGAAAATTATGTACGCTTGTAAGCAAAAACAGAAACGCTTGCAAAGTGTATGCATTCAAGTATACATGTTTGGTCAAACATATAAATAAATAATTGAAAAATAATTACATTCGATTAACCCTCTAATCAATTAAATTTAATCAATAAATTAATAAATTTTCTATATTATTAGTAGTTATACGTGGTACCCTGGGTCGAACGCTATAACATAGGCAATGGAATAACATAGGCAATTCATAAGGATAGGCAGTAGCTAAGCATAGCCTAACGCTATAACATATACAATGGTTAAGCATAGGCGAGGAGGTGGAGCCTTGCTCCCTGGGATAAGGGCCAGGGAGCAATGGTTAAGGATAGACAATCGTTAAGGTTAGGCTATGGTTAAGCATAGACTAACGCTGTAACATATAAGGAAATACATAGTTGAGGAGTGGAAGGGGTAAATTAAGCCTAGGCAAGCTAAGCTAAGCCAGGGGTTAAACTAAGACTAAACCTATGCTAAATGTAAACTAAGTGTGAGTGTAAACTAGGATTAAACGAAGACTAAGTGTAGAGTAATTGTGAGTGTAAACTAAGACAATGGTATATATATATATATCACTTCCTAGTCCAATCCTTTTGCCTGCAGGTCCTCAGCGGGAGAGGGGGAATCCCCTCTAAAATGTAGCAGTGGTCCGCTCTTGCTACCACTGCCACTCAGTCTAAAAATTGCCTTAAATGCGCCAAAGTTAGACAAAACTAAGCCCAAGGACTGGGTGTGAGTGTAAACTAAGCTTACGTAAGCCAAGGTGTAAAACAAGCCTAAAGATTATAGAAATTTATCAAGCAGTGTATGGCTTCCTGGCCCTTAATGTTCACCTGGCAGATTATGCAATTAAGTCTTAAGTGTAGAGTAAGTGAATGTTGTAAAGCAAATTCGAGTGAGCCTAGCCAAGCTAGGGAGTAAATTGGGCCGAAGAAGTAATGGACTGTGTACATATAAATTAGACTTCCCGGTCCTTCGACTTCCCGGTCCTTCGACTTTCCGGTCCCTCGACTTCTCGGTCCTTTGACTTCCTGATTCTTTGACTTCCTGGTCCTTTGACTTCCCGGTCCCTTGACTTCCCGGTCCATTGGCTTCCCGGTCCTTCATCACTTGCTGGTCCTTCATCACTTCCTGATTCTTCATTACTTCCCGGGCCTTTAGACTTCTTTGCCCCAACTAAATGTTTTGAAGCAGTGGTCCGCTCTTGCAACACATCAACATGCTTTATGTATGTTGTGTGTATCCACTGCACAAACTGTGTATGTGTGATAAGCAAAATAAGTGAGGTGGGGTCTGCTATTGCAACACATCAACGAACCTGTGCATGCTGTGTGTATCCCCTTCCATTGCAAATAATGGACTGATTGAGCTAAAATCTTGGATTTGGATTGAATCAAGCATGTGCTGTAAAGATTGTTAATTAAGGGTCATGATCAAGAATATCTAGTATTTTCTGTTTTTGACGGTTTTTACGTCAAAATGAACTTTTCGGCTCAAATAGCATAATAGTAGGTGGTGCATGTATGCATGAGTCTTGCAAAGGAGATCAACAGCAAATTTAGCATTGATAATGATTAATGTAGGCAAGCAGTTATGAGCACACATGGGCGTGGGGGGGGGGGTCTGGGGGGGTCTGGACCCCCCAGAAACCAAAAGACCCCCCAGAAATCAAAAGACCCCCCAGAATTCAATTTTTTGAAAATTTTTTTCGTTTTTTTCGCAATTTTTTGATGCCAATGGATAGTTCTTGATGAGAAACGTCGAAAAATGGTGTTTTTGTCGCCATACCACCATTTTTAAGGCCATTTTTTGTCCTTCAAAAATCTTGGACCCCCCAGAATTTTCTTGCTGCTCACGTATGGTTATGAGCATTCGGACTGTTACTAAAACGTGGTAAATATAATATACTGTAAAAGTGAATACATGAGGAACAATAGCTCAAATTGATCTAGAATTTAACATACAGGTCATACAACTTTAACAAAGTGTGTACTATTTGCAGAGCTGAGCACAACACAACTCTCACTATTGTTATTAGTCAGGTCTCTGAGGCTATTCTTATCTGCCGAGGAGTTTAACGAAACCTTTATTTCAATACAATTAATGCCTAAGAAACATAATTAACATGTATTATCAGCTTTAGTTGGTTCAATCACTTCTTCTTTATTTGTATAACTTACAGTAAAGTGTGCACTTCATTCAATTATATGTGAGCATTGAAATTGGCTCATAGATTATAAAAAAATTAGAAAGAAAGTAAGGCAAATTGAGCAGTTTAGAAAAAAGTGTGCAACGTTAAGAAAAAAGTGTGCAGAGTTTAGAAAAAAGTATGCAGAGTTTGGAAAAAGTGTGCAGAGTTTAAAAAAAGGTGCAGAGTTTCGGAAAAAGTGTGCAGAGTTTCGAAAAAAGTCTGCAGAGCTTAGAAAAAAGTGTGCAGAGTTTGGAAAAAAGTGTGCATAAATTGGAAAAAAGTGTGCAGAATTTGGAAAAAAGTGTGCAGAGTTTAGAAAAAGTGTGCAGAATTTGAAAATTTTTTCCACACACTATAACATAGGAAATGTGCAGAGTTTCGAAAAAAGTGGGCAGAGTTTAGACAAAAGTGTGCAGAGTTTGGAAAAAAAGGGCAGAGTTTGGAAAAAAGTGTAGAGAGTTTAGAAAAAGTGTGCAGAGTTTAGAACATTTTTCACACGATATAACATAGGAAGTGTGCAGATTTCGAAAAAAGTGGGCAGAAATTAGAAAAATGTTTGCAGAGTTTGGAACATTTATCACACGCTGTAACTAGGAAGTGTGCTGAGTTCCGAAAAAGTGGGCAGAGTTTAGAAAAAAGTGTGCAGAGTTTGGAAAAAGTGTGCAGAGTTTCGAAAAAAGTGTGCAGAGTTTCGAAAAAAGTGTGCAGAGTTTGGAAAAAAGTGTACAGAATTTTCGAAAAAAGTCTGCAGAGTTTAGAAAAAAGTGTGCAGAGTTTGGAAAAAAGTGTTCAGAGTTTCGAAAAAAGTGTGCAGAGTTTCGAAAAAAGTGTGCAGAGTTTGGAAAGTGTGCAGAGTTTGGAACATTTTACACGCTATAACATAGGAAGTGTGCAGAGTTTCGAAAAAGTATGCAGAGTTTGGAAAAAAGAGTGCAGTTTCGAAAACAGTGTGCTTAGTTTCGAAGAAAATGTGCAGAGTTTCGAAAGAGTGTGCAGAGTTTCGAAAAATGTGCAGAGTTTGAAAAAAGTGTGCAGAGTTTGGAAAAATACCGAGAATATTAAAACATATGTTGGGGTTATTCAAAATGTCATTATCATTCAGCCAACTATAGTATAATAGAGACGTGTATTGTAAGTGGGTGGCCTGAGTACAACACTTATTCAGGGCTGAGAGCGACAGACAAGAATGAATGGTCAAAAACTCTTTTAGCTTTGACATAGTCTATTAAATAAATTATATAGGTATATTAGACATAACAATTTGATGACGTAGGCATGTGTTCAAAATAGAAACACAAGAATAAGCAGTTAGGGTGGCCTGCTTGGGTAGTGTGGCTGTAAAGTAATTAATCAGTGAGCCAATTTTCATAGAAATAGGTATTATTTGCATTCATACTTGCTACATTACTGGCCAGGCTGTTTTTTGGCTATATTATTCATTATTGTTATATATATATATATATATATATATATATATATATATATATATATATATATATATATATATATATATATATATATATATATATATATATATATATATATATATATATATATATATATATATATATATATATATATATATATTTATATATATATATACTTTATTATTCATTATACATGTAGGAAAACATTGCATTTTCATGGACTAGAGACATAAAGATTACAATACTGTTAGGTAATCTTAAACAATATACTACGTACAGTAGGCAAAGTCTGTTGAATTTATAAGAGTACTTGTAAAGTTTGGAACATTTTTTGTAAAGTTTTGAACATTTTTGTAAAGTTTGGGAAATTCGGAACGAAGCTTGTAAAATTTGGAACAAAGCTCTTAGAAGTCACAAGAAAGTTATGTATATAATCAAATATCTGAATTCAGCCACAATTAAAGGGGTATATTGCATCCGAAAATCCTTCTTTCTACTGCCTAAGTTAATAAGGCAAGTAAAGCATAATGCGTTTACACTGTTAGGCATATGTACAGAAATTTATATTTGTGAGGCTGCGTTATCTGTCTTATTGGTTAGGTGTAAGTATGATAGTATTGCACTGTGCGCTTAAAATTTTGCTTGTTAATTGATAAAGAGTTAGTAGCCTAAGCACACACAAGTGTGTCAGAATTACTCATATTGTATACACAATACTATTTAAATTCCACTCTTTATTGGGAAAGTGTGTCTTAAGCTTACTTGCATTGCTACATTAATTGAGCAATTTAGCAGCAAGCATCAGTCTGCATGCTTTTGTCTGTATTGCTCAATTAATGTAGCAATACAAGTAAGCAACACACACTTTCCCAATAAAGTGTGGAATTTAAATAGTATTGTGTATACAATATGAGTATTTCTGACACATTTGTGTTTGCTTAGGCTATTAGCTCATTATCAATCAACAAGCAAAATTTTAAGCGCACAGTGCAATACTATTATTCTTACACCTAACCAATAAGACAGATAATGCAGCCTCAGAAATATAAATTTCTGTACGGATGCCTAACAGTGTGTTCGCATTATGCTTGACTTGCCTTATTAACTTAAGCAATAGAAACAAGGAATTTTGGTAGCAATAAACCCTTCAATAGTGGCTGAATTCGGATATTTGAACATTTATTTACCTTTCTTTTGACTTTTAAGAGCTTTGTTCCAAATTTTACGAGCTTTGTTCCGAATTTCTCAAACTTTACAAAAAATGTTCTAAATTTCACGAAATATGTTCCAAACTTTACAAAAAAATTTCCGAAACTTTACAAAAAACGTTCCAAACTGTACAAAAAAGTGTTCCAAACTTTACAAAAAATATTCCAAACTTTACAAGCACTCTTATAAATTCAACAGACTTTGCCTACTGTATGCAGTATATTGCTTAAGACTACCTAACAGTATTGTAATCTTTGTGTCTCTAGTCCACGAAAATGCAATGGTTTCCTACATGTATGAAGGGTTGCAATAATGAACATTATAGCCAACAAATGGCCTGGACAGTTATGTAGCAAGTATGTATGCAAATAATACCTATTTCTATGAAAATTGGCTGACTGATAAATTACTTTACAGCCACACTACCCAAGTAGGCCAGCCTAAATGCTTATACTTGTGTTTTTATCTTAAAACACATGCCTACATCATCAAATTGTTACGTCTAATATACCTGTATAATTTATTTAATAAGCTCAGTCAAAGCAAAAAGAGTTTTTACCAAATCATTCTTGTCTGTCGCTCTTAGCCCTGAATAAGTGCTGAACACAGGCCCACCCAATTACGCTAAACGTCTCTATTATACTATAGTTGGCTAAATGATAATGACATTTTGAATAATCCCAAAATATGTTTTAATATTCTCGGTATTTTTCCAAACTCTGCACACTCTTTTCTAAAGTCTGCACACTTATTTCGAAAGTCTGCACACTTTTTTCGAAACTGCACAGTTTTTTCCAAACTCTGCACACTTTTTTCAAAACCTGCGCACTTACTATGTTTTAGCGTGTGAAAAATGTTCCAAACTCTGCACACTTTTTTCTAAACTCTCGACACTTTTTCCAATCTCTGCACACTTTTTTCTAAACTGCTCAATTTGCCTACAATTTCTTTCTAATTGTTCTACAATCTATGAGCCATTTTAAATACTTACATATAATTGGATTAAGTGCACACTTTACTTTAAGTTATACAAATAAAGAAGAAGTGATTGAACCAACTAAAGCTGATAATACATATCAATTATGTTTCTTAGGCATTAATTGTATTGAAATGTAAGGTTTTGTTAAACTCCTCGGCAGAGAAGAATAGCATCAGAGACCTAACTAATCACAATAGTGAGAGTTAAATTGTGCTCAGCTCAGCAAATAGTACCTACACACTTTGTTAAAGTTGTATGACCTGTATGTTAAATTCTAAATCAATTTGAGCTATTGTTCCCCGTGTATTCACTTTTACAGTATATTAAATTTACCACGTTTTAGTCACAGTTCGAATGCTCATAACTGCAATGCCTACATTAATCATTATCAATGCTAAATTTGCTGTTGATCTCCTTTGCAAGACACATGCACCACCTACTATTGTGCTATTTGAGCCAAATAGTGCATTTTGACGTAAAAACAGTCAAAAACAGTAAAAATACTAGACTTTCTTGACCATGACCCGTAATTAACAATCTTTACAGCACACGTTTGATTCAATCCAAATCCAAGATTTTAGCTCAATCAATCCATTATTTGCAATGGCAGGGGATACACAGAGCATGCACAGGTGCGTTGATGTGTTGCAATAGCAGACCCCCCACCTTACTTATTTTGCTTATGACACATGCACAGTTTGTGCAGTGGATACAAACAACATATATAAAGCGTGTTGATGTGTTGCAAGAGCGGACCACTGCTTCAACACATTTAAGCAATGGCAAAGAAGTCAAAAGGCCTGGGAAGTGATGAAGGATCAGGAAGTGATGAAGGACCAGTGAGTGATGAAGGACCGGGATGTTAAAGGACCGGGAAGTCAAAGGACCAGGAAGTCAAAGGACTGAGAAGTCGAAGGACTGGGAGTCGAAGGACCGGGAAGTCGAAGGACCGGGAAGTCGAAGAACCGGGAAGTCTAATTTATATATATAAAGTTCATTACTTCTTAGGCCCAATTTACTACCTAGCTTAGCTAGGCTTACTTGAATTTGCTTTACAACATTCATTTACGCTACACTTAAGAGTTAATTGCATAATTTGCCAGGTGAACATAAAGGGCCAGGAAGCCATACAATGCTTGATAAATTTCTATAATGCTTAGGCTTGTTTTACACCTTGGCTTACGTAAGCTTAGTTTACACTCACATCCAGTCCTTGGGCTTAGTTTTGTCTTACTTTGGCACATTCGAGGCAATTTTTAGACTGAGTGGCAGTGGTAGCAAGAGCGGACCACTGCTACATTTTAGGGGATTCCCCTCCTCCCGCTGAGGACCTGCAGGCAAAAAGAGTGGACCAGGAAGTGATATAGACCATTGGCTTAGTTTACACTCACAATTACTCGACACTTAGTCTTTGTTTAATCCTAGTTTACACTCACACTTACTGTACACGTAGCATAGGTTTTGTCTTAGTTTAACCCCTCGCTTAGCTTAGCTTGATTAGGCTTAATTTACCCCTTCCACACCTCAACTATGTCCTCATATGTTACAGCGTTAGTCTAGGCTTAGCCATTGCCTCTCCTTAACCATTGTCTACCCTTAACCGTTGCTCTCTGGCCCATATCCCAGGGAGCAAGGCTCCACCCCCTCGCCTATGCTTAACCATTGTATATGTCATAGCGTTAGCCTATGCTTAAGCACTGCCTATCCATAAGAATGGCTATGTTATACCATTGCCTATGTTATAGCGTTAAACCCAGGGTACCACGTATAACTACTATTATTGCATGAAATTGTGAACATTACAAATTGCAAGGAAGATATGTGCGTGCGCGCGTGCATGTGTGTGGCAATGGTAAGTCCAGCCATGGCCGATTATTTTTCAAGAATAAATTTTTATTTTTTCATGTCAAGAAGGAATACACTCTTGTCAAACACAATTCAGAGTGCATTTTTTGCTTTTTATCGTAATGGTATTGCACTCTTTGTATCATCCGATCAGGGAATTTCCACATACTAAGTTGGCACACAGATTAAAGCGTTGACACTGCATTCCGATATTAGTACAGATATGCACATATGAATATGATTAAAAGCATGTAGGCATTTCACAAAGACGGCTCAACAATAATCGGGACGAACGGATGTTGGAAATTCTCACTAAAAAATCGAAAATGTTAGGCAAATTAGGCAGTAATGTTTGATATGATAAAAGTTGCTGATTTTTTATGTACCTACCGACTTGTCATATTCGAATGAAATACCTATGGTAATTACGTTCAACTTCACATTCACGAAAACAAAGTAATCGCTTGTTATTGAGTGTCACATGCCTTAAGCTTGCTTTTAAATTAACGATCACAAAAATTTTGCAGTATTCACTTAAGCGTCTTGATAACTACTTTTCGTTTCACATGTAATATGTAATGTCTTCATTTTTTAGGGTGTGTCTTCCGAGACAGTGGGACTAGCCGGACGGTCGAAAAATGGTGGGTCTCGTGAGACAGCTCATTATGCACGTGGTGGATCTAGCGAGACTTCCAGTGGGTCTAGTGGGACGAAAAAGTGGGTCTACTGGGACAGTGGGTCTTGCGGGACGGTGGGTCAAGCGGGTCACAATCATTATGGGTACGACCTAACGCGCTACCTATGATAAACAAAAACTAGTGTTATGACGCTGCTTCAAAGGCATTGATAATGAGCTTGCTAGTATGTTATTACTTAACACGCTCGAGTTCATTAAGCAAATTCATTTTTGACAGTAAAGAATACATAATTTAGTATTAGAGATTTATGAGAAGCTTATTATTCATTTGTGCGGGAAACAATAATTTTCGCTATTTCCTATGGCAGTAACTTTGATCAGAGTATTTCTAATAGCCGATCTTTAAGAAATTTCCAAATCATTTAAAGTATTTAATGTAAAAAATGCTTGTTCAGTGAAAATTTTATTCAACATCATTCATGCCAAAAAAACCATATAAAGCTTGGAAATTAAAACAGGGTAGGCCGATGTTAGGCCTAAAAATAACAAATGCTGCTTTATTATTTATTTATTTTTCAGTTTATGCAGCTAAATGTTGAGAATCGTTAACGACAATGGGGACAAAAAATTTGAAAATGCAGTTTTTCACCGAAAATATTTTTAGATAATTACCTTAGTAAAAATAGCCCTTGTTAGAAAAATAAGGGCTTCCTGTTGTCAACAAGGTCAATAATCGAGAAATTTTGTTTAATAAGGCCCAAATTAGTACGAATTCGAAAATTTATTGTCTAACTCAATTATTCGAATTTCCCCTTTCACCACAAAATTTAATTCGCAAGAAGTACGGAATATAGTTTAGGAATTATTACCATAATCTTGCTCATTGCATAACTCGTTTCGAAAATTGCAAAAAATGAATTAATCGTTATGTTTCAGTAAAAGATAAAGCTTGAAATAATTCTCTATGCTTCATTTGACAAACAATCGCTAATGAGATACACGAAACCAGCGGCTAATAATATATAAAGGAATCTGCTAATCACTATCTGACCTCTCCTGCTTTAAAAAAATCGGGGAAATAATGAATTATACAATAGGCTTGAAGACGCTTTTCTTCTCGGGGCGACAAACACTTTTTCAAATTTATTTATGTCATTATTACTATAACAAATTATAGTAATGAATGAGTTAGGAAAATTGGTGATAAATGTCAAGTACACAGAATATAGATCGTTAAAATAATAGAACACTAAGACACAGCATTACTGGAATATGCCAAAATCTGTACACACCTAATCAACAATGCTTTAAGCAAGCAAAAAATGGTTTTTTCTTAACAAAAAACGCCATTAAGGCTCAGAAAGGCGGAACACAATAATTTAGATCGCGTTTGACCTATTTTTGAAGTCTAGTCAAGCATATTTCCAGGTTTACCGGCGCATTTTGAGATTCGCACATTTACGAGTAGGTACTTACAAAATTAAGACGAAAAACAATTTCCGAAATATAGAAATCAGAAAAATAGCCGAAAATTATAACAATGACGACAGTTGCAAGCGACCGCAGACTGGTGTGGGTCTGGTAAACCAAACGTGGGCGTTGGGGTCTGAAGGTATGAACCATATGTGGGCAGCACCAAAGTTCTGGGAGCTGCAAGATTTTTTCAAAGGTTAAAAAATAGCCTTAAAATGGTAGTATGGCGAAAAAAACACCATATTTCAACGTTTCTCATCGAGCACTATCCATTAGCATCAAAAAATAGCGGCAAAAACAAAAAAGTTCACAAATTGAATTCTGGGGGGTATTTTGGTTTCTGGGGGGTCCATACCCCAAACCTTCCTCCACGCCGAGGTATGAACCCATTAGAATCTGAAAGACTTCGAAAAACAATAGTCCATTCCTAGAATTGAATTTTTGGTGCTATCCTTGGCAATCGGCTTCATCGGACCGCACCAGAATTTTTTTGCTGCCAATGATGGTCTAGATCGTAGGTGTACAGCATGGCTTGGTGGCGGGCTGGTCAGCTGGTCTGGGCAAAGTAAACAATTGAGCTTTTTCGGGCCAAAACGACCTCAAAAACTGGTATAAATGATTAAATTGCGTTAAAATTGCGTTATTCCACTTTCTGGTCAATCTTAAGCATTTTTGAAAATTTTCAATTCTTATTAATTTTTGGCCTTCGTTTTGTCTCATTTCCCCTAGAAAATTTCCATTTTTTTTCGTTCCTAGGGTTCAAGAACCCGACCCCCTGACGTGGATGTCAAGTTTGAACCTTCTAGAATCCGAAAGACGTCTCCCGTTAGACCCCCTAAATTTTAGTTTCGTTATCGTTTCGCGATTTTGTCCCACCAGACCCCACAATTTGCTTTCTGTCTGATGTGTAGTGACCATTTATGTATATCGTCCGTGCGAAAAACTACCCGTTGATTTTTGTAAAAACCAAAGGTCAAAAGGATAAAATTTAACCCCTCCATCTGTGTCTGACGTATGGTGGACTTTTTACTGAAGTACTAAAAACTAACTGAATTCTCCAGCGAATAGGCCTACAATTTTAGGCTGACAAGCTTTTGAACTTTTGTTTCACTTTTCAATCTAAAATTTTGATGACTAATTTCGTTTCATAAATTAAACATCGGTTTCTTAAATTAATAAAAATGATCAAAGCAAATCCTTCAAAGCGAAGTCATATACGTAGGTATTATAAACGAGAGAAAGAATTTTATTTCCTATTTTTATTTTATTTTTATCATTTTATTTTATTTGTATTATTGTATTTTATTTTATGTTTATCTGTTTATTTTACGAAACAAGGAGAGAATAATTATATTATTACATTTTAAATGACTTTTAGTACATAGAATGTGCGCATTCGCAGTCCAAGTCGCATATCCAACATCAAGATCGGGATTTTGTTGGAAATTTTAGTCACAGCATGCTTCATCAATGGTCACGCATAGCCCCAAATTATGTTATTTTTTATCCACCTAAATTATTGCATATCACGTCAACTCCTGCTTCCGATCAGATAAGGACAGGAAAGGTCAAGCGGATTTCAGTTCCCGGTAAGTACTATTTCTTAAGTGCCTAAGATCTAAACGTCAGAAACTGGCAATTTTTCTCTAAAACGTCGTAATAGCTCGTGGATTTACCGAGTTTAAATTGCGTGACCTTTTAATTACATACAATTTTTGGCTGAAATTTCTTGCATAATAAGCCATCTATTGCCTCGATTCAACATTCATCGTAATCGCATTTTATCGGAAAAGGGCATTTGTAATATGCACTGTCACGCAAAACGCAGCTTAGTGAACAATTAGCCTGCATATTTTCGAATCAAAAGTCAAAGTATGCATGGTTTGAAGCAGGCAAGCAAAAAACCTTGCGTTAGCATATCAATTATTCCACAAATTTGTAGTCATATATGGGCGTTGAGGAGGTGTATTTGAAAAATCTGTATCCGGAATCCAGAAGATTATGAAGAAAATTCGAAAGACAAGCGAGATAAAATTTTTTAAATGTTTTCTCTCTTTTTTCGCGATTTCCGATTTTTTACCTTTGAAAATTTTCGGGCTCGAAGCCCCTTAAAATTAAAGTCCTGACCAGATATACACCTAGGGTGGGCGGTTAGAGGGTCTCACGTATTTGTAGCAGCCGAACGCCCCGTCGAAAATTTTTTAAAATCTATGCTAAAAAATAGAAGTAATCTATGCTGAAATAGGACTCTATGCTCTTGAAGTTGTTATGCAAGCTATTCCATGAGCAAAAAAATGGCTTTCAGATCGCAAAGAAAGTAAATAAATGTAATTGTAAATTTCATATCCATTCTTTATCTCGCCAAATGCTTTTGGCCTATGGGGGCAGGCCCCCCCCTCCCGCCTCCCCTCCATCCGCTCCGCCCCTGGAGGTACGCGTCAAAAACACAATTTTTCGACGTTTCTGACGATGCCCTTTCTTTCTTAGAACGACTGACGTACAATTTTTTTTTCAAAAAATGTGATTAAATTGATCAAAATTTACTTAAAAAAATAACAATACAATTGATATTTTAACTCAAAAGTCGTCTAAAGCGCTTAAAGCAGCATTTTCCCTGAGGTTTTCTAGCACTTAGAAATTCTGAGGATAGCAGCTTTTGGGTCAGCAGTATTTAAGCACAGAATGGTCAGACGGGGGAGGGGGATAGTCAGGCGATCTGGGGCTCAAACAATGAGCTTTTTATGGTCAAAATTACGTCAAAAACTAGAATTCAAGACAGTTAGTGAAGAACGCTGACCAGTGGCAAGTACCCAAGTACCGGGTCTGCCCAACTTGCAGTTTCTTGCAATAAACCTTCGATTTTAAAAACCACACGTTGGTTTAACTAGGTAAAGCGTCAATTTGCAGCACTATTTTCCAACTTAGCAAATACCTTAAGTCGTTAACCATTCAAAATGTTTCCTTATTAGGAATTTCCAGTAGCACAATATTTTACGGTTTATTTTGTTGCGACGGTTTGTTAGATGCGCCACATGTCAAGTAAAACACGTTAAATATCAATAAGAGTTTGAAACAATCAGCCGCTACGAGAGAATAATTGAAGAAGCCAATTTGTGCAGTGAAAAAGCTAATACAATAAAGAGACTTTTGCGAAAATGGGCCGTTTGGAATGGAACAGGCTATAGTTAGATGAATAACAAATAGGTAATTAATTATTCTTAATCAATCACTAAAAAATAAATATACAGGGTGGCCCTTGAAAAAAAGGCTAGATTCCGATGTTATAGGTCATAACATCCGCATTAACAAAAATCTTCAGGACCGTTTGTATTAGGTTGATAATGTCTCCTTTTGAATTGCGGAAAAAATTTTGGCCAGCTGCCTAATGTTCGTGGTAATTATCATTGATTCTGCCATTGATTTGCTCTCTTTTTTGACAATATCTTGAAGTTTTTACACCCAATAGGGCGCGTACCTACTCTAGGCATTCAAAGAACGCGCTGATTAATTTTTTTACAGCTTGTATTGTTAAAAAGATACCTATATGCTCAGTAACGTGGAGTTTTATCGAGATGAGGTGTAATTTGTGATGTAAAATCGAGTGTTATTTTTTAAGGGCCACCTTGTATAATAAAATATGGAAACAATTGTCTTATTGTGACTAATATTTTTGGTCTGGTGAAGTTGCGCTCGTGAAATAAGTTAGGCAATATTTTACTCATTCAAGCAAAGCCCACAAGTGCATCTGCCTTTGACATAATTATTCACTCATTTAGACGCTTTTTGATACAAATTTTGCTGGTCGTTATTTCTTTTACAAAACTGAATGCAAAAACGACAAAATTCAAAAATGAACAAGCGATCGATATATGTGAACTTAAATTAATATTTTCAAAATTAAATTTCTCTTCTGAAGAAAGTCAATGTATAATCGACTGTTCAATCTCAATTTACTTCAGAAAGCTGAATATAAAGTGAATTGAACGAGAGTGACAAGTGGAGAGAAATTTTTAAAACAAAATTTTTGCAGCCAGCCTTTGAAGAACTGAAACTGATAAAAAAATTAAAAAATAAAGGAGCAGTTAAACTAAATCCTATAAAATTGCTACTTTGTCAAGCTTAGTGTACGGATTCTCGAATAGAAATCATAGGTAGTGCGTTAGCGTATGCCATATAATATACTTGGGTACCCCCAATACATGAGCCCTCCTAGAGCTAAAGCAAGACACATCTGGGAGATGCAGTTTTTTTAATGATATCAAAAGATCGCTATACGTCTTTTATATTTCTTTACACTCCACTCGGCGCGTAGAATAAGAGTGTAAAGTTCTCGTGTAACGTCACAACTTATAGCGATTTCCGGTGGTTTACGGAAAAAATCTTGCCAGCAACTCAGCATAAATGTCTGACAAAGTTGAATAAAAAGTTGTAGAGGATGAAATTAACTAGAAATTTTTTTTTAAATTCGCATTAATTCTTGAGTGGGAGTGTAAAGATTGTAAAAGTCTGCGGGTGTAAAGACAGATTTAGGGCGAGTTCTCGATTTTTTCAAGTCTGCCCAATTCTTCGCATAAGATTTTCTTAAAAACCTATATATGGAAAGGTACTACGTTTGAAGGGCTATGCGAAGAATTTATCCGCGTATGCTTAAACTCAATACGGAGTTAGTACTGGCAGGTTAAAGTTTACACTTATAGTCTGTTTCACACAAGTTCGATCATAAATTTTAGAACTTTACACTTATAGTCTGTTCCACGCAAGTTCGGTCATAAATTTTAGAACTCCCTCTGACAACAAGCTGACAGATTGCGATTATAGCATTGATCTGATATATAATTACCGTAACCCTTGGCTTACTGTCGATGAAAATTCTTAGAATTAATGCATGAAGGTATGTAACAGACTATTGGTGGTGGACGGGAAAAAACACGTTTTTACTTTTTATTTAGTCAACCGAAAGTACGTCTCAAGGGTCACAGATCCCACTTGGACGCGTTTCAATTTAATACAGAGTTAATTGTAATGATGTAAAGTTTAAACTCGTGTAAAAAACAAGTTTTTGACCGTTTTTTTCTGTCAACTGCTTTGATTTTTTTGGGGCGAAGTATTCTAAAAATAAGGTACGTGTCAATGGCTACACTTCGCACTTGGCCGCATTTCTTCACGCAAAATACTGAATTATTTTTGAGGGTGTAATGTTTAAACTTTGAGGTGAAAAGATGTTTTTGGCAGGATTGTGTCTGTCACCTTATCCCGATATTAGTTGGGACATGATACTAATTGTAAAAATGTACTAAACATCGAGGATCACGCATGCGGGTAAGCGCGTTTAATTAAGTCAGATATTGAGTTATTATGGACGTGTGAACTTTACACTTGAAATTCTTATCACTTACAGAGCATTGCTAAATATGATTTTTTTCAAAGTGTTTCCGTAACGTCATATTACAAATCGGACTGTTAGCTTTCTCTGCACTCAGTAATTGTGTGAAATTTACACTATTGAGTTATTATAGAGGTATGAAGTTAAACCAAAAATTCATTTCACTTTTAGGGCGTTGTAAAACGTGAATTTCTTTCAAAATGTTCAGCATAATGACAGGAATACGAATCTAAGTGTATGTTTTCTTTACACCGAGTACTTGTGTTTAGTTTACACTAGGAACAAACTTTAGTTCTAGAGCATTGTAGAGGCATTTTTTCGAAATATTCTACATAAAGTCAGAACTACGACTCTGTCGTCAATATTTCTTTACGCTCGGGGTTAGTGTTAACTTTACACTGACAATCAACTTTACTTATAGAGCAAAAAAGACGAATACACTCTGAATTGCGCAGCATTAAGGACATAAAAGGAAGCGACTATGGAAAAGTAACCTATGCCTGTAAAAGTTGCAAGAATCTGCTAAAAATTGGACTCCGGTAAGGACGTAAAAAAATTAAAGTGTATTCTGCGGCCTCTGAAAAAACGCGCCTTTAAAAAAACATTTTTCACTGACTCAGAAAAAGAGATTATGAAGGAAGCTTTGACGTGTGCCAAAAACAGATTTACTTTCTTATCAAAATCGAATTTCCTTTTCAATATATAACCAATAGTTGTTAATTGCAGCCCTATAGCAATGCACGTCATGCTCGCATGAATGCACATTGTGTCATTAGATTTTCTTGGTTGTAACGCTATTCTGGCGCTTATACTTGCTTTTGAGATCTTTTTGGCCCAAAAAGACTCAATTTTTGAGCCCTCAGACCGCCGATTCCCCCTCCCTCAGATCCACCATGTTGTGCATCCATAGGCGCAACTCCTTTCTGCAGGCCGCAAAATGTACTTAGATTTTTTGCATTATTTAACCGGAAGTCGAATTTTTAGCAGATTCTTACAGCTTTAACAGGCATTGGTGATTTTTCCATAGTCCCCTCCATTTATATTCTTAATGCTGCGTAATTCCAAGTACGCGAAATAAGGAAGAGGCTTTGTTGAAATTATGCACCTTCTTCACGTAACAGCTCGAAATTTTGGCAGCGAACTTTTATTTGTTAGTATGACAACTAAAATGCTCATCTTTGCTCATTAATGATATAATAAAGCCTTCGCTGTGTACGTTCCATCTAATGTTCTTATGGAAAATGTGAAAAATCCTAAAAATTCATCTACATCGGAGGTTAATCAAAATAAATTTCCGAAAAATCAAAAGCGACTTACTATTAATTGTATATTTGATATAATTTTTAATCACGTAATTAATATTAATAATACGAGTGGGCGCATAATTAACGACGTATGTTGGCTGTCTGAGAGCGAAGTCCTTAACGTCCCCGTAGGCTATTTGTTTCTTCTTATCACGTGTCAGCTGACGATTTTGGCCAAATTTCAATTTTAGTCGCCGACCAGCGAAGTTGTATAGTTGGTCGATCGGGTTTGTCGTTGCTGTTGGAGACGGGCAGCCTTGTTCCCCAGGCGCCTCAGTTCCCTGTTCAGTATGCCGTATAAAAACGGATTGATGGCCGAGTGGGCGTAGACCAAAAAATGAATGGACAGGTAGACTGTTGTGAGCCAGTCTTGGCCGTTAGCAACTTCTTTACCTTCGGCTAAAATCACAGCCAGATATGTAATAAATCCAGATTTGGGGAGGAGTAGTCGGCCATTTTTAGGGAGATGGGTAAAAACGACTTGTATTTTTTTGACGAAAACTGGCAAAAAAACGTTTTAAAATGGCTAAAAAATGCTTCTTGCTAAAACGGGGGGGATAAAATTTCTTGTCTATTGCAAGTGTGAGTAGGGTCACGGCCTGTTCGCGTATAATTAATTGGCATGATTCTTTCGGTACGTGCAACGTGGGGTTTTAGGGAGGAGGCCGCCCCTCCTGTCCAGCTTTTTTTTGACGAAATCGTGAGATTAATCATGCTATTTTTCGCCACGAAATTCTCAGAATTTTATCACATAAAATAACGATGAAACGCTATTTAGCGCGTGGTTAACGGATTTGGGGGGATTTAAGATCAACCGATACTAGATGAGATGGTTTCTGAATTTAAGCTTTGTTAGGTAACATAATTCTTGCTAGTAAATTTGTGTTTGTCTAACTCGAATCAAAATATTTTCATGTACTTTTGTCTTTCTTTGGTGGGATAAACCGTGCTCCTCCTTATGTGCATTTGTGAACAAATCTTGCTTAGAATCCTTAATTTAAAACGAATAAAAAATTGTAAATGCTTTACCAGAATTTCAAGCATTATTGTAAGGAAGTTGTAAATGATTCATTTTTAAGATCAGTTTCGCCTTATTTTTTCCGCAATATTTATTTTGTTCATCTGGGGCTTTGGACATCAAACTGTTTACCCACGAAATGCTTCTCTGGTCAACCACAAAATTCTCTGAACGGCGAAAGTGCTCAGTAATAGATATCGAGAAAGTAAGTGGTATATTTTAGTATATTTCGAAGTATCAATTTTAATTTAAAGTTTTATGTACTAGTGACGTAACAGGTGTAGTTTTGTCCGCAAATAACGCATGCGGTTACTAAATCTCACCCTCATCATCAGTCGCAAAATTAGGGTCGAAGTGCCATGAAGCAAAATTTTTGCTGAAAATTCGTGAAAGAACGCTAAAATGACTAAATTCATGTCTTAGCCTGAAATAAACTACAATTAAAATTTAAATTTAAAAATTCTTTTGTTTCTTTCTTTCTTTTTATCTTTCTAAATTTCTTTCTTTCATTCCTTTGACTTTAAAAATACAATGACAGCACAGACCCGTATCCAGAATTTTTTTTGGGGGGAGGGGGCTGGAAATTTTGAGGTTGAATATTTTGAAATGCCTTAGGAGATAGGCGAGAATAATGACAGCTTTGAGCGTATCGCGGCGAGCTCTATACGATGAGGGAAAAATTTTTCAAAATGTTGCACTTTATTTCATAAGCATATAGATGAAATCCTAGATACGGACCTGCGATTTCATTGTATTTTCAGAGTCGAAGGAAAGAAAGAAATTTAGAAAGACGGAAAGAAAGAAAGAAACAAAAGAATTTTTAAATTTAAATTCAAATTTAAATTTTATTTCAGAGTATAAGATAAATTTTGTAATTTTCGCTACACATATAGCAATTTGTCGTTAAAGCTATCTGCACAATTTACTTCTAATCAATTAATTGACAAATAATTTCTTAGCACCTATCTCCGTATTCAATCTTTGTGCTTTACAGCGAAAAACAACGCAGATTATAAATAATTCAAAAAGATTGGACATATTCTACATGTCTAGCCCAAATTTGAGCGGCTTTGAGCTGGCTAGAAGACAAAAAACATAGATAAGCAGTTTGAGTTTACTAGCTCAAATGACGCTAAAAACCTGATTTGGCGGTGTTTCGGACGCACTTCGCGGATTTTTCGTTTTTTCCTTTGGGGATTTTTGAAAAAAAGCTAATTTTTTTTTCAATTTAGAGGATGAACCTCTTTGAATATGCGCTAAGCAGCGCCAGTGCTAACCGTTTGATAACGAATTATTATAAATGTAAATATTGATGATCCAATAGGGCGTCCAACAAGCGAAATAGAAAGCGACAACGATAAACATGCGCTGGGCGATTTTGGCGGCCGGTCCTTGGCGACGATGAAGTCGGCGGCCGTCGCCCGCATGCAGGGCCAAGCGTCGATTACTCGCAAAAATTTTGACCAAAATTTTGACGTGAAAGAAGGCTATGAGACAAAGCGGGACGCAATAGCCGACGGCGAACAGTCCGTAGACGGCGTACTGTTCGGCTGTGTACGTTCGGACGTTGTACGTGCATTTCTTGAACGTGTCGTTGGGCCCTAAGCGTACCTTGAAACAGGGAACAATTTTGGATTCGACCAAATTTTTTAACGGTTTGACCCATCAAAAATTTATATTTCTTTCATATCATCATGAATGCACATCGGCCAGTTCAGGGGATAAGTAGAGAACTTTTTCTAATGGATCTACAAATTTTAGTGAACTTCAAAATGGTTTAAAACTGCTTTAATTGACAATCTCTGATCGATTTTATGCAGTTTTGCGAGAAACCTCCGGACTTTTCTTTTTTTGACCTCATTTAATCTGTTTTCCCGATAAGTTTCCTTTTTGTCCTACTTGGTAGCCTAGATATGGTATGACATCGCACATGGGCGTGGGGAGGGGGTTTGGGAAGTATGCACCATACCTGGACGTGGAAGGTTTCAGCAGTATGCATCCCCCAGAAACCAAAATACCCCACTCCCCAGAACCAAAATACTCCCAGAATTCAATTTTTGAATTTTTTTGTTTTTTTCGCAATTTTTTGATGCCAATGAGATAGTGCTCGACGCGAAACGTTGAAAAATGGTGTTTCACCAGACCCCCATTTTTAAAACAATTTTTTGACCCTTAAAAAAATATTGCACTCCCCAAGAACTTTGGTTGCCGTCCACCTAAAGTAAGCAGCCCTCAGAAGTCCGAATACTCCCCAGAAACCAAAATACCCCTTCTCTCACAATTCAATTTTTGAATTTTTTTGTTTTTTCAATTTTTTGATGCCAATGGATAGTGCTCGATCAGAAACATTGAACATTTAAAAATGGTGTTTTTTCGCCATACCACCATTTTTAAGACCATTTTTTGACCTTTGAACACCCCTCCACCCAGAATTTTGGTGCTGCCCACCTAAGATATGCACGCAGAGCGTTCGCGGAGGATCTGCAGAGGCGTAGCCAGGATTTTGGTTCGGAGGGGGCATGCACCAAAAATTTTAAAGACCACTTTTGCATCGAATACTCTAATGTGGTACAGTGGCACAATGTATTGTAAAATTGAGTTTTTCGACCATTAGTTGTGTAGCCTGGCTGATTTATGGGTTTCTGACGATCAACAATACTAAAAGTGTGAAGCGGCGCAAAGCGCCGAAATTTTTTAATTTTTTTACCGTTTTCGTGTAGAATTTACGGCTTTTTTATAGACAAATAGATCGGAAATTATGAGTGACTCAAAATGCCCAAAAATTAAATCATTTTTACCGCCTTTTGTGAATACTGACAGTCTGACAGAGCAGAAAATTATCGAATTTGTGCAAAACAATTTTGACATTATGCCGTAAGTTCAGGCTTTTCAAACAGGAAAACTGCGCATATAATAACTTAGTATGAAGCACTAAAATATTTTGACTGATTCAGGCTTTTAAACGCAATGCTGAAGCTTTAAAAAGAGAAACAACTGTAACCGGCGGAGCTATGCACCAGAAAATTTTGACGCTTTTGCTCTTTAAACTTAATTTATACCTTTACATCATACAGAATAGACAAACTTTCCAGCGCCGCCGGAATCTTAAAGAAATTTCTAACTCCTTTTACCCCTTTTGGTCCTACCAAAAGTTTTTTTACACGTGAAGTAGATTTTAAGGCTGGCCACAGCGAGGTCCGTTGCCGTGCCCCGGAAAATTTTGTAAACAATGCACTTCAATGTTGAATACTAATGTTAAAATTTTTGCAAAATCGGCCAAATCTTAGTTCTGAATTAAGCCCAAAAATAGCTAAAATTGATCGACTCACACAAGACTTCTGAGCTGAAATGCATTTTCGACCTCTGCTAAGTATGCAGCAACGGTTCCCTGGAAAATGTATCCATGAAAATTTTGTCTTACCGTTTTCAGACCCATTTGTAGCCTTCTTATTAACAGGATGTAGTTCAGAAAACAGAAAATGCCTAAAAACACAAGAAAATGCGGATATTCTTTTCGATTACAATAGAATTATGTGTCCTTGTAAAGAAAGACAAACAAAGCAGAGAATAAACAAATTATGCTCAATAGCATGCGCAGTTTCATTCAACGAACAAATAGTGGATTAAATCACTAAAGTGATCTGAAGCGCTGGATTATTTTAGCTTATTCAAGCTTCTAAACTCACGGATCTATATAACAATAAATAATAATGACTCGGCGCTAAGCGCCGGAAGATTTTGACGTTTTTTGCCTCTTTGAACTCAATTTTCTGATCACAATTATTGCACCAGAAAAATCAACAAAATTTTAGAAAAATTTCGGAGGGGGCATATGCCCCCTATGCCCCCCTGGCTACGCCCTTGTGGATCTAGCAGCCAAAATATGGGAATCTTTTACGGAAATCGTGACAAAATCAAACCAAAAATATATATGAAAATCATATGTTTTCTCCAAAGTGCTCAAAATCAATCAGGAACCGCTAATCATAGGTAGCGCGATAGCGCTACCTATAATATACTTAGCCATCCTTTTTTCTTATATGTTTATCACAGCGAGTGCGAAATTTGTGTCCCCCACTCACAGCAACAACGGCACACATCTGGGAGGTGCGGTTTTTTAAGACGTAGATAATCAAAAAACTTAGATACCCTATTTTTCGTTTACAGTCAATACCGAGCTAGTCGTGAGTCTGTAAAGTTTACACCAAAAATTCAAATGATCGGCGGAGGGCCAATTTTTTTAAAATGTTTTCCCTGATTAGTAGTTTTACGAATCTGGTCTTAAAATTTCTCTACAATTATTAGTTGTTGCACAGGAGTGTAAATTAGACGGTTCTTTTACTGTTTTCATGTGCACAAGCATGTCTAACTCAGTTTTACATTCTATGCAGTCTGATTGGTTTCAGAAGATAGACGCTTATAAAATCTAGGAGTGATTTTTTTCATTTTTTCAAAGTAATATTTTCAAATTTAGAGGCGGTTCATTGTAAAGAGTCTGGGACAAAAAAATATTTTTCCCTGCCATATTCTCCACTTAGTAGACACAGATTTTCCTTATTTCAGAGGTTTTTGACTCGTCTTTAATAAATAATTATCTTTATTATCATAAATGCACTATTCTCAAACTTCAGTTCAATGATGAATAATTTTCAATATAGTATAATCAAGCTGAAATCTTGCCTGCGAGTTAAGTTGGTGCAATAGCTGACGTATCCGTTCATGCATGTAAATTAAAAAAAATAATGGGTTCAAGTCTTCCGAATACTAACTTTTTCATTTTTTTAATTCTTGCGACAAAACCATGCACTTCATTTGACTTATTCATCTATTTAGGTTCTGCAGATCACACAGTTTTCTGTTTTTTGAATTTCGCCTCAGTTATCGAATGGGACTGTAAAGAGTGCGAAAATCTGGGGGTGAAAAGACACATTTTGGTCGAGTTTTCGACTTGTTTATGTCTGCCAACAACTCCGATTATGAGTTTTAGGAAATTTTTACTGAGAGAAATGTACTACGGATCAAGGGCTATCTTGTGCTTACCAGCAAACATTTCTACAATCAATACGCAGTTAGTACCAGGGGTTTAAACTTTACACTCTAGTGGATGAGTAAAAAAACAGATTTTGTCCAAGATTTCTCTGCCAACTTTTTCGGTTATGAGTTGAGTTGGGATGAATTGAATAAAATAGAAATAAAGTAACTTGGAAGAGCTACACGTCGAAGCAAGCCGCGTTCGAAATAACGTAACATTAAGTTTTTTATGGGTGTGTAAAGTTCGAAATCTGAAGTGTAAAATGGGTGAAAAAACAGGTTTTTTTCGTATTTTGATTGATAAATCATATCAAATATTTTGCGAAACATAAGTTTGGCACATACAAAGGTACTAGAATTAAAGGGCTACAAACTGGACCGAACCGAATTTATTTACGCTCGATGGGGCGTTAGGTTCAGATTTTTAAAGTTTACAATGTGGTGGACAGTGGAAAATACGTGTTTGTCCATTTTTTTGTTCGCCACTTTCTCTGTTCAGAAGTCGGGCGAGGTCGAATAGGATAAAAATGAAGTACTTTCTAAGGGTTACGCGTCACAGCGAATTGCGTTTGTTTACATGAGTATTTAGCTTTTGCGGGAGGTACAAAGTCAAAAAATGGGGGAGCTAAACATGTTTCTGTCTTGTTTTTTTCTGCCAAGTTCTAGGTTATGAGTCTGGACATAATCTCAAGTCAAAAAATGAACAAGAAAGCAAATGCGATACGCTATTTTGTTTGGACTCAACAGTAGTGTGAAGTGGTTTACATCTGATATTTATTTGTCCTCCGGCTATTGTGGAAACTTAATTTTTTATTAAATGTTAATCGCAATATCAGAGTAATATCAGAATTACGAATCCGACTGAAATTTTCTTTACACTCTGTGGTTGTGTAAAGTTTACACTGCATATTAACTTAAGTTCTAGAGCCTTACGGAAAATTAATTTTTTTAAAACGTTCTACGTAAAATCAGAATTGGGAATCTGACTGTTAGTTTTCTCTACACCTAGTAGTTGTGTGAAGTTTGCACTATTCATTTGTTGTTAATATGTAGTTTATACTACAAATTTATTTTACTTCCAAATCTGAGCGTTAGTGTCCCTTACACTTGATATTCGCGTAGAGTTTATGTTGAAAAACTTTGATCTGTTTAAATAATGTAAGTTTGTCTTGTTTAAAAAGGATAATGCTGATGTTAAGAACAATATTGTTTTCCGCGTTCATGGACTGCTGACATTATTGTGGCATATTACTGTATGTGTTTACTGACTGATGTACTCAAATCATGCTAATTAAAAGTAGGGTACTAGCAAAGAAAAATGCCCCGATGGAACAAAAAAGATGAATATACTTGGTATTGTGGATTCTTAAGGATGTAAAAGAAGGGGACTAGGAAAAAGCTACCTAAAGTCGCAAAATCTGATAAGAATCACACTTTCTCTAAGCAACGCAAAAAATCGAAGTATATTCTGCGGCCACCACATTAAAATAAATATTTAACCATAAAAATGATTGAAAAAGCAGCACGTTAGCTATGCAGTAGCTATGGGAAATGATATTGAGTGACAGTCTTTCTAAGCCAATTGAATGAAATAGCAAACATCGATTCATCCAAAAGAATCGAAGAAATTGTTTGTTTAAAACAGTAGGGAACGCGTGAGTTGACTTGGAACAGACTAAATGTAGGTACACTAGCATGCCCTTAAGGATTGTGTGCACTAATCAATCGGCCCCTGCTTTGCTTGCTATAATGCTCATAACAAAATAAAACAACTTTAAATGAAATACCACTTAGTTTTCTATCAATCAGGATTCGAAGCTAGTCAGCGTTGCTACTTGCAAGCAATTCAAAAAAGTAAACATTATAGATTTCCTTTAACTTTCTGAAAATTATTTAAAAAAGACACTTTTTAGAGGCCGCAGAATATACTTCGATTTTTTGCGTTGCTTAGAGAAAGTGTGATTTTTATCAGATTTTGCGACTTTAAGTAGCTTTTTCCTAGTCCCCTCCTTTTATATCCTTAACAATTCACAATTCCAAGTATATTCATCTTTTTTGTTCCATCGGAGCATTTTTCTTTGCTTGACATATATTTTTTCGTTATCTAAGCATGTATACATTATAGGCCCTTTTGACTCAAAAGGGCTCACTAGCTGATTTTCTCCAGACCGACTGACTCCTAAGGCTGACCATGCTGTGCATCTAAAGACGAATGCTTACAAGCATAGTTGGGCAGCAGCCTAATTGGTGGAGGGGTGTCTGGGTGGTGTAAAGATGACAAAATTCCGAAAATTTCTATGCTGAAATTCTATTTTGTATGCATATGGGGGTCTACCGGATTGTTGGAGTCTAAATCTCAAACCCTATCCACTCGCTCATTTGCGCCCACTAGCCCCCACGCACATCGTCACGCAATCTGCATTTTGAATGTGGATTTTCTGTGTGCAATGAGCAATGGGCACATGGTTAAAAATTTGATTAATGATTCACAGGTAAAATCTGTAAGGCTGAATCTATGCATCAACGCACACAAGCAGAGATCTTCGGCTTTTGGCATAATGCTCCGTCTTACCGATGTAACACCAGCGTTGAGATAAAAGGGCATCAGCAGCACGGTTGAGCATAGGAAGCACGCGAAAATGACCAAAACCGTAGCCTTGACGCTCTTGCAGCGCAGACAATAATACGGATGGCAAATGGTCAAATAACGATCGAAGCTTAGCATGGTTAATACCATGATCGATAAAGTTTTGTTGACTCCGTCGGTGGCCCAGTGAAATTTGCACAAAAATTCGCCCAAGAGCCACTGATCGGCGGCAATGTCGCAGATAATCCAGGGTACATTGGCCAAAACTGCCAAATCCACCAGGCTCAACGCCAATACATAAATTAGCATATGCTTCTCCACTAGATTCTTCCAGAGAATCCTCAACACTTTTATTACAGTGGCCGCCACCCATAGGTTTGCCAAAAAACCGATGAATAAGCTTGAATACATGCTAATCATTATCGTTTTCAGGATAAATGGACTGTCTTCGGGCCAATAGCTAACGTTACTCACCAAATCATTATCAAATTCGGTGATCATTATCGAAATGCAGTATGGGTAGTGATTGAAGGCTTTTATTGTATTATGTTAAAGCGTTTTATTTAAGTTTGAATGGAAATTAGCTATTCAACCTGTTTGTTGTATCTGCCTCCTTAAAAAAAGAAATATTATTTTAGAATGTAAGACGCAGTGATCGTAATTGTACAAAGGTCAAAATTTTCTGCGATAAATTCATTTTTCCTCCCTACATTACTTTTTTCTTTGTTTTTCCAGAAGAAATTTCACTTTGGCTTACCTGAGAATCTGGATTGTCCATTCAGTATGCAGCCGGAAGTGTCGAGAAATCCCGCCGACCGTTTGGCGCTAAAAACGCTTAAAACAGCATTAGAATAATGAAAATAATTTGGCAGATTTTTGCGAAGGGCAAGGGCTACTCTGGATATTAAAAACCATGAATCTAAGAATGTGTGCGGTCTAGCTAGAATCTCTATACCTCCAAAATGAAAAGACGGAAAATTTTCTGGGAAAAATCATGTGAAATGAAGACCGAAAGCTGATTAAAATTAAAAAGTTTTTTCAAGAGTGACTGAGGTTGACTAGAAGCTGAATATTAGCATGGTAATTACGTTATTTTATTTGCATTTTATTTTTCTATTCTTATGCGATGCATAGATCTTGCTGAGAAATGTTAGAAAATAATATTTTTACCGAACTCTAAATATTTGTACTGAAATACCATGACTTTAGAATTTTCGCAACGTGCCTGAGAATGCGCGCATGTTTATAAATGTGGAACTGAAAACTAACCGACCTAGCTAAAAATATTGAGAATTAAGGACATAAAAAGTTTGATGAAAATAAAGGTAATGAGCGTAGGTCTGTAAACATTCGGATAGAAAAAAGCGGGCCAATTAATTAAAAACAAATCCAATGTCAAGTCCGTCTAATCACTGATAAAAAGAAGAAAATGAATGGACGCGCTCGTCCGAGCCCAGCCTTTTGTTTTTAAGATCATTACAAGGCGTCAGTGAGAAGACAGAAACCAGCGGATATTAATATCTGCCAGAGGGAACTAGCAGAGCTATTTTTGCAAAAATTTTGTTAGCCAATTTTTTCAAAAATCGATGTAGGCAAAGCGCCGCGAGCTCTTTGGCCCATGTTTACCTAAAAAAATTGGCTGGGAACCTACCGATGACATTTATGACGCCAATTATAATCAGCTGCTGATCCGCCGTCTCATTATAATTTATGTAAGTGTGTATTCGGCAAACTCGTATTCTTGTGCGAGGCTAGGCGGATTATTGTTTTTGCAGTCTTTTGCTATTCGAACCACTTTCATTATCTATATAAATTTGGTGCACCCTTTGTCGATAAATGTACAAAATAAACAAAAAATTTATTTTGACGCAAATGCAAGATTAATATTATGCAATGCTTGCTCGACGCACGCAGCGTTTTCACTTGTTAATATCCCGAAGGCGAAAGGAGTGAAAGAAGAAATAACGACGTAATAATAACAGATCATCAAAGACGAGATAGGTACTTTGAAGGACTTATTAGATTCGATATGATGATATGACATAGAAACATACATACATGGGTTGCAACCAAATTCTGGGGGAGGGGGTCAGAACCGGCAAAAATCCCATGAAAAACGCTAAAAAATTTTATTCCAGGAGATTATCGATATTTGCAGAGGTTTTTTAGATTCTAAAGGGGATTGAACTCTCCAAATCCCACCCCCCACGCCCACGTGTGCTTAGAAGTATTTAGGGCATTTATAAGAAGTTTGTACAGTCAATACACTGTCGGAATTTCTATAATTTTGAGGCACTAGTAATCTAAAGCCAGAAACGAAAAAAATTCGAAAATTTCATCAGACGTATAGGCCGGAAAAAGATAAGTTCGTATAAACGGCAAAAATGGATGTGTATCCTACATATTTCACCAAGTCTATTGTTCAGCAACATTTCGGGTATAAATGAGGAATAAATCTTCCATTTTATCGAAATTCCTAATTTCCGAACAAGTATTTTTTAGAGAATTATTACAGCACTCAAGCAGCTAACGAATATTTGTCAAAAAGCAAAGTAAGCGCACACGATAGCTAATCGAAGGTAAGTACAAATTACTCGAGAAGAGTACAGCTTAATTCCTGATCAGTAAATAATCCAAGTGGACATCCAATTATTCTGCTGAGGACATTTTAGTTTTAATACACAGTCAAAAAAATTGTCCAAGTGCCAAAAAACTTCAGCAAAAACTATTTATAGTCTGTTTCACACAAGTTGGGTCATGAATTTTAAAATTATATCCGACAATGAGCTCACAGATTGCAATTATAGCATTGATGCGATATATAATTATCGTAACCCTCGGCTTACTGTCGATGAAAATTCTTAAAATTTATGCACGAAGTTATGTGAAACAGACTGCAAGTGCCAGCAGAATTCAAAATACCTCTCTCATCCACCGACTTTTCTTCAAACATATGTAATTAGTTTTGCCTTATTTATTGACAGAAACCTGTGCAAATTTATATGATAATTATAATCAGGCATTCACTTTATTTAAAAGAGTTTGCATGCATGTATGTACATCTGCCTGATAATTTTTAAAATCTATACAAACTGAAAGGGATTTCCGGCATTTTCTCTTATTATCCATTGAGAATTATACAGGGTCAGAAAAAACGTCACACCAGATGTCACATCATACTTGCGCAGTTACGGACGTACATAGAATTTTAATACCAACTGCATTAGATAGATAAACATGTGCTTGTTCGAACAGCATAAAAATTTTGGCCAGGTGCAAGCGATTCGCACAATAGAGCGATTTGTTTAGGCATCAGTTTATGTTTAAACCCCGGAGTTTATGTATTGTCTCTCACTACTGAGCGTTTAGGTACCCTTTTTTGACGGTTATGCAGTCAAAAACTTAATTAGCACATTGTATAAATTATTACTGTAATACGCATTTTACTAGGTGTAATAAATTCGTGATATCGTCAAAAGAGGGAGAACATTGATGACAGAACCAATGTCATCTTCGGCGTTTTAAAAATATCAAAGTCGGGTGTAAACAAAACATGATATCACCCGAATCAATGGCAACTAGCCAAAAGTTTTTGCATTGTTCGGAAGAACAGATTTTTTTCTATCAAACTCAATTGGTCCTAAAGCTTTGTGTTAATATCAGCAAAGTCATGACCTGTAACAAGAAGGTGTGGCCTTTTTCGGCCCACCCTATATGCAAACAATATTAGGGATTGCAAGCAGTTAAAAAACAATTTACGATCGACTCTAGCAGTTTTACCATATAGGCAAAATTTGAAAAAATAAGATACAAGTTATGCTTCTGCAAAGATAAGGAAACTCTAACTTTCACGTCATGAATGGAATATGTTCAATGCAAATATCTCAAAAACCAATCTGTGAACTTTATCTGAGCTCTAAAAGGTCGGTCAGAACGTTATCGATAAATGCGCAAAATTTAGTTGAAACCCAAACACAATAATTTGAAATATTTAGCAAATATTTTTCATAAAAAGCGTTTTTTGCGTTATTATCTTTAGCTCAGTTTTCATATTTATTAGCTTCCTTTCTACGTCTAGGCACCTCACGTGGGCGTGGTCTGACTAAACGCCCAAAATCTGAAGAATGCCCTAGAATCGTATAAGCCTAGAATTGACTTTTTCAAACAACTTTTGGTGGTTTTGCCCAATCGGACCCGCCCCCCAGAATTTGGTCGATGCCGTTTGGTCGGCATCAAATTATTCAAAACGAAGTAGGTACATATTTACAAAGGACGAATTTTCTAAATAGTGTCGAAAGTTGTCCAAAAAACCGTTCGTTCTGTTTAAAGTATCGTTTTTTCGTCTTTTGGTAGACAGAATCATTTGTGATTCGAAAAATTTAGAGAAAAATTTCGAAAATTCTCTACGAAAAACGCGCAAAATTAAAGGACAAATCGGCACAAAGCACCACAAAATATTCATAAAATCATTGACAAGCACAAGACAAATTCTTGTTCTGTGCTTAAATTACTCTCCTTATGAAAAAATAAAGGTATGAGAACGCCAAGAAAGTCAATAAATGCTATTAATCAGTACTATCCGGCGCAAAGGGTCGGAAAAACTTAAAAAATCATGATAAAAATGGCTCAAATCATAAAAACCACATTATTCTCTATTGCGCCCAACTATTTTTCGACAACAGGGGAGGAAGCGGCCGCTCCCCTCACCCCGCTCCCTCTGAATCCGCGTCTTCTGTCTATACTTCACGGAAATGAGTCAGATACATACATACCTCTTTACGTAAGTCATCCTCTTGCGTTGAAAATTCAGCAGAAATCGAATGTTGAATGCGCGGATTATTTTCGGTCGTCACAGTGACTTACATAATTTGGATATAATTTCTGCTCTGCACACTAATTGCAAAATTATGTTGATTTTTCGATGAGATTTCCAGATAAAAAACTTATTTAGCGGTCGAATAAAGAACTAGTGTTTAAGATATTATTTGCTCTCTTTTCAGACTCGCATGGATCCCTGAGCTAGAAATGTAATAATTTATTAATCGTTCCATTAAAATATGTTAATTCCTGTGTGCCTTTACAACATTATCTGCTCCTTTGCGACTCGCAGAATACATGGGCTAAAAATGTAATAATTTATCGATTATTTTATTATCAGAATAAAGATAATTATGCATGTCGAGCTGGATATAAAAGCGATTAATTGCTCAAAACGCTTTTTCACGGCGTTTTCATACAAACTGACATTTTGGCACATTTATGCCTTTGACTTTTGACCCAATGATGCTAACGAAAAAATAAATATAATGAAACATCGAAATTCATTCGGCAGTAAGTACCCCTCTTGTCCATCGAAGATAACTTTTACTGAAATAACAATTTTCAGCTTGTGTCTACAGTATGCTGTGCTCTAAAAAGTGAACTCGTTTCGCATGGTCACCACAGCTCACAGATTTTGTTTTCTATTTTGAAATGTAGCAAAATAGTTCGATATTTAAAGTGCTCCAGACTTTATGTATTTTTGTTTTTACCTGTCTCCTGATAGTTCATCCTATCTTAATTTAATTTTTCTTCAATTTGGCTGCCCCATAAGGTATACCTTTTACTGGCTCTGTAATTCTTATTATTCAATGTTTAAGTGCATTTTGGAAAGCCCAGAAAAAGCTCTTACAAATGATTACCTACAATGCCTGATTTAGTGAAGAATTCGTGTTTTTCAATATGGCCGCCACGGGGGCCGCCATTTAGGAAAATTGCTGTAATATTGGACGTTTTCGTCTGTAATTCTTCAAGGTTTAAGAATATTTCAATAATTTTTCGGTAAATGCTAGAAAATTCTATTTTCTCTTTAACGAGCTATGTCTCTCACTCAGATTTTTCGTAGTTTTGTTGAAAAACTTCAAAAACCATCAAAAATCTTTTTTAAACGCTGAAAATGGCGATTTTTAGTATTCAAAGGACCCAAAATTTAGCACATTCTGACACTTGGCCTAACCTTAGCGAATATTGTTTAATATTTTTTTCTTTTTTAGCAATTTATTTTGTATCAATACATATATAGAGCTTTCTAAAAATGTCTGAAAATTACTAATCCTGTCCATGCCATCAATTTTTGAAATTATGACCTTCAAAACTACACATACAGTGACTAAGCATGCTTGATTACAACAATTTTGCCTAAAAGACACACTGAATAGTTCAGGCTTGTCCCATTTCGAGGAAGTATTTTCTTCGCCTTTTGACAATCTCCTGTGGGCTGTGAACCGTCAGAGAGAAGTTTATCAACTTAAGCTGTCACTTTATAAAATTTTTCAATTTTACCTTTAAATATGGCCTGTTAAAACGAACACTTTTTTGAGGGTTAAAAACTCATTGAAAATAAAATAAATACCTAGTAAAAAACAGTTGTTTGCATAAAAGAACAGACGAAGATCTGTGAGAAAAAATTATTTTGTTGGGTCAGGTCGCTTTTGATTTTGTAATGAAAAATACCAAAAATGCCATTTTTTGCGACCTTAAGTTTAAGTGACATTATTTTTCTTACATGCAACATTATCCGCTGAACAAGATCTTTGATTAAAAATGTATTGCTTTTGCATAACTTTTCTTTAACCTTACTAATTAATAAAATTCAAAATGACGGGCTACAGAATATTACCCTTTTCATACTGTTATAGATGTTTTCTCTTGCTAAAGTGTGTTATTCAATTCATAATTTTCTTATCTTCTTAGCATATTGTGTTTTGAAGCATATAACTAAGATCCCATACAATTAGCATAATGTAATTTTAATTGTACATTCTATGGGCTGCCAGATAAAATGATATTTCTTTTTCTCGTGTCCTTCAGTAGATATTACAACAAAAAATCAGACACAATTGACCTTCGGGGAATCAGAATATCATAGAACTATTTGCTGTAACTCTTTTATATAGGTAGCCCATGAATTTTAATATACGCCGACATCGGAAATTTAGGGATTGCTGACGAAAATATCCAGGAAATAAATGTCAAGATAGTAAAGAAGAGCTCATTTTTTAAATTAGTTTAAAATCTTGAATTCCCTAGTAATGTCAGAACACTACCAGAAACCTCTCCCAATCAGGGTAAACTATTGAATACTATCTAATTCATCTAGTTTTCCATTGTCATCAAAAAGTAATGACAGAGACAAAAAACTAAAGTTTTGGCTTTTTATCATCAATCTTTCACTGAAATCGAAAATTATGAAAAATTAGAAAAGTCGCCCAAACATAAATTCGAAGCAATTTTCTCGGGTTTTGGGGGTCCATCCAGACCATAAATGCATAACAATTTTCGGTCATGGAGCTTTATTGAACAAAAATTACGCAAAACATTGGCGTAAATGCTAACGTAGCACACAATTATCCATTTATCATAGTAGCGCCTTAGCGCGTACTTATAATATACTGACCCCCTAAAAAATGACCGCCCCCCTCAGCTATAAGGGGACACTTCTGTATTCTGCGGTTTTTAAATGATAAATAATAAAAACGTTCGATGGAATCATTTTTTAAAGTTTTTCCTCACTTCTACCCGGTGTGTAAAGAGCGTGTAAAGTTTTACTGTATCGTTACAACAGATAGTTTTTTAAAATTTAGTCGGTCACACGACTTTTCTAAGTCAGTTTTGCATTCTGTTTCATGTATGGTTTTTAAAATCAAAGATCATTGAATAAGCTCAATGATACTCCTTTGATTTTTCGACAGGTGATTTATTTCCAGAGGGGGATGTAAGGAGTGTAAAGAATCTTAAGGTGAAAAAACACATTTTGGTCTCTTTTTGTCCACCAACAAATCCATTTACGAGTCCCAAGAAATTTTTTCAGGTAGAAAAGTACTACGACTAGAGGGCTACTTGCAGTTTACCAGCAAACGTTTTTACACTACTCACTACGAAGTTAGGTATATAAGGGGTTTAAACTAGTGTTGTAAAAGATATCTTTATCTTTATCTTTTTAGCAAGATAAAGATAAAGATAAAGATATCTTTATCTTTATCTCGACGATTTTTTATCTTTATCTTTATCTTTTGGAAAAATCACAGGCTATCTTTATCTTTATCTTTATCTTTTTGATAGGAATTTATCTTGCAAAAAAGATAACATTTGTACATAAGTTAGCATGTAATCCAAAATGCAGGTTAGACGTGAAATACGTTTGGACGCATTCAAGTTTTGTTGTAATTCAAGTGCGGCCTAAAGTATTGCTTGTAGATCAACCCAAGTAAGCGGGAGTGATACCGATCTAAGCGGGAGTACTACTACTAGCACCCACGTCAATCTAAGTCCAAGCCTAGGGAACATAGAGAAGTTTGAAAAAATCGTTAACTGTTGCGACTATACTTTGTACAGGCGCACAGAGCAGGGTTTTGATGCTTGTGAAAAGAAAGAAGTGACTTGCTGTCTGCCAGTAGTAGTAGTACGTGGGTCAGTCAGATACCGCGGGCAAACTCCCAAACCTACATTTATGTGTGCTTAATGCCTATCACCTCGTTGATCTCAGATGTAAAAATTAGGGCATTCAGTTGGCCGCTTTACATCACCCACTCTCGTTTGTTGCACTTCACAAACATCATACTCCTTGGTCCAGGCGACCATATCTACATATGAACACTTTATCATTATCTTTATCTTTATCTTTTTGGTTCCTTTATCTTACAAATTGTCTTTATCTTTATCTTTCTTAATTTTTCATCTTTATCTTTATCTTTATCTTTTAGATTTTAAAATTTCAACTTTATCTTTATCTTTTATCTAGCAAAAAATCCTTATCTTTTACAACACTAAAACTATACATTCGAGCAAATAGTGTAAAAGACAGGTTCTGTCTCGGATTTCGGATTTTTCTGCCAATTTTTCCGCTTATAAGACAAGACAAATCAAGTAAAATAAAAATAAAGCAGGTTTACAGGGCTGCGCGTCGCAGCAAAGGGCCTTAAAAACAAACTCGATATTGAGTTACTTCTGGAAGTGTAAAGTTCGAAATCAGTGGTGTAACATTTGGCTAAAAAATACGTTTTTTTCTCTTTCCGCGTGGTCAATGTCTTGAATACGATGTAAACAGAAGTTTTCCATATATAAATGTATACGGCTTAAAGGCTACAAACTGGTCTAATCTGAACTTCATTACACTGATTTAAATTCAGAATTTTAAAGTTTACAAGGTGCTGGATGATGAAAGAATATGATTTTGTCAATTTTTTGTTCACTAGTTTCTCCGTTTAGAAATCGGGAAGAGTCAAATACTTTCAAAGGGGCCCACATCACAGCAAATTGTTCTTATTTACACCAATATTGAGGTTTTCCTCGTAGGTGTAAAGTTAAAAATCGGGGGTGTTAAGCATCTTTCTGTAACGTTTTTTTCTACCAACTTCTTCAGTTATAAATCTGGGCATGATAACAAGTCTTAAAATATACCGGCTGTAAAACTTAGCAGCCTGTTAGGCTTATTTGTACACACTCGACAGTGGTATGAAGTGGTTTACATCTAAACTTTATTTGTCATCAGATCATTGTGGAGGGTTAATGTCTTCATAAATATTAATCGTAATATCAGAGTAATAACAGAATTATGAATCCGATTAGAATCTTCTTAACACTCGGCGGTTATGAAAAGTTCTGACTCATAATTAACTTTAGTACTAGACTGCTACTGAGACTTGATTTTTTAAAATTGTTCTTAGCATCAGATGCACGAATCTGACCGTTGGTTTCCTCCCAGTAGTGTGCAAAATTTACACTATTCATTTATTGTCGATCAAGTTTATTTTATTTCCAGAGCTTTGCAAGACGTAGATTTTTTTCAAAACATGTTCCATAAGGTCAGGATTACGAATCTGACTTTACATTTTCTTTACACCCTGTAGTTATGTTAAATCTATACTGAAAACTAACTTAAGTTTCAGAGCATTGCAATAGCTTAATTTTTTAAAAATGTTCCATGTAACATAAGGATTACGAATCTGACTCTTAGTGTCCTTTACACTTAGTAGTTGTGTAAAGGTACGCTAAAAGCATTTGATCTGGAAATTGAGGAAGTTGAGTAATTTGATTTTGATCAGGAAGTTGAGCGTGTCGATCACGCGAATCCCTCCCGCTTCCAGCATCAAAATTTCCAGACCTGAATAAAGAGTGAAAAGTCATAAAAAATGAAAAGCATGTTATTAAATAATAATATTAAATTTCTTTTTTTAGCCGTGAAAATTTCCCCTTTGAAATTTTTAAGCATAAAAAATTGACAGTTTTGGCAAATGCAAATAAAACTCGCAAAACCATGAAAATAACGTTTTGTTAGCACAAGAAATTACGTTTTTAACCGCTTTTAGCACATTTAATACGAAAAGCGCGTTTTTAAAAATTGTGTGTCTTATATAAATTTATAAAAGTTTCTTCTTTTTTCTTTCAAGATGGGATATGTAATAAAAGATTTCGATTTTTTTATTTTACATTTAAGACAATAAACGCGTTTTTTTCAAAGTTATTTCATTTTTATGTCAGCTCGTATACTAGATGTATACGTTGAGCAAAAATCATTATTCCCATAAATCATGTATTGCGTTTTTTCAATATAATGAATTTTATAATGTTTATCATAAAAAAATCACGTTTTTATTGATTTTTTCTCGCATTTTTAAATTCGTCTTCATTTTTTATTAATGGGAAGTTAACTCCTTATTTGCATCGTATACGTATTAATTTATGTCAATGAGGACTGTTTTGTTCCGCATTTGTAAATTTATGTTCTCCCATTTTATTCAAACATAATTTATCTAGCTTATTGCGGTTTGGAATTCTTATGCTATGTAAACAATGAGTTACTTTATGGAAATTTTTCCCGGGGACATTTTTTCATGCGAAAAACTGAGCTAAGTTACGCAAAATTGACTATTTTACGATTTTTTGACGTTTTTGCTTAATAATTTTCTAAGAAGTGCTTTCAAAATACCTAAAACTTTAAGCTAACTTAAGCGAAAATTAAAATTTTCGTACCTGTATAAAGCAGCCTCCGTGCGAGCCACGGTTTTTTTTTGTATTCGGCAAATATTTTCGCGATGTGCAAAGACTTTTGGGGACACGTCTTTGTACATGTACAAAGATTTTTTGGAAGACAAAAACTGCAAAAAAGGTTCGAAATTCGCAAAAATTCTTGGCGCTCCGCGCCGCAATTAACAATTTAGCGCTCTATATCTTTATAATTTCAGAAATTGCATTTTAAAAGTAAAAATGCCGATTTTTTTGGCGCTTCGCGCCGTTTTGGGACGATTATTACTGATTTTTGCCCTCAGAAACCTAGAAATTGCTAAAATACGTAACCGAAGGTCGGACAACTCTGTTTTTGCCACACTAAAATCGCTACTGTACCATATTATAGTACCCAAAAATTTGTGTGTACGAAATGTACAAAGACTGTTAGGGGCCATCTTCTGAACATGTACAAACGGACCTTGTACAAAAAAAAACACTGGTGCGGGCCCGTGTGTTTTTCGAACCATTCCTGCCAATTAACGATCCGTGATCGCGATGCTTCGTAGAAGTGCATTCCCCCTTCTGGCGAATCAACGAAAACCACTTTCATGGTCATTTGCTGATCGAGATCAAATTCCTTTTTAGACTGCTGAATACGCTCATTGACGTTCGAAATTCGGTCTGCGTTCATCGATTCAACTGGAGCGAAAGCCACCAAGACGCGCGAGTCGAGGGTCGGATGACTCATCTCGAGGCCTACGCGGTTGGTGGGGTCGTGCCCGGACAAGACTCGTTTGACTATAGCATCCAAAATCGCAGGGAACAAATTTGCGCTGATTTTATGGATATTTCTGAATTGTATGCTGTATGATGCCGCTTCCGCGTTGAATCTTTTGACTTTTACGCGTGATTGTCCTCCGATAGTAAAATAATTTTCAATCGGACCCAATCCTCCTCCGAATCGCTGCCCAATTTTGCTGTAGAATAATGTATCCGAAAATTCGAGGGATCCAAAATTCGCTCGTTCTCGAGTCGATAAATTCAAATACGCAAAGTTTTCGAAAATGAAGCATACAATTTTTGAATCGGTTTTCCAGAATTCACTTTGGACCAAGAGCTGCAAATTTTCGCAGGAAGTTTCATGGGAAATTAGTTGTTGCGAGGAGCTAGAATCCTCCATTGAAGAAGCCCAAAATTGCTCGGTAATTAAATTTGCCCATTTGTGGTCGGTAATTATTTTCAATAGCTTTCCAATTAAGTGCGAGTTGCCAACCCACACGTTCGATTCGATTATTTTTTCGATCAGATCGCGTTTAACAGGAAATTCGAAGTGTGATGCCATTTTGCGAAAGTCGCTAAAATTTTTAATAGCTAGACCATGAATGATTAATCCTTCGTCACCCTCCTTATTTATAGTTTTTTTTACCTGGGGGAAATTTCCGGGGGAATTATGACGAAAATATGATGCAATACTGTGCAAGCGCAGGCAAGCCCGTATGCGTTTTCGCAGGAGGAAATTTACATAGAGGAAATTTCAGCCAATCAGAGGCGAGTAGGTACTTGCTTTTCAAGTAGAATGCAAAATTGTGTTAATTAAGTGCTTTTTTGATTTACCTGTTGGTTCATACATATAAAACACTTCATCGTTGTAAAGTTTTTGGGGCGCACCCATCCCTAGCGTGTCTTCAGATACAGCACTGCTTTTACTAGGCCTACCGCGCTTTTTTGGAGTTATAGTGTCTTTAATTTTTTGTAAAGCACTTATATGAGGAATTTCACTTTTATTCCGATTTCACAGGCAACTTTTTTGACCTCGCTCTCGTAACTACTGCTTCTTGTTCGGGTTTTTGTTTAACCTCCTCGGGCTGTTGTACCACACTAGCCAGCTTCGCTACCTCGGGAACGATATTTACAGTAATAGGAGTACTTAAAGCCCTTTTACGCCGTACCTCTTAGACGCTTTGTTTATGCGCCGCATTAATATATTCACGTACTTTTTGCTCTGAACTTCCTTTTTTACTTTTCAGTAATCGTTCTTTATCCGATTAAATTTGTACGTGAGCACTGATTACAGGATCTTCCGTAATTTTAGATTTTTTCATGAGAGTGTCGAAAAAATCGCTTGGGATGACGTACATTTTACGAACACTGTTATTCATTTTGACAATGCTATTTTCGAGGCAGAAAAAATTTCAAATACAAATTCTGGCGGTTCAGCTATTAATTCTTTTTGTTTATCTTTTTTGCTCGTGGACGGTACTGCAATGAGGTAAAGACTATGTTCGAATTTCTTACAGTAATCTGCACGTTCGGAGCAAAACGTACCGTTGAGAATATGACGCGCAGATTGAGTCAAAACTGAAAAAAAATTCAGGATATGCCTGTTTTATGAGCAAAAGTCGCAGATTTGTTTTTATATTTTTGGTACCAAGTAAACGAAAATAAGGTTCACTCAATTCAATCTCTTTAAGAGCCCTAGTTTGCATATTTGTGCATAAAAATTAGATGTTTTTTAAAAAGCTATATTTTTGGTATTTATAGTTTCATCACACAGGTCTCCAAATTATCATAGGCTTTTCATCCTCAAAAATGTTTGAACGCAGTCTGTTTTTTATGGAATCTGAGAAGACATCAATCAAAAGATAAACAGGGGGTTTTTCGTGCATTGTTTTCAAGTGGGCTTGCTTCAGGGGACCTCCAGTACCGTACAGCTGCGTGTTCAACGTATCTAGCACGTTTAGATGAGGGGCTTTTGTTAAAATAAAATAGTGAGTATTGCGGTTAATAGTTGTAGAAGGGGGCCTCTAAAAACAGATTTTGGGAGATGAAATAATTCAAAATACATTTATGATGGCCAAAAACGGTAAAAAGTCTAGCGAATGCATCGCTTTTTACGGCAAGGTCAGCAAGGTCATCGCATATACATATGTACATTAACGGTGCCTGGCTCAGACGATCAATCGTTTTCTATTTCATCTAAGGATAAGCCTTGCACAAATTTCATGTATGTAAATTTGTCGAGAAATTTTTCAAAAATTGGCTGCCATACGTTGTAAAAATATATTATTTTATTCTTTTCCAGTTTAAAAGGCCATTCTGTTAATAATTTTAGGAGAAAATATGTTTTTCCACTCCCCGTAGCCCCTGAAAATGACCTGAATTGTTTTTGAAACTACAGGCAAATTTGTTTATTGTTGTCTGACTTATTACTTGATAATTTGCGTAATATACTATTTATAGATTTTCGCCGGCACAGCTCCATGGCGACAAATACCCAGTATAAGCCGCAGACGTTTGATGAATTGTACTGTAATACTTTATCCGAAACAACAAGAAAAGAAGAATCGGAATAGAAATAACGTATTGCATCTTCTACGCATTTTCCGTAAGTTGCAGGAATGTGTGCTAAACTATCGAAAAGCAATCATTTTTTATGTCGAAAAAGCAGGATCCAAAGCAGACCTGTTTGATGCGAAGATGGGATCGTGTTTAATCTAATGAAAAATATTTGATTTTTCGGTATTTTTATGTCTAAAACGCGATCACAAGAGTGCACACCCCCAAAATATTTGTTGCATACGAGTAGTAGTATACCCTGCCACCCTAGACTCATATCTTATAGCGTGTGTAGTGTTAAAACATAGGAGTCTGGCCTGCCTGGACAAACCAGGGCCTGTGTTGTAGCATAGGATGCCGGGTGAAGCGGGGGCGGTGGACGAGGCGGATCTGCGCCCTGGCCCAAAATCGAGATCGCGCCAGGGCGCAAATGGCTTGGGGTCCTGAAAAGGGGGTTCCTCCGCATTTTATCGATTTTTTTACAGTAACAGCTGGTTCCGAAACAACTTGTTCCGAAACAAAGGCAATATAAGTTGTGGGTGAGGGTTAAGGTAATATTGTTGTATTTTGGGGGGACTAGTGTAAAGTGTAAAGCTGGTGTAAAGTGTAAAGTAGTGTAAAGCAAGCTTAGGGAAAAGATTTTTAACCAATTTTAGAATGTTTATATAGATGAATGCATCAGCTTCATTTTTTACAGTAACAGTTGGTTCCGAAACAACATTGTTCCGAAACAATATTGTGTGTGTGTGTGTGTGTGTGTGTGTGTGTGTGTGTGTGTCTGTGTGTTGGGGGTAGCAGTCCCTGTGGGAGTCCACAAGCGCCACCCCCACAAGCGCCACCTCCACAAGCGCCACCAAGGTCCACAAGCGCCACTTAGGTTCACTATAGCCATTATAGCAATTTTAGTATGGGGTTCATTAAAGTTACGAAAGTAGTCAGCTATTTTGTCATCAGGTCGTAGCGATTATTATCTACGCGCAAATTAATCATTTTGCCGGCCTTTGGCCCTTCATAAAACAAAATATTGTGTGAGTAAACTTTAATTTGGTAGTCAGGTACCAGAACATTTTGAATTTTTTCAACAGCATTAAGACCGTATTTTTCTTTATCAGTGTTAAGATCAGCTTTGTGCATTAAGTCTAAAGCTAGCTGCTTTTGTAAACAATGTCGCCCTTTATCGCCTTTCCTAATAGACTCCCATTTAGGGCTCTTGTTTTCAATTTTGCCGTCTAAAATGCAATTTTACGATAGTTTTGCCAAATTCAAAGGGTACAGCTTGATCTTGGTCGCTTTTAATATTTATTTCAACAGTGTTGAATGCTTTTTTGAGTACAGGGATGTAATGTGGACTAATATATGAATGATTAATGATATCCATATACTTTCCTTCGATATTTACAACTTGCAAGAGTGGCGCAAAAATATTTCCAACAATTTGAGGCTCGACTATATCACAATAAACGTAAAAATTATGCATTCCACCTAGTATATCGGGAGAATGGTGTGCTACTATGGTCAAATCTTGCGCCACAGAATAATTTATATTGCTAAGCTGGCTTTCCAGAAATCCAAGCATATATAGTAAATGTTTTGTTAACTTTACACTTCGAATATATTCTGTATTAATTTTTAGGTGACAGAATTTCTTATTATCATCATACCTTATGCCAAAGTATTGCAAGTATTCAAATTTTTCTTTAACGCTAATCGTTTTTATCCCATTAGTGATTGTCTTAATCAAGTCATCTATATTTAAATACCTTGCTCGAGGAATAAGCAATTTTTGTCGCACATTGTTTTTGATGTCATAAAACTGTATCATATTCTGGTCCTCGGCAACATTGTGCCATGTATTTGCATAAATTATTTCAACCAAACCAACCTCCCAGTCGCCGGTTAATACGATTTGCCTAGGTAGGCTAGTTACAAATATGGCCGCAGTATTGGTTTCCTGTGAATTGCTTGGAAGTGTTATGTAAAACTGTTTAGAATCCATGTTTATAATTCTAAGTCATCAAAGTATTTATAAATTTTATCACTGAACATAGATAGAACAATGTTTTCGAATGGAATACCTCTACTCCTGCAAACAATGAAATAGACACACATATGGCCACAGCTTATTGAGAAAAGTCCTTGTACGTTGTGCATTATTGTATGTATATGCAAGTGTATTATTTGAAATGTAATTCCTTAACTGTTTGAGTGGTTTTCGCCCATAGCTGTCAAAATAGTCACAATTCTTCTTGCTCTGAAAATATATAGCTACCCAGTGTGAGCCAGGTTTGCTGCTTGTGTCAAAGTTTACCACTAGCGCTGCGGGGTATGTTTTTATAGGTGGTAAGCGATCTAAAGGAAAAACTCCTAAAAATGTGTCATTTTTAATATTATGTTTAAGAATTTTAAATATTTCAATAGTGTTCATGTTTATGCGTTATAATCATGAAACGTGTTTCGGTCTTTGTCAATCATTATTAAATTATCAAATTCAGCATATATAATAATTTCTACACCAGAATCAGGCAAATTATCGGCAAATCTTACAGATATGCTTGTTGTTCCTTCGCGCACAAGATCCCAATGCCCTCCATCATCGGCATCAGGTGTCAAATCAAATACAAAAAAACAGTGACTCGTTCTAAACTCATCTCTGCTAATAAAATTACCTTCTCGCCCTATATCTAAAGCATCAAACATTTGATTATATGCTTGCAAGTACCTATCGTGCTTGAATGAAATGTTAAGTGGGTAAGCAGGATATGTGATGCCACCGCTTGTTACTTTTACATCGTGTATGCTGAACGGTTTGAAATTAAATGGTGATTTCGCTAGATTGCCTCGATAAGCACTGCCTTCAACACAAGCAAATAGTATACGCCTAGGCAGCTGACCAGTAAACAATGTATAATTGGGCGTTTCTCTAGCAGGATTTGAGATGTGTAAATTAGTCATAGCTACGCGTCTAATAGGATATTTTGCCGTGTATGAAAGCATTGTTTGCTCGAGTGCTAAATTTACAGTGTCTAATACATCAACTTTTCGAATAAAAAATTTCATTTGCGAGACTTTCAAGTCTAAGACAACATCCTTAAAGCACTGCAATAAAAACGCATCGCTATTTCTATGTAATTCTAAGCGAAAATCGGTGAAATTAATCAGATACCTGTCTTGCAAGAACATGTCAATATGTAGTGGAGCCGCAACTTCTACAACATTTTCATCTTTAAACATAGCAGCTCGCTTTTTGAATGATTCACTATCTTTTGTGTCAACATTAGTGCCACCGTCATGAAAATATAACGCTGCTTGCAAGTGTGAATGCTTAGCATCATACCCATAATTCAGTTCAGTTTCAAAGTATGCTCTGTATGCATATTTATCAGAGCTGTCAAAAACTAATTTGCCTCCTAAAAAGCATTTTACCTGCTTGAAGAAAGTTTTACCAATAAGGTTTATAGGTGCATAGTCGGGTACTGCTGCTCCAGCAGCAACAGTTGGTTTTTTTATTCGTAGTAACATATAAATATAATTTCTATTCAGCTGTAGATAATGGGGGTCTGGGGGTATTCTGAATTCATAAGGCCCCTCATTGGTAATCGGATGGGTAGGCTGGATTTCATGCCAAAAGCCTTGCTTTATAACAACCTGGGTAGGAGGGACCGTGAAAAGGTCCAATTCAGTTTTAGTACTTGGGATAGATTTTACGTCTATGAGCGCCATTGTTTTTAGAAAAAGCATCTATCACGCTAGTATTTATAGACTTTGGGCGGCTACCAAGACCCTCTCCTTGCTGCTGCTGTAGAGATTTAGAGGCCTCATCAAACAATTGAGCAGCTTCTCGCTTTGAATGTTCCTTAGTAGACTCAAAAAGCGGTTTTCCCCGAGCCAAATCAGATGCTATGTTTGAACCTGCAACTAGAGCATGCTTTCCAACTCGCTTACCAATAGATTGCAAAACAGGGACGGCCATTCTGAAAAGGGAACGAAAAAAGCTGCCAAGGCCAACACCACGCTGATATGGAATGCCTTTGAACCCCTCCAACCCATAGCCAGTTTGGGCTGCCTGCCCAGTGTAGTATTCTAACCAAATGCTTAAATCGTCAGGAGTAAATTGTACGTGCATTTTTGTAATTTTATTTGATTAAATTAAATACAGTAAGTATTTATAGACTTTCATCCCAGTCAAATTCATCGCCTGCAGCGAAAATCTCCCTAGCTTGCCTATTACCCACACTTTCAAGTGGAACATTTGTGCGATTGAACACTTTCAGCAGTTCCTTTGTGCCAGGATATCTGCTGATTTTTTTGCGCTCGCGTGCCAGATCATTAACTAAATCTATAACATTTGAGTCTTCAATTTTTTGACCATCTATTACAAGTTCACCACCTGGCTCAATTTCAAGAAATGGATTAGTACGTATATGGTGAAGAAGCAGCTTTGCCTTTGGAATTTGAGTTTTTGGCATACCAGAGAGTATTTCTTCATCGCTAATTGCATTACTTACATCTTCAACAATGCCAGCTTTATATGGTTGCTGTTTCTGCTCTTGCAATCGCTTAAATTTGACAAGTATCTGATTATATTTTATGAGCTTTGCATCAGGTGGTACATTTTTGTTATTCAAGATTTTTTGCATCTCATTATCCAAAGAATCGAGTAGAATATCCACTGGCTTATAACGTTCGCTTATTTCAGCGGGTATTAAAATCATTTTTTCAGTGTGTTTCATTTTTTACCTGTAATTGCGTCTGCTAGTAAACTGCCTGCAATTGTAAGTATAGGAGTAAGTAGAAGTGGAAGAAAACCACCGTCTTGTATTATGATATTTTTTCTTTCTTTCGTACTTGCCTGTTTATTGTTTGCCAAGTATCTTATTTGATTCTGGTATCTTCGAAGTTTGTTGATATCTTTCTCAGAAAAATGAATATTACTGTTCAGGAAATTGTTTGCACAGTCGCAGAGACAAAGGATCTGATCTTTAGTTGCAGTATTTATAATAGCGTCTCTTTGAGGTTTTTTTGTTTTACATAAGAGATGTAGACATACAATATTGCGTTTTAATCGTTCTTTACCCATTTTTACATTATTTCATTAGTGTTTTTCTTAGTATTTATAGATTTTTGTATATAAACAGTAGGACTATCACTGAAAATATTTGTTTTTAGCCTAAGCTCATCTCTAGAATTTTGAGTGAGATCAATCAGAAGATAGTCATGCGGAAGAGAAGTAGCATCGGAATAGGCTTCTAGAAAATATTTTGGATTGGTAGGGTAAAGCTGCCTAGACAGCATTTGTGCTTGTAGCTGATCAGCAGGATTTTTAAATAAAACAATATAATCCGAGTTTATACGCGATGTTCTGAGACCTTCGAAGAAAGCGTTTTGTATAATGTGAATGATGCTAATATTCCAATGATGACAACTCCTTGTGAATAGTTGTACAATTTGAGCATTACCTTTACTCTCTTGCATTGAATCATCGAGTATCAAAAGTTGCGGTGTAGGGCTGAACTGCTTAAAGTAACTAAAATCAGGAAGCCCCTCTATAAATGACACATGATCGATTTTCTTATAAAGCGGTTGGTTTTCTGCGAAGCACCACCAAATCTTTTTAATTTTAGTATCAATCAAATATTCTCTGTTCTCAATCAGTCGCCTAACAAACGTTGTTTTGCCCGATTTTGTTGGCCCTGAGACAAGGCATGTGAAAGGATGTTGAAAAATCATTTTTGTTTATAAATAATGATTTATATATACAGGTATTTATAGAAAATGGTCACAATACAGAACATTGTGCTAACTACAGCACTGCCGAATACGCTAAATCTAGATGATGTCTATCTGAAATTGCCAAATACAGCGCAATACAATCACCAAAGATTTCCAGGTATTGTATTTCGATTACCTCAGGCAACATTACTGATTTTCAGATCGGGTAAAATTGTATGCGTTGGAGCTAAAACTATACAAGAAGGCGAAAATACGATAAAGGCATTCATCCAAATACTAAAGATGGAGAATTCAATTTTGAAAATAAAGCCTGAGCTTTTTGTTGGCTCGGCTAACTTGGGATTTCGCATTGATCTTTGTAAATTTTATGAGATGGTAAATGGGAAATGCATAAGCTAATTAATAATTTTGATCAAATATTAAATGTATCAAAAATCACACGATAAGTTTAATAAAATTTTTAATGCAAAAAAATACATGGCCTAATGTTAAATAAACGTTTTTTTCAATGTTAGGTCTCATATGCTAAATAATTTTCAGGTCGTGCAATAAAAATATTACCTTTCGTGACCACTTTGGGCACAATGGTCTTTTGCTTGTGGAGGTACTCGAGCAGAAACTGGGCATCGAAACTGCGGGCGTTGTGGGCGAGGGCCGTTGCGCCTCTGTTCTCTTCGGAGAACAACCATTCCCCAAATTCGTGGAGAATGTTGTCTCCGAGGAACGTGTGGCGGTTCGCGCCGCCACACTGGACACAAGACCCTAGCTCGTTGTTGCGGCCATGGTCGCAAAGACGATAGGCAACGCAGCAATTTGGCACGTGTTCAAGGACGGGCCCGTCGTCCGTTTCGCACAGTTCTTGATCTTGCCGCGTTTCGAAGTCGAAAAAGATGAAAACGGGCTTTCTCTTCTTCTTCCTATCGTCTGCTGTCGTGTTAATCGCCTAAAATCACTCAGTGTTAAGAAAAACTCATAATTAAATATCGATTAAGCATATGTACTCCTCCCCCAATCCCCATGCATCGAATGATATGAATATGCACCCTTCCCCAATTTCCATGCATCAAATGAAGAAGCAAAAAACACAAAACCCCCAAAAATACTCACCCTTATGTAACACTGATGAGTGCGAAGCGTCGTCTTTGATGCCACACATTTTGCAAAACGTCTCGAAGCATTGATGGCTTTTATTGTGTGACGTTTGAACGAGGCCGGAGCACGTCAGGCAACGCCTAAGACGACTGCAAACCGAGGCGATTCGTTGAATCTTGCCGTTAAAATTGGACGATTGACCAGTCTTATGGTTCTCGAAACAGGTGCGGCTCAGCATCCGCCTGATCAATACAATGTATCTATTATACATGCCTATTTATTTATTTAATTATTTTTATTTATTTAATATTTATTTATTTATTTATTTATTTATTTTATTCAATATTTATTTATTATTTTACTAATTTAATTATTTATTATTTATTTATTTATTTATTTATTTATTATTTATTTAATTTTTATTCAATTTTTATTTTATTTATTATTTATTATATTTATTATTTATTTTTTATTTAATTATTATTTATTAATTAATTATATTTAACTATTTATTCATTTGATTATTTTTATTTATTTATATATTTATTTATTATTTTATTAATTTATTATGTATTTATTTATTTAATCAATTTTTTTATTTATTTATTTTATATTTAATTATTTATTTACTTATTTATTTAATTATTTATTTATTTATAATTTATTTATTCATTTATTTATCTAATTATTTAATTTATTCATTTAATATTTATTTAATATTTATTTATTCATTATTTTAATTATTTATTATTTATTTATTTATTTATTTATTTATTTATTTATTTATTCAATATTTATTCATTATTTTAATTATTATTTATTTATTTATTTATTTATTTATTCATTATTTCTTTTTATTTTTTTTATTATTTTATTTATTTATTTATGCATAATATGGGCCTGGGTTAATATTATATTCACGGATCAAATAATATTCTTGAATTTAGACTCACCTGTTACACTGGTCACAATAGAAATCGCCTCTCTCCATGGTGCACGGCTCCTTGGCGTTGCACGCATGGCACCCGCCGCGGCTGCAATGGTGGTCCTCCTCGTTGCTGTAGCCCTTATCGCACTTGTTGCAATAGTAGCTACGGCCGACGAACGCCGGCATGCGCGTGATGACATCGTAGTGTCGATTGTGTAGGTAGAGGTGCAGCATCTGGTCGGCGGGCGGACCTTTGTAAATGAGGGCGTTGAAGTGCTCCTTTGAATAGATTTTGAGCTGGTAATCGGGCGTCAGGAGCTGCTGGATCTGCTCGGCTTCCTCGACGCCTCACTCGCCGGCGAAATTCTCCAAGCCGGCTTCGCGCATCAGCTGTTGGGCAAGACGTTTCTGCATCGTCCATCGCGGATCAACAATACTTTTTAGTTGAGAATGCTTCTCGATACGGGCACGGGCGACGACAACAGCCCTCGCGAGACACAATTTATCGTCGTTCTTTATCTAATCAAAATTTATATTCTAATTAATAGCGGAATAATTTAAAATACCGATAACTTTAGACACACACTATTTTTAATTATTTTTCATTATTATTTCTAATGAAAATTATTAACAAAAGCACACGTAAATATTTTTATATACTCTCATGATTAGTCTAATACATGATTAACTCAATAAAACACGCATTACATATTATACCAATATTTTTTAATATTTTCTAATATTAACTGGATTAAACACGCCAAAATACTTGAAGTTAATGCTACGAAAATATATTAGCCCTCAATTTTGGATTATATAATCTAAGAATAACGATGTTTTTCTCATCACTTAATACAAAACTTATTTTGATTGATCAACACATATCCTTTTTGAAATATATTAGGACAAAAAAATTAATTAGAACTTGATATTCATACTTATATAACGTCTAACGTACGACCAAATGATTTAAGTAAAAAAGTTATGCGGGAATAAATCAGCACACAGTAATATATAATGTACTCGTATCACCTAGAAAATACTTAGATTTACGAACTGAAATATCCTTTTTTTAGATATTTTTATGGAAATAGTGAAATTTTTATTCTCAAAAATAGAAAGCATCCCCTTTTTTCAAAAATTATTAGTCATCGTCACTCACTTGTAGGAAGCACCCTCCGTGGCCGCAATGTTTCGTGAACCACTGGTTCCAGTTGACGATTCGGGTGTTGGCGTGTTCGTAGCGGGTTTTGCCACCGCCTCTAGGCGACTCGACAATGACGATCTTCATCGTCATCTGCTCGTGGAACGCGAACGCTCGCTTCGACTGCTGAACTTTCTCAATCACGTTCAAAACTCGGTCGGCGTCCATCACCTCCACCGTGGTAAACGGAACGAGGATGCGGGTGTCGAGGCTGGTGTGCTGGATCTCTACACCAACACGGTCGCCGGCGTCGCGATTCGTAAGGACAGTCGTGAGAATGTTATTTGTTATCGTTGGGATCAGCGGTCGGGTGATTTCTGCAATATGGTTGAAGCGGATGTTGTAGCCGATCGCTTCGGCGTTGAACCGCCGCCATCCAATGAATACATCAGCAGAGTAGAGAGCGAGCAGCAGTGAAGAAGCGACAATGTTTTGGGATGGAGTCCCGGCACCAGATATGGCACTAAGTGAGAGTAAAGGTAAGCTAATGAAAGCGTGTATAAAGGAAAGAAAACGCTCGCTAAAGTAAAGCTGGTATGCAGCATAGTGTATGTTACAAGACCGCAAAACGCGCTGAAAACAAACGCCGCTGGTGCAGGCCATGCCGTTGCGCCACAATTCGCTATCAATCAGCAGCTGCAGCGAATCGACGTTAATTTCGGGCGCCGACAAAACCTGCGAGCCATCTTCAATGGTCGTGGCCCACAATTCGGGCGTTATCAGCTGTTCGCATTGAGCAGCATCGTAGCCAATAATGTGGTTCCATAATACGGTGATGAGCCGTTGGTTGGCGCCCCAAATTCGTGAATCGATAATGCGCTTGAGCGTATCAAATGAAAGCGCCATCGTAGCACAAAAATTTTTCACAATAAAGCGAGACCTATACGTCGCTCGTATTTATAGATATGAAGGGCCGGGAAGTCACTTCCCGGTCCTTCACTTCCCGGTCCTTCGAAGGACCGGGAAGTCACTTTCCGGTCCTTCGATTTCTTTATTTAATGAAAGGACCAGTACGTGAATTCCCGGTCCTTCGCCCAACGTGCTTTAACGAGCGGTCTGTACGTGTAATTTACCACCTAGAATTTCGCGCATTAAATCGCGCTTTGATCTGCCTAATGGTTCATACATGTAAAATACATCATCCGAGTCTAAATTTATTTTTTAGGCGCTTCTCCACCCTTCTGTTCTTTTCTTGGTCTACCTCGTTTTTTACGCATTTTTCCTTCACCGCTGATATCAAATTCGAAAGAAGTTTGTTTTTTCTTCGGTCTACCCCGTTGAGCTGCGCGTGAACCTATTAGTGTAATAACAGCACAACAAGCTACTAAAAAACAGGGTAGACCGAAGAAAAAACAAACTTCTTTCGAATTTGATATCAGCGGTGAAGGAAAAATGCGTAAAAAACGAGGTAGACCAAGAAAAGAACAGAAGGGTGGAGAAGCGCCTAAAAAATAAATTTAGACTCGGATGATGTATTTTACATGTATGAACCATTAGGCAGATCAAAGCGCGATTTAATGCGCGAAATTCTAGGTGGTAAATTACACGTACAGACCGCTCGTTAAAGCACGTTGGGCGAAGGACCGGGAATTCACGTACTGGTCCTTTCATTAAATAAAGAAATCGAAGGACCGGAAGTGACTTCCCGGTCCTTCGAAGGACCGGAAGTGAAGGACCGGGAAGTGACTTCCCGGCCCTTCATATCTATAAATACGAGCGACGTATAGGTCTCGCTTTATTGTGAAAATTTTTGTGCTACGATGGCGCTTTCATTTGATACGCTCAAGCGCATTATCGATTCACGAATTTGGGGCGCCAACCAACGGCTCATCACCGTATTATGGAACCACATTATTGGCTACGATGCTGCTCAATGCGAACAGCTGATAACGCCCGAATTGTGGGCCACGACCATTGAAGATGGCTCGCAGGTTTTGTCGGCGCCCGAAATTAACGTCGATTCGCTGCAGCTGCTGATTGATAGCGAATTGTGGCGCAACGACAGCCGCATAACGGCGTTTATTTTCAACGCGTTTTCGGGCTTGCGACTTACCCGAGCTGCGTCCCGCGACTTTGGATCGCCTGAATTTTGGGACACGATTTTTAGCAGCGAATTTGACGAGTGCCAGATTGGTGGCGGCAACCGCCCAATTGGCGAATTTCATGATGTTGGCGAAGAATCGCGTCTAAGGGTCCGACGGTTCAACGCCGAAGCGATCGGCTACAACATCCGCTTCAACCATATTGCAGAAATCACCCGACCGCTGATCCCAGCGATAATAAATAACATTCTCACGACTGTCCTTACGAATCGCGACGCCGGCGACCGTGTTGGTGTAGAGATCCAGCACACCAGCCTCGACACCCGCATCCTCGTTCCGTTTACCACGGTGGAGGTGATGGACGCCGACCGAGTTTTGAACGTGATTGAGAAAGTTCAGCAGTCGAAGCGAGCGTTCGCGTTCCACGAGCAGATGACGATGAAGATCGTCATTGTCGAGTCGCCTAGAGGCGGTGGCAAAACCCGCTACGAACACGCCAACACCCGAATCGTCAACTGGAACCAGTGGTTCACGAAACATTGCGGCCACGGAGGGTGCTTCCTACAAGTGAGTGACGATGACTAATAATTTTTGAAAAAAGGGGGATGCTTTCTATTTTTGAGAATAAAAATTTCACTATTTCCATAAAAATATCTAAAAAAAGGATATTTCAGTTCGTAAATCTAAGTATTTTCTAGGTGATACGAGTACATTCCATATTACTGTGTGCTGATTTATTCCCGCATAACTTTTTTACTTAAATCATTTGGTCGTACGTTAGACGTTATATAAGTATGAATATCAAGTTCTAATTAATTTTTTTGTCCTAATATATTTCAAAAAGGATATGTGTTGATCAATCAAAATAAGTTTTGTATTAAGTGATGAGAAAAACATCGTTATTCTTAGATTATATAATCCAAAATTGAGGGCTAATATATTTTCGTAGCATTAACTTCAAGTATTTTGGCGTGTTTAATCCAGTTAATATTAGAAAATATTAAAAAATATTGGTATAATATGTAATGCGTGTTTTATTGAGTTAATCATGTATTAGACTAATCATGAGAGTATATAAAAATATTTACGTGTGCTTTTGTTAATAATTTTCATTAGAAATAATAATGAAAAATAATTAAAAATAGTGTGTGTCTAAAGTTATCGGTATTTTAAATTATTCCGCTATTAATTAGAATATAAATTTTGATTAGATAAAGAACGACGATAAATTGTGTCTCGCGAGGGCTGTTGTCGTCGCCCGTGCCCGTATCGAGAAGCATTCTCAACTAAAAAGTATTGTTGATCCGCGATGGACGATGCAGAAACGTCTTGCCCAACAGCTGATGCGCGAAGCCGGCTTGGAGAATTTCGCCGGCGAGTGAGGCGTCGAGGAAGCCGAGCAGATCCAGCAGCTCCTGACGCCCGATTACCAGCTCAAAATCTATTCAAAGGAGCACTTCAACGCCCTCATTTACAAAGGTCCGCCCGCCGACCAGATGCTGCACCTCTACCTACACGATCGACACTACGATGTCATCACGCGCATGCCGGCGTTCGTCGGCCGTAGCTACTATTGCAACAAGTGCGATAAGGGCTACAGCAACGAGGAGGACCACCATTGCAGCCGCGGCGGGTGCCATGCGTGCAACGCCAAGGAGCCGTGCACCATGGACAGAGGCGATTTCTATTGTGACCAGTGTAACAGGTGAGTCTAAATTCAAGAATATTATTTGATCCGTGAATATTATATTACCCCAGGCCCATATTATGCATAAATAAATAAATAAAATAATAAAAAAAATAAAAAGAAATAATGAATAAATAAATAAATAATTAAATAAATAATAATTAAAATAATGAATAAATATTGAATAAATAAATAAATAAATAAATAAATAAATAAATAAATAATAAATAAATAATAAATAATTAAATAATGAATAAATAAATATTAAATAAATATTAAATGAATAAATTAAATAATTAGATAAATAAATGAATAAATAAATTATAAATAAATAAATAATTAAATAAATAAATAAATAAATAATTAAATATAAAATAAATAAATAAAAAAATTGATTAAATAAATAAATACATAATAAATTAATAAAATAATAAATAAATATATAAATAAATAAAAATAATCAAATGAATAAATAATTAAATATAATTAATTAATAAATAATAATTAAATAAAAAATAAATAATAAATATAATAAATAATAAATAAAATAAAAATTAAATAAAAATTAAATAAATAATAGATAAATAAATAAATAAATAAATAATAAATAATTAAATTAGTAAAATAATAAATAAATATTGAATAAAATAAATAAATAAATAAATAAATATTTAAATAAATAAAAATAATTAAATAAATAAATAGGCATGTATAATAGATACATTGTATTGATCAGGCGGATGCTGAGCCGCACCTGTTTCGAGAACCATAAGACTGGTCAATCGTCCAATTTTAACGGCAAGATTCAACGAATCGCCTCGGTTTGCAGTCGTCTTAGGCGTTGCCTGACGTGCTCCGGCCTCGTTCAAACGTCACACAATAAAAGCCATCAATGCTTCGAGACGTTTTGCAAAATGTGTGGCATCAAAGACGACGCTCGCACTCATCAGTGTTACATAAGGGTGAGTATTTTTGGGGGTTTTGTGTTTTTTGCTTCTTCATTTGATGCATGGAAATTGGGGAAGGGTGCATATTCATATCATTCGATGCATGGGGATTGGGGGAGGAGTACATATGCTTAATCGATATTTAATTATGAGTTTTTCTTAACACTGAGTGATTTTAGGCGATTAACACGACAGCAGACGATAGGAAGAAGAAGAGAAAGCCCGTTTTCATCTTTTTCGACTTCGAAACGCGGCAAGATCAAGAACTGTGCGAAACGGACGACGGGCCCGTCCTTAAACACGTTCCGAATTGCTGCGTTGCCTATCGTCTTTGCGACCATTGCCGCAACAACGAGCTAGGGTCTTGTGTCCAGTGTGGCGGCGCGAACCGCCACACGTTCCTCGGAGACAACATTCTCCACGAATTTGGGGAATGGTTGTTCTCCGAAGAGAACAGAGGCGCAACGGCCCTCGCCCACAACGCCCGCAGTTTCGATGCCCAGTTTCTGCTCGAGTACCTCCACAAGCAAAAGACCATTGTGCCCAAAGTGGTCACGAAAGGTAATATTTTTATTGCACGACCTGAAAATTATTTAGCATATGAGACCTAACATTTAAAAAAACGTTTATTTAACATTAGGCCATGTATTTTTTGCATTATTAAAAATTTTATTAAACTTATCGTGTGATTTTTGATACAACATTTAATATTTGATCAAAATTATTAATTAGCTTTCATTAATGAAGAGTGTATAAATAATTAAATAATAATTAAATGAATATCATATTGAATAAATATAAAATAAATAGTATAAATATAAAATTAAATGAATGCAAAATTAAATAAATATAAAATAAAATAAATAAATAGATATTTAAAAAAATAAATAAATAAATAATAAATAAATGACATGTGTGCGTATATCTGATTTATCGACTTTTTTAGGGCTCGAAATAATAATGTTGGAAGTCGCGTCATCGACACTCTCAATTTCCTACCGATGGCGCTCAGCGCGTTTCCGAAAACATTCAACGAACAGGAGCTGAAAAAAGGGCACTTCCCCCACCTGTTCAACACACGCGCCGATTCCAACTACAAGGGTCCGATCCCCGACGCCAAGTATTACAGCCCCGATGGCATGAAGGAAGAAGCTCGAGCCGATTTCTTGCAGTGGTGAGTCACTTATTCTCAAAAAACCTGTTTTTTGGCCAGAGGGGGAGGTTGGATCAACTTTGTTGCTGTATAACATTAGCGATTTCAGGTTTATTTTTCGAATTACATAGAAGTTATTAGTTTTCAAATTTTCAGGTACGCCCACGAGCAAGAATCAGGCAAGGAATTTGATTTCCGGCACGAGTTGTTGACGTACTGCGAAAGCGACGTTCACATACTCGCTAAATGTGCCCTCAAGTTCCGTGACATCTTCCTAGCCGAAACTGGCGTCGACCCTTTCCTAACGAGCCTGACTATCGCCGCGGCCTGCAACTATGTGTTCAGGCAAAACTTTCTAACCGACAATGCCATCGGCATCATACCCCAAGGCGGCTACCGCAATAAGGAGAAGCAGTCGATCGTTGGGCTCAAGTGGCTCAAATGGCTCGCTGTCTCCGAAGGAATACCTATCAGGCATAAACTCAATGGCGGCGAAATCAAAATTGGCTCATACCATGTTGACGGCTTGCACCAGAAAACGGTCAACGAATTTCACGGTTGCTGGTGAGTCAGAATTGATAATATTTAATATTTTTTATTTAATATGTAGTATTTTTAAATCTTTAATAGTATTTTTATACAATATTTAACATTTTTATTTAATATTTCGTAATATTTTTATTTCAGCTTTCACGCATTTAATTTGCATGTTTTAATTTCTAGTCGTATTTTTTTCCAGGTGGCACGGGTGTCCTCGATGTATCCCGAAGCGAACCGAGGTCACGCTAGACCAGAACCGAACAGCTGACGAATCATACCAGCGAACGCTTGCCCGAACGGTTCACCTACGAACCCTCGGCTACACTGTTGTCGAAAAGTGGGAGTGCGACTTACGACGCGAGCTCAAACAGGTGGGTATATGTTTAAACGCACTTTAGTCAAGAGGTGGGGGTGGGTCAGACCCATATTTTTGTGTATTTATCGCAAGCTTTATTTTTTTACACAAATTTTAAATAAATAAATAATTAATTAATTAAATATAATAAATATATAGATATTGAATAAAAATAAATAGATATTAAATAGATAAATAAAATAAAATAAATAGAATAATATAAATAAATAAATAAATAAATAAATAATATAAATAAATAATTAAATATAATAAATATATAGATATTAAAAATAAATAATAAAGAAATATTAAATAAATAAATAAGATAATTAAATAAATAAATAAATAATTAATTAAATATAACAAATATATTATTGAATAAATATATAGATATTAAAAATAAATATTAAATAAATAGTAAATAAATAAATAAAATAAAATAATAAATAAATAAAATAATTAAATAAATAAATAAATAAATAATAAATAAATAAATAAATAAATAAATAAATAAATAAATAAATAAATAAATTTAAATAGATATTAAAAATAAATTTTAAATAGATAATAAATAAATAAATAAAATAATTAAATAAATAAATAAACAAATAAATAAATAAATCTTTGCTGTTGCGTACATGGTGTTTTTTAAATTTTAGTGTGCCGAGATGAAGGCCTTTTTCGACCAAACGGTCATTCGCGAGCCAATCGGACCCCGTGACGCGTTTTACGGCGGCCGAACCAACGCCATCAGGCTTTACCACAAGTGCCAAGATGGCGAGCGAATCGACTACGTCGACGTTTGCTCGCTTTACCCGTGGGTGTGCAAAATGGGCGTTTTCCCATTAGGCCACCCTGACATCATCACCGAAAACTTTGCCGATTTGGCGACTCGACCGTACACGGGCATTGTCAAGTGCACCGTCTTGCCGCCCAAGCACCTGTTCCACCCCGTGCTCCCATTGCGCGCCAACGGCAAACTGTTGTTCCCATTGTGTCGCACCTGTGCCACCGAACAGATTGACCATTGCGATCACACTGACGAACAAAGGCAGCTCGAGGGGTGCTGGGTCACCATCGAGCTCTACAAAGCGATGGATATGGGATACAAGGTGAATATTTCATGAAAATGCAAAAAAATTGTGCATTAAATTGAATGTAATTTTTTTATAAATTTTTATTTAATAAAATATGCAAATATTTATTAACAGTCGCCTGTATTTTTTATGGAATGTTTGATTTGTTTATAATTATTACGCTGTTAATGTTTTTTATTGATTAAGATTGTCGAGCTGCACGAAGTGTGGCATTATCCAGAGACGGATCAGTACGATCCAGTGACGAAAAGTGGAGGTCTTCTCGCCCAATATATCAACACGTTCCTTCGCCTGAAGCAGCAAGCTGACGGCTACCCGACCACGGCTACCACAGACGAGCAGAAGCTCGAATACGTCCAGAACTACGATACCGTCGAAGGTATCAAACTCGATCCAGCCAAAATCGAGAAAAACCCCAGCATGCGCGCCCCTGCTAAGCTGATGCTGAACAGCTTCTGGGGCAAAGTGAGAATTTATCTGTTTTTTATTTAATTCTTAATGCATGCTCTCATTTTTAACTCGATTTATATTATTATTCATTTATTAACGTGTGCTCTCGCTTATTTTTGATTCATTTTATTTAATTTTTAAACGTGTGATTTTCAGTTTGGTCAACGAAACGACCTATCAAATACGGAATATTTCAAGACCCTAGAAACGTTCAATGGCTGCGTCTTCAACGACAGAAACGAGATCGGATGCATCCGATTTTACGGCGAGTCGCTCGCCTGCGTCACGTACAAGCTGGAGGACGAATTCCTCCAGCCCTTGAAGAATACGAACTCAGTGATAGCGAGCTTTGTCACGGCGCAAGCTCGCTTGAAGCTTTACTCGTACATCGAGAAGCTTGACGAACGAGTCCTGTACATGGATACTGGTCAGTCTTAAAAATACTTATAGCATGCTTATTATCATTATTGTGTGACGTCAAACCCTGTCAAAAACTTTTAGCGTGATTATTGTGTTTATTTGACTTCAAATAATTGCATTCCACCCTTTTATGCTTTATTATTATTTCAGACTCTATAATTTATTTGACGACACCCGGCGATACCTATCACGTGCCTACTGGCTGCTTCCTCGGAGAGATGACGAACGAGCTGAAAACATACGGAGATGGCGCATACATTGACGAGTTTGCCGCTGGCGGTCCGAAAAACTACGGCTACAGTGTAGCCAACGCGACCGGCCAGATTGTTGACGAGGTCAACAAGGTACGAGGCATCAGCCTTAATTACGAAAACAAAAAATCTGTTAATTTCGAGATTTTGCGACAAATGATTTTCGAGTATTGTTTGAACGACAATTGTTTCGTAAAAACTATAATTGAGAAACGAATCTTGCGCGATCATGAACGAAACGTTATCACGAAAATTTGTAAAAAAGATTATCGAATGGTGTACGACAAACGCGTAATTTGCCCCAATTTCGTTACATTACCGTATGGCTATTAATTTTTGTTCGTATTTTGCCTTCGGGCTTCAGCATTAATTCGTTTTTTTCATTTATCGTTTTTTGTTTTTTTTGCCTTTGGGTTTTTTTAAGCGCGTTCGAATATTGATGGTGCCGATTAAAAAAAAATATAAAAGCCGAGAAAAAAGAAACTCGGCAAATAATCGGCCAAAAAATCAAAAATCCAGCCCCGTAAGTGGCTGCTTTTTTCTTTTTTCATGTGTATATTTTTTAATCGTTTCCAGGTACATTTCAGCAGCGAGTTCCATTATTTCAGGAGGTATGTCTTATTCGATTTATAATCGTATACATTTCAGGAGGTGAGTCGTTCTTATACAATGCCATCACCTATGAGCAAGGGTTGAGTCGTAGTCGCTTTTACGTAATGGGGGGTTTTTTAAGTGCGCCAAACGGGTCAATATCACTTTCGACAACATGGAAGGGCGCTATGGCAACTCGACGCAAGACAACTGGCCTCAAGACAACTGGACGCGGACTTCTCGACACTAAGACAAATCGACGCAGGACAACTAGACACAAAGACAAGTCGACGCAAAGCCAGCTCACCTCAAGACAACTCGCCTCCAGACAACTCGCCTCAAGATAACTCGACGCAGACAACTCGATGCAGACAATTTGCCTCAAGACAACTCGACGCAGACAACTCGACATTGACAACTCGACACAGACAACTCGATGCAACACTATTCTTAGCTATAGTCTTTCTGGGTTCAGAAGGCTAATATAGCTCTTTTGGGCTAAAAAACAAATTATGCAGCCTGTTAGGACTACAAAACATAGCTTTATACTTTTTGTACTAAAAGTAGCTATTTAGCTCTTCCGTGATAAAGTAAAATGGCTAAATATGTTTTTAAAACTCAGGGAACACAACTAAAAACATTTCTCACTTCTCAGCTCAAAAAAGACTAAATAGCTAGTTTACTGAATCTAAAAAGGCTGTATAGCTTATTTTTATGAGCCTAAAAAAGGCTAGATAGCAATGTTTTTTCGGCCAAAATGGCTGTATAGCTATCAGTTTTTCAAAGCTCAGGGTGGGTAATACCCCTCCCTCACCCTCCACTATGCCCATGTATGAATACTATGCAGTGTAAACAGGCACGTAGCTGTGGGGGAGACAGGGGGACTAGTCCCCCCAAAATTTTGAAAATACGAATATTGATATGAATATTTTTCAGTACTTGTTTTCCAATTCTGACTACCCTTGTCACTTTTGTGAATTAAATATATAAGGATTCATTGACAATTTTGATTTTCAAAATCATTTTAACTTCATTTTAAGCATTTTGTGGATGAACAAAACAGGTATGTACTATTCGGCGTAAAGCGCTGAAAATTTTGTTCGCATATTTGCTACTTTTGTATCCAAAAATCGTGCAAAAAATGTCTGGTAGCCCAAAATCGTCTATCAGTGAATCGAGTCTTGGACCCAGGTTTGGGGCATCGAGACTTTTTTTGACAGATCTCTTTTTTACTTTTTGAATCTCATGTGTTATTTAACAATAAACTTACTCTACGACATAGGATATGCAGTGACAATTATATCTGGGCATTGGGGTGGGGGTTAGGAAAGTTTGCACCTTCGAGAATACCTTATACCCAACGTCGTAATGAAAATACCCTGCAATATACCCAAAATGAACGTTTTGAAAATTCATTTTTGCTTTTTACGATTTTTTGATGTCAGTGGGTAGCGCTCGACAAGAAACGTTAAAAAATAGTTTTTTTGCTATTGCATTATTTTGAAAAGACAATTTTACCTTTGAAGTATTTTGCACCCGCAGAATTTTGGTGCTGTCCGTGCGCCTGTCATGACAATTAGATTTATTAGCAGAGCATTCATTGGGTTGCGTCAGTCAGCTGGTGCCGAGTGTTGTTCTAGGGGGATTCGTAAAATCCCGAAACGGAAACGATGGGTCCCTTCTTAAGCGGTAGATATTTTAAATGGCCTTAGGTACGTCCATCTTGATGGGGTCTGCTCGAGAAACCCTGGTTTAGACAATTTGGACCACCCCACAGGATGGAGAATCTCCCAATGAAACTTGTGGTTAGCTTAACATTGTAAATAATGAATACCCCGTTTTAGAGCCCCTGAGCCCTCCTAAAGCAGGAGATGCTTTGCCAGAAACGAGGTTAGATATCTCTATCGATGGGACCTGCCCTCTTGGAAAACCCAGGTTCCGGCGGTCTGGACCATAGATGCACAGCATGGCCGATCTGGGGGTCAGTCGGTCTGGGGTGGGGGGTCAAAAATGGAGCTTTTTTGGGCCAAAATGAGCTCAAAAACGTGCATAAACGCTAAAATAGCGTTAAAACTACGTTATTACACAGTTTCGTGTCAATTTGAAGCACTTTTAAAGAAAATTTTCAATTTTCATTTGTTTTTGGCCTTCATTTCGCATCATTTTCCCGACAAAATTTTCAATTTTCCCATTCTGGGGGGGGTCAGAACCCCCACGTGCATGTCTGATCTGGACCAACCCCAGGGTAAAGAAACCTCCGACGGAACTTCTGGTATAGTGAATAATGGGGTATATGTACCTCGTTTTCAGGCTGCTAAATCCTGCGGCAGACATTTCGCTGGAAACTTGCTTGGGTATTTTAACCTTGATAGGGGCTGCTCGGGAAACCCTGGTCCCAGCACTTTTTGACCACCCCAAGGCGGAGAAACCCCCGACAGAACCAGTGTTAGCTTCATTTTGTTAAACCCGTTTCGGACCCCCCCCCGATCCCAGCTTAGTGGGTTCTATTTTGCAAAAATAGGGGTTAGGGATGTCCTCGACATCTTTCCTTTTCCGCTTTTTACTGATCGTTTCCGTTTCAACCTCCGTTTCCGGATTCCACTTTTTCCCGTTGTTTGTAACTTTTTGAGCACTTTAGGTCTATTGTATACATATATCCTCATGCTCAGTGGAAGATTGACGGTAGGGCACTTGGTCCTGAAAGGGCATTAGCCTAAGATCGTTGGAAAAAATTGCGTTTTTTACCAATAAGTGTCTAAAAATGGTTAAAAATGCGTCTAAATGGGATTTTTTTATAGAAAACATGAAGTTGCTTGATGCGCAGGATTGCACATTTCACATGCCTGCGGCGATTTATCTGAAGCGAGTTGTCTATCTGCGTCGAGTTATCTCGAGGCAAGTTGTCTGCGTTGAGTTGTCTGCGTCGAGTTATACGAATGCGAGTTGTTTTGAAGCCAGTTGTCTGCGTCGAGTTATCTTGAGGTGAGTTGTCCTACGGCGAGTTGTCTGCGTTGAGTTGTCTTTGAGTCGAGTTGTCTTGGGTCGAGTTATCCTTGCGTCGAGTAGTCTTCGAGTCGAGAAGTCTGAGTCCAGTTGTCTCGAGTCGAGAAGTCTGAGTCCAGTTGTCTGGTCACCGTTCAGTGTTTTTCGACATAATTCGAATTTCTCAATGCGTACGAATGATTGATTAGCGATTTTTTACTTGGTTTTTTAGAACAAGTAGACTTCTTTTGTCGTTTCTTTTTCATATTTATAGACTTTTTAGCACCACCTTTTTGAGGTTTCTTAGCAGTACGACGCTTTTTTGTGATTTTAGTAGTAGTAGTACTGGTTTCAGGCCCTATTAGTTCAAAACCCTTTTGTTTAGAAGGAGAAAAAGGTTGGAATGACATTTTCTTTCAAAATATGGAGGATCGTTTAAAATGAAATTCAATAATTAATGGATCTTCTAGACGAAAGCAATAATTGTTTGTATCTTTGATTTGTATGTATATCGACGGTACATAGCTTTGTAGTATTCTATAATAGGATACATATTCATATTTATAGCTAACGAATTGCGGCGACGGTTTGAACACGTCCATGCAGAGTATCCGCGGCCCATTCAATTCTGGTACGATCATATCGGATTCGACGAAGAAGATGGGATTAACATTGATTTTTCGCTCACCTTTTACTATATAACTTTTTGTCGGAAACACGTTAGGGTATAGTTCACCGAGATTAAGACCCAACACGTCTGTCAAATAAGGCGAATTCACCTTTACTTGAGTGTCTTTCAGATTTAACACGGCATAATTATCGTCGTCAATACTAAGACTTAAGTCTTTGCTAATACTCTGAGGCACGGCCTTGTTAAACAAATTTACTAGATCTGCGGCGCTGGTCGGGAAATTTTCCGTCCATACATTAAAACTCTTTGTAGATTTTTTATCGTCAGGCTTATCGGCTGAAACGTAATTCACTGTATTTTGGCTCATAAATGGGTATTTTAGAATTATCTGCTTTACGCCTACTTCCCATTCACCCGCAAATTCAAACGGTTTTTTGAGCTGAAGTGAGTACCCACTGTTGATTCTCATTACCGATGGTTTCGAAGTATTTAAAAACAAATGAAAATCGCCTGGTCCTGTTGTGAAATCATCCATTTTTCTTTAAAAACGATATTTTTAATGCTTATTTATAACTTCACGACGTTCGAGACCCATGAATCGAATTTTGGTGGGTAACCCCGCCAACAAATGAAATAGTCCGTATTTCCAGCGCGTTTTCGAGTTTTTAGAATTTTCTCTACAATAAACGAATCTTTTGCTGATGCATCAATTTATTGCAATTCTTGTTCGTAAAAAATACCCTCCAGTTTTTCGCCCTTCTGGTCTTTTAACGAATAGACGGGCGGGGTGCGCGCGAACCTTCCCCCAACTATAAAATACTCTTCGGTCCAATTTGGCCACACTCCTTTTTCAAACGCTCGCTTAACTTTACTTATACGAACTTTGTCGCCTACATTAAATTTAAACTTTACGGGTTCACGCGGTTCTACCCTAAACGCCCTATTCAAAATTTCTCGCTCGTTTTTCTCGCTAACGTTTACAGGGGTTACGCCTATGGTTCTATGCACCGAATTATTATAATATTCAGTTAGCTTACCGATAAGGTCAATGTACCTATAGGTGTTGTTACGCGTAAAGTATCTCCACATTTTTTCTTTGAGGGTCCGATTAAAACGCTCCACCACGCTAGCCTTCATTTCGCTTTTAAAGGTGAAAAAATGCACATCTTCCGATTTTAGAAACGACTGCAACTATTTGTTCACAAACTCCTTGCCCGCATCCGTTTGCAGTTTATATGGTTTCCGGCCCATACCCAAAATATGCCTGAAGGCGTCTCGAACATCTTTTGCGTTTTTGGTTTTCAGGGGAACCACCCATGCGTATTTTGAAAACAAATCTATGCAGTTGAGCAAGTGCTTAAAATTATCGTTATGTTCGGCTAGACATTGCAGGTCTACGAGATCGGCCTGCCACTGTTCGTCAATCGCGCTCACAATCACTTTATTTCGGCTATACTTTTTAAAAGCCGGTTTATGCAAAGAGTAGGTGGGTTGTTTAGCTAGCCATGATTTTACCTGTGACAATTCAATGCGCGGGTGAAGCTTGCGGGCTTTAGCGAACAAATGGTGGGCGCCAGAGTACCCCGTTTTTGGATCATAGTATAATTTATTCAGTGTTTTATTCATTTTTAAAAAAACACGTCGTTTCAACGTGGATTTTCTTTATTTATTCATTTACAACACCATATTAACTTTATGCAGCAAAGTATGTTCGTACAAATTTTCCCACATATTCTTTGCGTTCGTATCAAAATGACGCCACAAATCGTACAAAATGTCATTTTCACGATTAAGTATACACTGTTTCAAGTACAAGGCGAAAGTCCAAAATGCTTTCTTTTCTTCGCTCTTTCGTTCTTCCTTGAACGTATCACTAAGCTGGCTCCAAAAACAGTTACCAATTCGTTCCACATGACGGACCTTGATGAATCTGAGCGTTGCTTTTTCGATGAGTCTGTCGACAAAGTGATGGTAGGCTAGTTCGCCGGGGGAAGACATTTTCAGGAAGGTATAAAATAGCGTATACGCCACCCATACTTATAGATTCATATTTATAGACTTTCAGGCAGGCTTGTGGGCTTCTGCGTCCTGCTCCATGTACCTCGCAATCACTCGATTGCCAGCTTCTTGCGTGGCGCGGTTATACTCGCAGCATCAGGGGCACATTTGAACGCTCATGTACCACCTACCCCCATTAGTTTCGAAAAAATCGCGTTCCGACGACGCTTTTTGACAAAAATAGCAGAGTTGAACCATGAGCGCTAACATGGGCCGCTCCAGATTCCTACCGCACAACTGTACGGGTGGTTTAATAGACCGCCCGTACGGTTTCTTCTCTTCCTCAATAAAAGGACGCTGTTTCACTTCCTTAACTTCTTCTATTCTTTAGTGTCATCTTTTCCTTTAAATTTTTTTCATATTTATAAACTTTAAACATGTTTAGACACGTTTGGGCACGCCCAGGCTGCATTGAACAGGAAGCCACTTCCCGGTCCTTAACTTTCCGGTCCTTCGAAGGACCGGGAAGTCACTCCCGGTCCTTTATGCTCTATAAGTATGAGTGGCAGGCGTAAAATACGTGTTTGTTTCAAAATGGCTCTTAACGTTTCAGACAATATTCGAGAAGGTGTGACGGACTATTGCGTGCAGTTGGTCAGAGATTACATCAACAAAGAAACGAGCCGGGACGATTCGACCTTTCAAAGGATCCTGGCTAAAGCCGATGAAGCCGCCCAGTTCAATTTCATCAGTAAGCCAGTCGATATTGACCCTGATTCGGCGCTGCAGCCGCATTTCGACGCTCTGGCGGCCGAAATGTTTAGGCAAGGGGTCAACGCCAGCCGATTTTACACGCTGATCGGTTTCGTGGGGGTGCTGGCCAATGTGCGGCGCAACTAGGGGATGGACATTGATGTGCTGATCGATTCGTTCCGACGCTACTTTTACATCAATTTAAGCGTCTGGTTCACGATCTACATGTCAACGTAGAAGTCACGGCGATTGACGGCGGCGATTTTTTATTGTACCCCAAATCCCAACGGCCCTTTTAAGGGCCACCAAATTTGCAGGAGTGATATATTTGCGACATCGTCTATAAATAATAATATTTGTGTATTTTTTTCAATTTTAAAAATGGAACCCGGTGAACGATATTATAGACACATTCTTATGCACTTGATTCGAGTTGATCATGTGCCAGAGTTTTCTGTAGGTACATATTTTTGGTCATTGCTCGCCCCCGACTACATTCAATCAATGACTGAAAATAATCCTTTTTACACTTTTTGCCGCCATCTAAAACTATGGCTCGTTCAACGAAACTTTTACGCACTAGCCAATTTGTGGCGTAATTTTAGCATTGAGGCGAAAAAATACTTTGAGGATTTTGTAGAAAGAGCTATTGACGAACATATAACACACACAATTTTATATAAAAATTGAACGCCGGCGTTGGTCGGCGCCCCACTCACATGGCGCCTTAAGCTGTCCCGCCTCGACAAGGCCGCCAACAGTGGAACAGTCTTACCTGGGGAGCTCCGGTGTAAAGTCGGCTTCGGTGTAAAGTCCGGCAGCAGCCTGAAAAAGTGAACGTCAATTAATTTAGTTTACACTCACAATTAGTTTACACTTAGTCGTAGTTTAATCCTAGTTTAAACTTAGTTTACATTTAGGCTTAATTTACACTTTATCTTAATTTATACTCAGGCTTACTTTACATTTTAGCAAAACTTTACACTTAGGCTTACTTTACACTTAGGCTTAATTCACACTCATAATTAGTTTACACTCAGTTCAGGTTTAGTCTTAGTTTAATCCTAGTTTACACTTAGTTTAGGTTTAGGCTTAATTTACACTTAGGCTTGGCACTCTGCCAATTTTGACCCCTTCCACTCCTCAACTATGTCCTATCCTTAACCATTGTCTATCTTATAACACTAACTATCCTTAACCATTGCCTATCTTATAGCACTACTCGCCAGGGGGCCACGTATAACTACTGTCGTCGTGAAAAAGCCAATAAATTGAGATTTCAAAAATTGCTGAAATTCCTTGTTTGTAAACTCAGTTCCCTGATCCGTTTGCAGTTTATATGGTTTACGGCCCGACGATTTGAAAATTTTCTGGAAAGATGCGATAATTTCTTTACCAGTTTTTGATTTAAGCGGAACTGCCCATGCGTACTTCGAGAAAATATCGATACAATTGAGTAGGTACTTAAAATCATGATTGTGGTCGGCTAACGATTGTACATCAATCAAATCCGCTTGCCAGTGCTCATCGACCCCGCTAACTATTACCTTGTTACGCGAATAATGTTTCTTTGCAGGTTTGTGTAGCGTTTATGTGGGTTGCTTTTCCAGCCATACTTTTACCTTTTCAAATTTTGTAGCTGGACGTAATTTTTTTCACTCAAGCAAAAAGTTGATTTGCCCCCGTATACCCAGTTTGACGGTCATAATATAATTTTGTCAACAATTCATCCATTTTTACATTCGTTTAATTTTTTTAAATATTATTATTTATGCTCTTTTGGCCGATCAAACCGATCGTTTCCGGCTCCCACCACGTGGAGGTTAAGCGCAACAGGAGCCTGCGTTTTTAGAAAACGCACATTTTACTATTGTAAATTTACAACACACGATTTACTTGTTGCGAAATACAGTTATTATACATGTTTTCTCACATGTTAGTAGTATTGGCCGGCAGCCTGGGTTGCAACTAGCGTTGTCAGGAGTCCGGGAAAATAAAGACTTCCGGACTATAGTCCGTACTACAAACCCAATTTTAAAGACTATCGGACTATGGTCCGGACCACACATGGGCGTGGGGGGTTTGGGGGGGGGGGGTATGCACCCCCCAGAAGTTGAAATACCCCCCCAGAAATCAAAATACCCCCCCCCAGAAAAAATTTTTTTTGCTTTTTTAGCAATTTTTTGATGCCATTGGATAGAGCTTGATGAGAAACGTCGAAAAATGGTGTTTTTTCGCCATACCACCATTTTTAAGGCCATTTTTGACCTTTAAAAATTTTTTCACCCCCCAGAAATTTTTTCACCCCCAGAACTTTGGTGCTGCCCACCTATGGTCCGGACTCTGATCCTTCAAAAAAAGACTAGTCCGGACCACAGTCCTTCAATGCTATGTTACTTTGTTGCTTTTATTTCCCATCAAATTTTATCCAGTTTGCTACAAACTTTATCAGTGTATTTATTCAGTTAACAAACAACAATCATGTAGTATCAATTGTATCAATGAAAAACAAATCGGAATTATATTTACTTGAAAAATTTCTTTTTACATTCGATTATCACTTCAATTGTGGCGGTTTTTCTCCTAAATCAAACTCATCCGGCTGAAAATGCGTCCGTCTTAACAGCCCCACCAATAATCCCAACAACCCCACCAGTCCCAAGAGCCTCACCAATTCCCAGCAGTTCCACCGTTCCAGCAGTCCTACCGTTCTAACAGTCGAACTGTCCTAAGCACACATAAGCGTGGGGGAAGGAATACTTAGAGTTTAACTTCCCAACCCGAAATTCTGGAAAACCTCCACATTATGTTAGACCCCCGGAATTCTATTTTTAGCACATTTCTCGGTCACTTTAACCATCCAGACCCACAGATTTGTTCGCTGCCAATGTTAACTCCAACTGCCCCACTGTTATAATCATAATATGCACAGCACGACCGGTCTGGAAAAGGAGTTATGAGCCAAAAATTGACCTCAAAACTGGTATGAATGTTAAAATAGCGTAAAAACTACGCTAATCCACATTTTGTGGCTATTTCAAAGCAGATTAGCGTAAAAAATTTGATTTTCATTCAATTTTAACACTTATCTTTCCTTTTTTCACTAGAACATTTTCCATTTTTTCTGGCATTGTAGAGTAGATCATAATGAGCAAGGATCCATTCTTACGAGATGACTCGAATGAGGCAAAATCCTGGATTGCGCACAAATGCTGAAGCTTCAATTCTGGCAGGTCTACCAGTTTCTCAGGAAGACTTATTCTGAAAATGTAAACCTGCACACTCGTTTATGGTCTCGATGAAATATACGAATTCGGAAAATAGTCAAAAAAATATCTTTCATAAAAAATTGATATTGCCCGATTTTATTATATCGTATAATAGCGATTGCAGTAATGGTGAGACTGCTGGGATTACTGGTGGTTTGTTGGAACGATGGGGCTGTTGGGACTGGTGGGTCTGTTAGGATTGGTGGGGCTGTTGTGATTATGGTGGGGCTGTTGGAACGGTGAGGCTGTTGGGACTGGCAGGGCTGTTGGGATTTTTGGAGGGGCTGTTGAAACGGTGGGGCCGTTGGGATTGGTGGGACTTTTGAAACATTACCTATGCACGCGCAGGTTAGGGAGGGGTCTGCTGGGGGTTTTGACCGCCCAGATCCGTGCTGACCCCCCAGAATGGCCAAAAAGTGCCACTGACCCCCTATAAATTTTTTTGAAGCTCTGCAAAAAAGTAATTTAAGTGATAAAAATGTATTGGAGCTTGTTTTTTTTCACATAAATAATCATCAGAATTGACCTTTGAGATACTTTTTTGCATGAAAGAGGGGAAATTTTGAATTTTTTTGAAAAATTTCCGGTGAAAAAGTTGTTTCAATGGATGCGCGACATCGAGAAACGTCGTGCCCATGGACCATTTTTATCGCTTTTTTTATGTTTGAAAAAAATTTTGATTTTGACCCCCAGAATTTCTAAGCTGTAACGTGTGTAGTTTTAGTAGGTGCATCTGTCATTTTTCATGAATTTTAACAGCGTTTTTCTTGAATTAAAATGAAGCAGGTTTTTTCATAGTATTGCATTTTGTGTTGTTAGGTAATGTATCGTTTGTCTTATTTGACAGTGATATCCCTCTGAAATAATACACCCTTTCATTCTTACAAGCGATCAAAAGAAGCAGTTTCTCCTGTTTAACCACAATGATGCCATATTCCAGACATCACACGTTTCTGTGAATATTTAATTCCGTTTTGTTTACAAAGTTGTCAATCAAACCTGTTGTGATAATTTTTACATTTTTCATGCCACAATTTCATGCCCATTGGTAAAAGTCTAAACTTGTGACTTTTTTCTTTCTAGACAAATTTTACTGATTTCATTTTTATGTAAAAAGCTCTAAACTGCAAAATTTCCTCAGCTCTCCCTCGGACCCCTTTGGGGGCTGTTATATTAGTCCTGCCATCAAAGATCCATGTGGGCTTGAGCGATTTACGCCCTCCTTTTTAGCAATACAAATTGCTAGAAAAAATATTTTTATCTGGATTTGTATCTGAATCTTTTTAAATTTTGATCTGGCAAAACGATATGGATATGCATTTGGTCATTTTCTGATCTGGTTATCTGATCTGGATCTGGATCTGCCAGAAAATTTGAATTAGATCTTTATCTGGATCTGGATCTGGGTAAAAATCTGCATCTTTTACATCACTACCGCCACTTTAACAAGTGAGGCATAATGGGAGAAAATCGCCTGAAAAGAAATTTACTTTTTCTTTCCTTCCAGTATTCAAAAATCTCATCATCAGAAATCTCCATATCAGTCGTTTATGGTCGGTCGGTCAGTGGGCGACCCGTAAGTGGAAATGTGCATCCTTTGCAAATACCTTTGTTTTCATCTTTATTATGTATATACAAAATAATCATGAATTTAGCCGAATTTTTAGTTTGATATTTTCCAAGCTCTACTGTAAAAAGCGCTACACAACAAAAAGCGCGTGAATAACTTAAATGAAAAATAAATCTACAGTAATAACACTAAATAATATTTTGTGAATTGAAGATCAACTTGAGGATCATAGTCCGTAGTCCGGACCGTGATCCTAAAAAAAGACTACGATCCGGTAGTGCACTACGGTTTAAAAAAGGACCAGTCCTTACAGTCCGAGGATCATAAGGATCAGTCCTGGACCATGATCCGGCAGTCCTTAGTCCGGTCTTTTGCCAACGCTAGTTGCAACGCTGTAGGATAGGCTGTGTTATAACATAGGCGATGACGTAAAAATCTGCACCCTGAGATAAGCTGAGGGTGCAACGTTAAAGTATATAGAGTATTTGGACAGGGTGTGTAAGGGGAGGGGCTCACCGCGCCGCCTGTTATATCATGGTCTATCTTACAGTTTTGTTCCTTACAGAGCGTGACCGATCTGGGGGTGTCAATGAATTTTTCGCCAAAAAACAGCTTAAAAAACTATGTTTCTGGTCAATTTCAAGGATTTATTTCCGTACTTTTCGCCTTATTTTATATAGAAATTCTCACTGCTGAGAAGCTTCCCACGTGCAAGTCTTGTTGTTACTTAATTATTTACTGTTCGAAGAAAGCACGTACACAACAAGTCACGAATAAATAAGTGATGCACAACTAATTTTGCTTCATCTGTCGGTAATTCAGTAGAACAATAATCGCGAAAAGTTGCTAAAATTGCAGTAAAAAGTGAAATAGGCAGCCATATAGATCAGTGAATACATCGGATATGCTAATCCTTTGCATTTGTGATCTGTTTCGCATGTTTAATAAAGAGAAATACGATGTGACAAATCGTCGCAGGTTGAGCATGAAAAAATTCGCAGTTATTTCAAGTATTTTTTTGAGGATTTTTGAGCATATCATCCGTATATAATAGCGGTTCTGGGGGTCAGCCTTCAGCCTCAAAAATAGGCATAAAATGTAGCATAAAAGCTGCGTTAATTTACAGTCATTGCAGCGAAAGAATATAATTTTCATCAATTTTCGGCTTTTTCCCAGAAATTCTTCCATTTCAGGTGAAGTAGACCGTGCATAGGTGCATGTCTTGTCTCCCACACGTATGCTTGGGCCTGCATACTACCAAAAGATTTGCAGTTTAAAAACAATTATTGATATATTTTTGTCAAGTTGTGAAATATTTTTGTCACGTTGTGCGAATTTTTTGTCAAGATGTGAACCCCCGAATTTTATGATTCTAATATACGATATTTTTCCCGTCAACAGTAACCCTGTATGCGTAATTTTTTGGCCCTCCCGCTACGAATTCACAAATGTAAGCCCTATCCGCATGAACGCTAAGCTCATCGGTCATATCGCCCAAGGAACGGCCTATCGGAACCGTTTAATTATCATTTTTTCGGTTAAATAAATAATTAAATCAGGGTCGGAATAAATTACGCGCATTTCCAATTTTCCTGAATATGAATACAATTTAAGTCTAGCTTTAGCTGTTACATAAGAAGCTATTACGGGATTTATGTTATTTAGCCCTTCTAGAAATTCGTCTTCTACTACATAAGTTGTACATGCCATGCGCTCGCCTAAAAACTGTACAGTGCTAAGTTTTTCCGTAGGATCGAACATTAACTTTACAAATTTTTCTGGCTCGGTAAAATATACTACCTGAGATAAATTGTTGCGCTGTCCGAATTTTCCATAAAAAGAATTTAACATGAGTTTAGTTAAAGCGCGTATACCTTAGTTTTTCTCAATTTTTTGTCTATCTAACATACCCTCGACTTCCTCGTATCGTCTAATATATTCATCTTTTTCCGCTTCCGTTGTACATCCCTTTGGCCACCCGTCCGCCTGCTGTTTCAGTCGTAAGAACGTGTTGATATGCTCTGTGAAAAGGCCGCCTTCTTTGGTCGTTGGGTCGTATCTCTCGATTTCTGTATAGTGCCAAACATCGTGGATTTTAGTTACGTTGTAGCCTTTGTCGATTGCTTTGTACAGTTCTAAGGAAACCCAGGCGCCGTGATTGACCTCTCTTCGACTGAATGCTCACAAACGTCCTGGTTTTCTAAAACACAGGTCCGGCAGAGGGGAATAATAATTTGTCGTCGTGTCGAAAAGGTAGGACACTGTGGTACAACCCCGAGGGGGAACGACTGTACATTTAATAATACCATTATACGGTTTATCATACAACGAGACAAAATTTTCAGTGATAATTACAGGGTGCTTTAATGGAAATTCGCCCGTCTTACATACCCATGAATGCAAACTACATACATCTGTGTAGAAAATTTTTTTGCCTTCTTTACATTCATGATACAGCTTCACAGCGTTTGTACCACCGCCGTAAAATGCTTCTCTAGGCGATAACGGAGTAACAAAATTTACAGAATCGAAAAAACGTTTCATATTTACATTTCGTTCAAGCTCTCGCTTTAGTTCACATTCCCATTCTCCTACAACTGTATAACCTAAATTTTCTACCGCTTTACGTCTATCTAGAGTGGCCTGATACGCTTCCTCGAACGTCCGATTATCTAGAGTTCTATGATTTATATTAACAATATTACATTTTGTACACCTGTGATAGTAACAGCCGTTGAATTCGTATATTGTGTTTCCCGAGATCTCGTCGACTCTACCCGCCCAATTTTTACCTCGTTCCCGTTTAATTTATGTCTAATGCGAATATTTTGAGTTTCTGAAAGCCATTTTAACCATTTTAATGCTATTATCGATTGGTTTTCTTGGGACTAGTACCCCCGTAAGCTGGAACAATGCCAATAAGTTCGAGTTTGAGAAAATTTTTACGAAAAACGTGATTACAGGCCGAAGCTATTGTTAAACTGACTATAAAAGGATCTACGCCCGTTTCCTCAATGAAAATTCGACGAAACTTTAAACAACATCGCCTTAGAATATCTACATCGGAATTATAGTATTCTACAAGCTCTTTTTGCAAATCAAACGGTTCGTCTCTTGCTTTTTCAGTCTCGCACCATTTAAAAAATTCCTCGCGCGCCTCGTCTTTCATAGTGTTGGCAAAGTAGTGCTCGGAGTCCGGTAGGGGGCCAATATAATTTTGGTTGTTATTTGTGTTGAAAAGATGAGGGAAGTACCCCTTCTTCAACTCGGAATCCCGAAAGTTTTTGGAAGAAAAGAAAGGGGCATGGGTAGGAAATTTAACGAATCGATAACCCGAACACCCCCACTTCCAACATTATGACTTTTAGGCCGCGCGTTACGATTTCGGGTAAAACTGTACAAGTTTCGTGTAAATATTCGAGTAAAAACTGTGAATCGAAACCGCGAGCGTTATGGGAAAAAACTCTGGCGCCCCGATGCTGCTCGCTAAACAACCATTTACAAAAATTTTCTAGACATTTGTCGCCTAAAAACGTATACTTGCCACAGTTCTGATAAAAATCTGTATCTATAAATTTTTCACATACGCGATGGGCTATACAACAATTTGGCTCGTGCTTGAAAATTTTTCCGTACTTATTTCCCCAATTTCTACATCTTGAAGAGTTTGGAAATCAAAAATATAAAGAAAGGTTTTCGTTTTGGTTCGGAATTCTTGTCTATAGGTTTCATATAACATTGATGATTGTCTCGATCTACATTACAATTACACATTTTACGAAAAACTGATTACATTTATGATTTTTACCGTATTTGCTGCTTATTAATTGATTATAGGTTTTACACCGTTTTAGAGCCTGACCGAGTGAAAGACGAGCTTGATCGTTTGTTAGTAGTAAGGGTGGACCCTTCAGCGCCTCCGTGCTTAAGCATAGCACATGCTTAAGCATAGAGACTCCATGAGGCGCAAAGCGCCGAAGTTAGGGTCATACTACTACACAATAAAGCACGGAAGCAGAAGCGCGAAGCGCCGAACTTGGGCGGAACACTCCCTGAAGCAAAAGCGCGAAAGGCCAAATTCGGATCCTACGTGGGCGCAGAATGTCAAATTTCTCCCTAGTTCATATGAGCTCATCAGGTACAGGGTGTCGATTTCAGTAACGCCATCAAATAAAGATGACAACATTGAAGTGTGTAATCACTAGGCGGCATATACGCACATACTCTAACACAGTTTTATTAGAGCGATAAATTATTCGCCCTGTCTACTCTAGCTAAGCAATCACTATTCGAAAAGGTACAGAAGCAAAATATTATCGAAATCTATTTAAATCTGCAGCAGTCGACTCAAACTAGGTTTCTATTATTCAGAAAAAAGCAAAATATTATTTAAATTCACACAGTCAGTGGCATCTAGCTATTGACCCTTTACTACTAAAATAGATCCAACTCAAGCTAAGTTTTACATTATTCGGAAAAATACAAAAGAAAAATGTATCGAAGAATTTTATTTTAAACTGCAGCTGTCGACTCTAGCTACGTATTCACTATTCAGAAAGGCACAAAGGAAAAATTTTGTAGAAATTTGTTTTGAAGTGCAGCTGTCGACTCAAACTAGTTTTTCATGCAAAATATTATTGAAATTTAAATGGTCACTGGCATCTAGCTATTGACCCTTTACGACAAAAATAGGTCCAACTCAAGCTAAGTTTTCCATTATTCAGAAAAATACAAAAGAAAAATATTATTGAAATCTTACTAGCACAATAGTGTAAAGATTTTCAGCTGCTTTTGAAAAGACAGCCGATAATTCCATGCTTTTAAAAAAGTATAAAAATCCTTGACCGATCCACAAAAAACACACTCATTTTCAACAATGTTGTCACTTAACGGCAATGCTAACACTTAACGGTCTTCCTCAAGAGCTCAAGCGCCAAATTTTTAAATTGCTTGACATACGGAGCAAGCTTAGAGTTGCTCATTTGTCCAAGGAGTTCCACTCTCTGTCGAAGTCTGATAAACCGGAATTAAACCCGGATTCGACATTGTTAGTCGGGTATTCGGTTAGAACAGAACCCAAATATGAATATTCAATCAATTACCGTCCCGGTAATGGCGACAACGACGGATCCCTATGGCCCATTACCCACCAAACGACTATTGACTTTTTGACCTACGGGTAAAATTCGAATTATAGACTGGCAGATGAAGTTGAAGAAACGCTGAAGGAGCTAATCCGCGTGACAAATCCTGGAAATATAACTTGCAGAGGTGAGTATTTTTAATAAATGTGACAGGACATTATCATGAGTTAACCTTCATATCTGTATATTTTTACTTAGTGCTTTCTCTCAGCATAAGCTAAACTTATTTGTGTAATTTAAACTAATTTTCCTAAAAAGCTGTCAAATTCGCTAATTCTTCAGCGATTCGCTTCAATGATGACTGGGGGCCGTTTCTAATGTCTCACTTTGAAAGAGATGCGGGTGAGAAAAACCTGCGTTTCGATGATGTGACGATTGACAGTCCGTCATGGATGCCCAACTTTATATTTAAGGTGGATCGATTACTGCTGCATTGACTACGATTTTGTCGATTTGGTGCGTTGCATAAATCCAAGAGAAATCATAATAAATTGTACTATGATGTTCTGGCAATACCAGAATTATTTGTCGCTTCATAGCTAATGCACCACGGTTGACCTACTTGCGCCTCGATTTTATTAATTGGGCGCAGGACGATCTAGCATTACAAATGCGTGACTGTTTCCGACATGCATTAGAGATTCTGATTGCGCGGTCAAAGATATGCACTGTGTGCTTGGACGCCAAGCAATTCGGCTTCATAAACGACTTGACCGATTTTGAGTTTTCTCGAGCCATTTTTTGCTAGGGGTGTTAATCTGTATACCCTAATGTTTAAGCAAACGGCAAAACCCATGTGGGTTGCCAATTCTGTATGCAGTAATTGTAAAATCACTATTCGTAATATAAATAGTTGCAATATACATATATCAATTGTTACCATAACTAGTGTTTATATTAGTTTTATTTGAATAAATTTTACAGAATGTGCCGTCTATTTTTACATGTATTAAGTTCATTCTCATGTTTATTGCGAAAATACATTGACTATCCGTCATTTTCGACTTGTAGGGGCCATGTGCATAGAATCCATACACAAAAATGGAATTCCACTATCTATCAAGATCTGAGAAAGTAAGGTTCTGAGCTTATTATTTTCTACTAAAACATAGTTGGACAGCTTAGAATGCGCGCGTAGTGCCATCTTTTTTGTGTACATTCCCTGAAAACACAGCATGTAAAAAATGCAAATCGCATTTGCAGGGTTGAAATGTTACAATATCGTCTTCCGTACGGTGATTGTTATACAACCCTGCACACAGTTTAGGTACCATGCATTGCACAACGTTCAATAGCCCACCTTTTCTGTTTGCACAACGTTTTGAATAAATATTAAGCTTTTGCTCATACTGTTTTGAATGCATCAGTCAAACATATTATGCGTTTCTCAAAGCGTTTCAGTTGTGCTTCATTTCTGGCGCCTGTTATAGCAATTTTTCCCGTCGTAAAAATAAGGGCAGAAGGTGGGCCATCAGGAAATCGTATTTTTAAACTGGGGAATAATCCTGTTCGTATTCATAGATTTTTTGTATGTTTGTGCTAAAGCTCGTAAATTTATATTTGCAATTTCGCTAAAGCTTTTCTCCAACATTTCGCAAATTTTTTCGTTTGCAATTTTATTTTGTTCGACGCTTTTAGCACCAATGCATACAAGTTTGCCAGAACTGAATAACAGAGTCGTTGTTTTGGGGTCTTTTATTCTTATTACAATAGCGTTAAATCTTCTATGATCGTATTCTACCCCATCACAAGTCCTCTTAATTTTATACAAATTTAAAAGTTTTGAAGAGACTCGAGCTGTTGAAACAACGTTTTGAATCGTAATAATGATTGAGAATGGTGAATCTTAAATAGACACGACCACACATGGGCGTGGGGGGTTTGGGGGTATGCACCCTTCCCCAGAAATTGAAATACCCCCCACCCCCAGAAATCAAAATACCCCCCCCCAGAAATTTTTTTTTGCTTTTTTAGCAATTTTTTGATGCCATTGGATAGTGCTCGATGAGAAACGTCGAAAAATGGTGTTTTTTTGCGCCATACGACCACTTTTAAGACCATTTTTTGACCTTTAAAAATTTTTTCAATCCCTCCAGAAATTTTTTCACCCCCTCCCCAGAATTTTGGTGCTGCCCACCTATGGACACGACTATTTATATCTAAAAATACGACGGTTTAATCTTTCTTAATCTTTTTAATCTTTCTTGACAATCACTTTCCCTAAGATAAATGTAATCAACTCATTTAAATCGTCCTTTATCTTAATTTCTATGCTGAAATGTCTTTTACTAAAACCGGGACATAGTGGGGCGTGTCATAAATTTTATCAATTACGTTAGGGTAAGATCCCTCAACATTTATAATACGCAAAAGAAGTGCAGAAACGTCTCCTACGATCTGGGGTTCTAAAATGTTGGCGTAAACATATGTAGTTTCGAACGCTGCGCTTAGTAGATTTGGCCCAATTACAAATAGGTGACTTTTATGAAACGCGCATAAGATATGCCTTATTGAGATTTTCTGAGGAATGTGGCGATGTGATGGTTTTTGTGCAGAATGTGAGGTGAACAATTTGGAATGTGAGGTTTTCTTCAAAATGTGAGGTGCACAAAATCCTCACATTCTGCACAAAAGTCATCACATCGCCACATTCCTCAGAAAATTTCAATAAGGCATATCTTATGCGCGTTTTATAAAAGTCACCTATTTGTAATTACATCAGCTTACACCTGACCAGCAGTCCCCAATATAGGCGCTAGCAGCATTGGCAGAAAACCACCTTTCTGCACGAGGTTTTATTATTATCGATGATATTACCGACAAAACTTGAGATTGCTGGAGATATTGTCAACTGAAAGTCGGCGCACTTTGTAGGCGATAATTTTTACTTCAGAACCAGGGTTAACGTTTTGCATATGATGAAAACGCATGCTAGGCTTAGAATTGAATAAAGTGACTGTAGTGACCAATATTGTGAAGAATGTCAGCTTTTACGTCAAGAATGTGATGTAACTGTGAGTCACATGTGCAATAAAGTTTCTTTAAGAACTGCCACATCTTGAATAGTTGACAAATAATAAAATCTGTGAGATCTGCAATAAGCAACTACTTAATAATTTTACTCTAAAACGACACAAATACCTCTTACATGGAATATTAGAAATGAGGGATGATACATCAGAGTCTGAACAAATGACAGTTGATAACAGTAATGAAGGTAATAAGGATGAAAATTCTGCAGAAGTGTCTGAAGACAGCTCAAATGAGTCTGAAACTGAAACTGGTTGGACTAACCTATTTTGGCGCTTTTTGGTAAAAGTCATGCTTTCAGATTTTGAAAATTTTCCGAATAGTATACAAGACCTTCAAACAGAACCATTTTACGGCCAGTTTTGTTGATAAAATCCATACACTCTACGATTCTTATGAATCACTCCTAGATGCTCTAAATGAAAGCGAATTAAGGGAAGAACTGGAAAACGCTAATAATTTTTACCGGTATACATTAAAATTTGGAAAAATGGAAGCTGATGAGACAGCTTGAGCCAGTCGAAAATACATGTTTAAAAAATTGATTCGCAAAAATGCCGATCTATTTGAGGATGAGCAGATGAAACGAGAAGACAATAATGAAGTTGTCACATCTGTTGAAGAGTCTAGCAGTGCTCTGCTAGACTATCCAGATCGGATGAAAATGCTCAGAATTTACTTAGTCTCTAAGTACATATAGTGTCCAATTAATTAATCAATCAATTAATTAATGTATTTTTATTTTACATGAATTATTTGCGTACCTTCTTTGAGTGGTGCCTAAATAGGTAATGAATATGTAAATAACTCGGCGGAACACTTGCACACTTAATGAACTCTCAGCCATTTTAATCTCTTATTTTAGCGCTTAAACCCATAGCTTTGATGTTACTATCTTTATTTAGATGGCGTTACTGAAATCGGGGCACCCTGTACCTGATGGGCTCATGCGACCTAGGGAGAAAATAGACATTCTGCGGCCGTGTAGGATCAGAATTTGGCCTTTCGCGCTTTTGCTTCAGGGAGTGTGCCGCCCAAGTTCGGCGCTTCGCGCTTCTGCTTCCGTGCTTTATTGTGTAGTAGTATGACCCCAACTTCGGCGCTTTGCGCCTCATGGAGTCTCTATGCTTAAGCACGGAGGCGCTGAAGGGTCCACCCTTACTACTATTTTCTATGGGATATTAACATTGAGCGCAAAAACCATTCCTCAACAATATGAGTTTGTCGCCGCATAGTTAGGTGATAATTTAAACAAGGTAACTACTATTAGGAACGATGTAAAGCAAATAAGTTGTAAAATATGGAAGAAAAATTTAAGTTTAGGTTTGATATTATAGGAAAAATAAAGAATGCCTTTTAAAACTGAATCTAAACAAAAACTGTTATACGTTCTGAATTGAAAACGTATCACAATTTATTGCTTTACAGGTTTTGGGCTTAGGGCAAGCAAAATCTTGTAGCTATATTTCATTATTCAACTTGGAATAAGCCGGTTTTTTAATAAAGTCAACTTGGGACTTAAGAAACTTAAGTTCTGACTTGAATAAGCAAAAAGTTAAGAACGCTACGAGCTATCTGTAGTCACTTAATTGGTACAAGTAGTATTCTATAGCTATCACTTTGCTTGTAATAAATTTTGCTTTATTGTTTTGGTTCAAAGGGTTTATAATTGCAACGAATAGTTATTGAATAAGAGTTCTCAAAAATATTTGATTTTGTTTAAGGATAAAGCCAGTTCATAGAACATTTTTGAATAAAAGCTAAATTTAGCATATGCTTCATATTCATTTCCGGAATAAATATAAATATCTGTATCCTACTATATTTAGAAACTAATCACTGCATTTTCACTGATTTTCAAAAATTTATTACATTTTGGAATGCAGCTTTATATAGATTTAACATGGTAAAATAATTGAGTCCCTATGAGAAAAAAATTAAATTTCCTTTCAAATAATGTATATTTTGTTTCACACATTTGCTCCTACAAAAATCTATCAGGTAATAAACATAATGTAATCTGAAATCACACAAAACCACTAATGAAGTTGAAAAGTCAGATATAGTTTTTTGAGTTAATCTCAAGAACCACCCAACCGATTGCAAAAAAGTAAAGTTTTCTCTGTACAAAGCAAAAAAATGAAACTATTTTGCCAAAAAACTTTAAAATTTTTATAACTACAGTATACCACATAGCAAAAATAGCTTAAATTTTAACATGACCGCATTTTTTACTAGTTTATTACATTATGCTGAAATCTGGCAAAATAGTTGCGTTTTAGCATCCTCTAAAATGTTCGGTTTTTCTTCTTAGCCCGCCCTTAACTCCACAAACGCATTTTAAATTTTTTTCCAATATGGCTGCCCCCATAAGCCATGCTCATTATGCTTTATAGATTGTATTTTATTGAATGTTTGAGCTCAAAATAATAGAGCGTGAAGCGAGCTTTTGAATGATTACTCACTCGCTTAATTTGATCAAGAATTCGCATTTTTCATTTTAAGCCATGCAGGCAGCCATATTGGAAAATTACTGTAGTTTTGAAGGTTTTTATCCATAATTCTTTGTGCTCTTAATATCTTCCAAAATTTTTTTCTGTAAATAGATAGAGAATTTTATGCTCTTTTTAATGAGAAGTTTTTAGGGTCTGGTTCCTTGTACTTTGTTAGATTAACTTAAAAAACCATTGTTGTACGCTGAAAACGCAGTGTAATGTAAACAAAACAGAAAAAATTAACAACCAAGTACCAAGTTCGGATTAACTGAGCAGAATTAACAGGAAACGTGACACTCCAGCCTAATCCTGTGAACCATCGATGATCTAAACTAGAGTCTGAGAAAACTACTACTCCAAAACTCGGCAACTCATAAATTCATTTGAAATGTTTTGGTAACAGGCGTGGAGAGCGTTTGTGTCACCGTAGATTGTTAAATTAAAAAATTTTAACGGAAGATCGTTTGGAAAAATTCAATAATTTTGAGGCAAACGTTAAGCTAATACTGAAATTCAACTAGCTGTCTGTTGTTTTTGCAGGGCGTGGGGGTAGATCATCGAAAATCCGGTAGACCCCGTAAAATCGATTGACCCCCAAAATTAAATTTCTGGCCTGTTTTTCGCGATTCTTTTCGTGTTTTACACCATTTAGACCCCATTTTTAGCTATTGTACGGTAGAAAATTCTTAGAAAAGCGCTGTTTCAAGTCTTTTCGGCTATCGTTTTGCTCAAAAGTTACAAATTTTAGGTGTTTCGCGCAGTACATACCCATTATTCGATTATACAAGTATTTTCTGTGATTTATTCGAATTTTTCGACATTTTTCAAAATTTTTATGTTTTTTTCTTTTAAAAAGATAGAGCATCTTCATAAACGCCGAAAAAGTTTTTAAGGCGTATCCATCGTTTCCGAGCTCAGAAGATTCTAGAAAAAAACTTTTTCGCTCCGCTCCTCCGCTTCTCCAGAATTCATATGCTATACATCTTTGGTAATGACCAATTTTTTGTAACTAGCATTGAACCAAAATATGAGTATCACTACAGCAAAAATTTTTTCGAACACATAAAAACACACACACACAGACAACTCAAAATTAATATTATGGATTATTTTATTACTCTCAATTCAATTCTCTGAGTCATTTCCCCGGCGTTACCTAAACATTCTCCGAATGAAGGCATTCTAAACGAATAAAATTTTTATTTACTAAACACTCTGATGCGTCACTTTGCATTTTAGGCTAGAAAGCATGAGTGATCGATGTCGATCTCATTAAGAATTTTTTATAAAACGAGGTTTTCATTTTCATTCATTTTCGCTTGTATTTTTCACTACTGGGCAATCAATAATACAAAATCAATCAGCGTAGCAGTACATAATTTATTATAAACGACAACAACTGCTGAGTTTCATATGAAAAAGGTTATTTATTAGAAGATCGTAATTCTTAGAAAAATCGCACCTTATCAGCGACGAAAGTTGTACGGGTATAATAATGTTTTCAGATAGATAGTAATCTTATGACCTTTACGATTTTCATCTCTTGTGCGCGATTCATTGTTTTATTTTTTTAATTATGATTTTCAATTTTAATTAATATTTAAGTATTTAATCATTCTATTATATTTATCAATTATTCGTTTCACAATTACGTTATTTTTAACACCAAATTGATGTTGCAAAATTATTTCCTAATGTTTGTACGTTACATTATTGTTATCTTTTTGGAAGAAAATTACGCTTATAACAATCTTTAACTTTAACTGTTTTTACAATAATATACGTGACACAAACGCCTGTACTCACGTTCTAGTCCAAGTTAATCATCAAATCTTAGGTAGCGCGTTAGCGCGTACCTATAATATACTTGGGTACCCCTAACACCTGTGCACCCCCTACAGCTATAACAAGACACTTCTGGAAGGTGCGGCTTTTTTTAAAAGAAAGATAATAAAACAATTCGCTGCCCGTGTTTTTTGTTTTTCTTGAAACTCAAAACTGACTGTGTAAAGAAGGTGTAAAGTTTTTGTGTAACGGTATAACATGGGACAAATTTTGGGACCTTTTTGTCTCGGCATGTGAACAACTGAGTATTAAGGACTCGAACAATTAAACAGCATAGGATTATAGAGGGATAAATTCTACAGATGATAATTTTTTTGTTTTTTGAAATTCGAATTAGTTCTTGAATGGCAGTGTAAAGAGTGTGAAAATCTGGGGGTGAAAAAGCACTTTTCGGTCGAGTTTTCAACCTGCTTATGTCTGATACTAACTCCGGTTATGAGTTTTTCAAAATGTTTTCTGACAGAAATGTAGAGCGGATCAAGGGCTACATTCTGCATATAAGCAAAGTCTTCTACGCTCTATGGTGAGTTAGATCCTGGGGTTTAAAGTTTATACTCTAGTGGATGGTGTGAAAAAACGGATTTTAAGTAAGATTTCTCTACAAAAATTTCTCCGCTTATAAGTCAGGGTAAATTAAATACAGCAGCAATAAAGTGCCTCTCAGGGGATACACATCGCAGCAAACTGCATTTAAAAAACGCAATATTGAGTTATTTATGGGGGTGTAAAGTTCGACATCAGAGGTAAAAAATGAGCGAAAAAACATCTTTTTTTCCGAATTTTGATTAATAAATCATACTGAATAATTCTTGCAAGAGAATTTTGGCACACAGAAATGTACTACGATTTAAAAGCTACAAATTGTACCAAACCGAATTTTTTAAACTCAATGGGGAGTTCGGTACGGAATTTTAAAGTTTACAGTGTTCTAAATGATGGAAGATGCGTTTTTGTTGCGTTTTTTGTTCGCCACTTTCTCCGTCCAGAAGTCGGGATAAGTCTAATAGAATAAAAATTAAGTGCTTTATATCAGGTGCATGTCAAAGCAAATTGTCTAAACATTAATATTTAGCGAGTGTAAAGTCAAAAATTTGGTGTTTAAAATGCGTTTCTGTCTTGTTTTTTCTGCCTGCTTCTCCGGTTATGAGTCAGGGACACGATTATCAAGTCTAGAAATGGAGCAGGAACCAAATTTGATATGCCAGTTTGGCGTATATGTTTACACTCTACAGTGTTGTAAAGTGATTTACACCAATTGTTATTTTGCCCATAGAACATTATGGAGACTTAATTTCTTTCATAAATATTAATCGTATTATCGGAACAATATCAAAATTACGAATCTGACCAAAATTTTCTTTACATCAGGTGTTTACATAAAGTTTACACTACATATGTATTTATCTTCGTTTTTGAGCATTCCATATACTTGGCCATCCTTTTTCTTATGTGTTATTCACAGCGGTTGCAAAATTTGTGTCCCCCCTCACAGCAACAACGGCACATAGCTGGGAGGTGCGGTTTTTTTTAATCGATGGATAATTAAAAAATTCGATGCCCGTGTTTTTTTCTTTTATTTACACTCAATACTGAGTTAGCAATGAGCGTGTAAAGTGTAATGCAAAAAATCAAATAATTTGCGGAGGGCTAATTTTTTCCTAAAAATGTTGCCCCTCCAGCTGTAGATTACGAATCTGACCTTAAAATTACTTTACACTCAATGGTTGTTGCACAAAAGTGTAAAGTATACGTGTTTTTTACTCTTTGCGTGTCCTTCAGCTTATCTAACTCAATTTTGTTTTCTGTGCAGTCCGATCGGTTCTATAATGTAGAGGGTTGCAAAATCTCAAAACCGAATTTTTTTGTTTTCCTTATAATGCAATATTTCTTTATCTGTGATCGTTTTGGTGTAAAGGGTTCGAGACGAAAAACGATATTTCTTCAACTACTCCGCTAAGTAGGCGGAACATGCTAATTATGCTTAAAAGGTGCCCTGACCTTAGCGTTACAGATCCCAGTTTATTTTGTTTCTATACACCCAATATTGCGGTATTAGCACGAGTGTAAAGTTTACACTGAGAAGCATTTTTGCGCCCAGAACGTCGTGGATGATGAATTTTTTTAAAATGTTCTCCGTGAGGTCAGAATAACGAATCTGACCTTTAAACTTTTCTACAGCCAGTGTTTGTTGAGGTATGAAGAGGTGAACTTTGAATTATACCTACATCTATTTTCTAATGCCGATAGATAACTCCATATTGCATATTTTTGATCAGATTTTTCGTATTTCAGAGGTTTTTGACTCGTCTTTAATAAATAATTATTTTTATCATCATAAATGCACTATTCTCAAACTTCAGTAGAATGATGAATATCTTTTAAAATAGGATAATCAAGCTGAAATCTGCTGGTATGTCGAGTTGGCGCAGTGGTTGACAACTCCCTTCTCGGATGCTGTATTAAACAAAGAATGATGGGTTCGAATCTTCTGAATGCTGACTTTTTCATTTTTTAAATTCTTTTGACAAAACCATGTACTTCATCTGACTCATATATCTCTTTAGGTTCTGCAGATAACACTTTTTTGTTTTTTTGATTTCGCCTCAGTTCTCGAATGAGTGTAAAGAGTGCAAAAATCTGGGGTCGAAAAGACACATTTTGGCCGAGTTTTCGACATGTTTATGTCTGCCAACAACTCCAGTTATGAATTTTAGGAAATTTTTTTCTGACAGAAATGTACTTCGGATCAAGGGCTATCTTGTGCTTACCAGCAAACTTTTCTACAATCAATACGCAGATAGTACCAGGGTTTTAAACTTTACTCTCTAGTGGATGAGTAAAAAAACAGATTTTTTCCAAGATTTCTCTGCCAAAAGTTGGGGTTAATTAAATAAAATAGAAATAAAGTAAATTCTAATGGCTACAAGTCGAATCGAGCCGCTTCGAAAAAAACGTTATATCGAGTTGTTTATGGGGTGTAAAGTTCGAAATCTGAGGTGTAAAGTGGGCGAAAAAAACAGTTTTTTTTCGTATTTTGATTGATAAATCATATCAAATATTTTGCGGAACATAAGTTTGGCACATACAAACTTACTACAATCAAAGGGCAACAAACTGGCCCGAACCGAATATATTTACATTCAATGGGCGTTAGGTTCAGATTTTTAAAGTTAACAATGTGGTGGACAGTGGAAAATACGTGTTTGTACATTTTTTGTTCGCCACTTTCTCTGTTCAGAAGTCGGGCGAGGTCGAATATGATAAAAATAAAGTAAAATTCTACTTTTTTTTCTACGTAAAATCAGAATTGGGAATCTGACTGTTAGTATTCTCTACACTTAGTAGTTTTGTAAAGTTTGCACAATTCATTTGTTGTTAATATGTTGTTTATACTACAAATTTATTTTACTACCAAATCTAAGCGTTAGTGTTCCTTACACTTGATATTTGCGTGAAGTTCTTAAATTTTTGCCGAAAAACTTTGTTTTTATATTTAACAACATCCCACCTTTATAATTTTCTTAAAGTTTAAAATCTTCTACAATTCTCTTCATAATTAAATAGTAGATTTAAACTTTAAGTTTCTCTTGCTTTACAACTCTCGCTTAGCAAGCTCATTTTTCAAAACTTTTTCATAGTGATCAATCGCGTTTAGTTCGGAATCGGTGGACGGCCCTTATTTTATTACTCGGCTTAAATAATCCAGGTGACTATCTTTTGATTATTTTCTTTATCGCAATTTCAAACACCCAAATTTCAATTTAAAAAATCAAAAAAATTATTTCATAATTTTTATGTAAGATGACTGGCTGGTTGAGAGCTCTTTTTTGTTGTTTTAATCGTTCATTGTGCTCGTAGGAACCAGAAAAGAAATAGTTTTTTGCCTTAGGTATTCTCAGGCGAAAACAAGTTAACAAAGCTTTTTGCGTTAATTATTATTTCGGTCCAAAATAGGTCAACTGACCTAGGGCGAAATTCCGGGGTTACTTAATTACTAATGCCTTAGGTTTTTAGGGCATAGCTGCCAATAGCTCCGTAGGTACGGACGAATTTAGGTCCGAGGAGTTTGAGACCGTAATTATTGAGGGTCGTGTGGTTGAGTCCGGCGTTTCGCCCTAGCAACCTGACCAGCGCTAAGTGTAGCCAGGTACTTAAGTAAGTCCCGTAGGTACGTTATATGCCGTTTCCAAGTTAATTTAAATGTGAAACGACCTCTATAACTTACAGGACTGTTTAGAATGTAACATATATTTACTATAGCTAATAAAAAATAGTAAACTTTATACTTCCGACAATCAAGAGCATATCTAACTCAGTTTTAAATTCTATGCAGTCTGATTGATTTCAGAAGGTAGACGGTTATAAAATTTAGGGAGTCCTTTTTTAAAACAATATTTTTTAAATTTAGAGACAATTAATTTATGATAAGAACAATATTGTTTTCCGCGTTCCTGGACTGCTGTCATTATTGTGGTATGTTACTGTATGTGTTTGCTGACTGATGCACTGAAATCATGCTAATAAAAAGTAGGGTACTAGCAAAGAAAAATGCTCCGATGGAACAAAAAAGATGAATATACTTGGAATTGTGGATTATTAAGGATGTAAAAGGAGAGGACTAGGAAGAATCAACCTAAAGTCGCAAAATCTGCTAAAAATCACACTTTCTCTAAGCAACGCAAAAAATCGAAGTATGTTCTGCGGTCAACACATTAGAATAAATATTTAACCATAAAAATGATTGAAAAAGCAGCACGTTAGCTATGCAGCAGCTATGGGAAATGATATCGAGTAACATTCTTTCTGAGCCAATTAAATGTAATAGCAAACATCGATGCATCCGAAACAATTGCAAGAACTGTTGGTTCAAAACAGTGGGAAACGCATGAGTTGACTTGAAACGGACTAAATGTAGGTACACTAGCATGCCCGTAACGATTGTGCACTAATCAATCGGCCCCTGCTTTGCTTGCTATAATGCTCATAGCAAAATAAAACAACTTTAAATACAATACCACCAAGTTTTCTTTCATCAGGATACGAAGTCAGTCAGTATTGCTACTTGCCAGCAATTTAAAAAAAGGAAACATTATAGATTTCGGTTATTATCTGAAATTTTGTGAATTATTTAAAAAAGACACTTTTTAGAGGCCGCAGAATATACTTCGATTTTTTGCGTTGCTTAGAGAAAGTGTAATTTTTAGCAGATTTTGCGACTTTAGGTTGATTCTTCCTAGTCCCCTCCTTTTACATCCTTAATAATCCACAATTCCAAGTATATTCATCTTTTTTGTTCCATCGGAGCATTTTTCTTTGCTAGTAACAAACTTTGGCATTACTAAAGCATTCTTTCTTTCTCTTCTTTCAATTAATGGAGCACAAATATCGATTGTGGGCAAAAACCCAAGTGGAATCGATAATTTTTCATAAATCTGCGCCAGGCCAAAAGTGTAATGAACATAAAAAATAGGTAAATTCCCAGTTTTGGACATGTGGCAGGAATGTAATTTATTCGGATTTTTTCGCCGCGCATAACAATATTGAATGGTAGCAAGCTACATACGCTACAACGATATTTTTGTCTTTTTTACGGTGTTGTTTGCTTCACTGAAAATCGGTATATGCTGCGTAGGAGGAATCGTACAAATACAATAAACGAAACTTTTACGAAACTGCGACTTCAAAAGCCAAAGTTCTGGAGAAAAAATCTAAATCAAAATATACTAAAATTTAGCGATACTGACAGGTGACTATACGCGTTCATGGGGATTTTTAGGAGATTTAAGCTTATCCAGAACAGCTACTGGCTCCCCACGGAATTGCTGCGACCCCCACTCCCTTATTGTCCGTTTTCTGAAGAAAATCGTACAAAGTATGCAATTATAGGCGTTTTTAGCTTTATTTTGGCTCAAAGGTGTTAAATTTTCCATGCTTTTCGACATGTACTCATTTTTGACTATATCATGCTCAATGTGGCCTATTTTTTCAATTTTTCGAATTTTTTGATCATTTTTACGTTTTAGAAAGAGTGAATATAATCTCAATCGTCACAAAACAGTGCTTTTGACGTACGCTCGTCGTTTTCAGCCAAAAAAGACACTTTAAAAAATTTTCTTCGAAAAGAAAAAATGGAAAGTTTTCTATGGAAAGTCAGGCAAAATGCTAAAAGTAGATGAAAATCGACGGTTTTCTTCAAAAGAGCTCTAAATTGACCGGAAACTTAGTTTAATATAGATCAACGCTTCTATGGCTTTCAAATTAGTTTCAAACGTATTTTTGCACATAAAGGTTTACTATCAGGCCGTTCATGATGTTCATCCCTTCCCTAGTCACATGACCCTGCAGAATCTGGAAGAAAGCCTGAAACATATAACTCCCCCGGGAATAAATTTTCAACGAGGTTTTTCGTTCTTACGTGATTTTTTGCAGCTAATATTGACTCAATTCAGAAGCAAATATGCATTCGCATATTTTCATTTGCACGAGTATTAAGCTCAAAAATTATGCAGGTCGTATTTTTCAAATAATTAAAACTGCATAAGAGATTTTTTACGCCTTTATAGTTTTTATGCAAATTCACCCAATCAGCATAACTCTTCGATTGGCATGCAGAGTGAAATGCAGTCGAATAAGTCAGTGACTTTTCGATGTAATTAAGCTAGCACTTCATTAATTTCAACTTAATCATATTGCAGGCTTGACATTACTCCTTAAAATATTTTTTATCAGGCTTACAAAATAAAAAAAATTGATTTGATGCCATCTGAGCAAATCAAATTATGAATAGACGTATGCATGTTTGAAAATTTGGCGAATTTTCGATGCAATTTCGGCATTAAAAAAATACAACTAAAAGTATTTTAAAAAAATTTCTTGCTGGCATTTTGATTAATAATATTTCTCGTTGCCTACTCACTTCCTGCCTTACTAGAAGAATTGAGGTTCAGTGCATTTATTTTATATTTGATTTTCAGGTTCGTATTAGTGCCTACAGATTAATTGACATTTTATAAATATCTAATTAGTTATTAACATAAATAGCCGTTAGCGTTTTGGATATGGAGTACGCTTATGGGTATTAATTCAATCAAAGGCATATTATTTTCAACTTTTCCGAAAATTGTACTTTTTTGCTTGAATTTCATAATTATCCACCTGCAAATATTACTGTATGATGAAAATAGCCGACGTTGATTATATTATAAAGATAAAATTTTTTTCTACTTCCTAAATATTTTTCTAATTCCGATCATGTAACAGCGTCAACATCGAACATTAACGGAGCACCTAATTATCTTAGATTTTACTTGACGAAAGGCTTTTTTGGTCAATGTTTATGCTTTATGATTTACGGCACTCAAGGTCATATCTGAATAAAGAGTAACAACGCGAAAGACATAGAAAAAGTAATTTTTCTAAATAATTAAGCCAGCTCAAGTAATTTAGCTATCGCAGCCCTCTTACAATAGTTTCGTAATGAGTAAGTGAGCTCTCTTTCTGAAAAAAATTGATGCTCTGTGTGGTTTGCTTAAGAGTCTAATTATCAAGTATACTAGGTATATAAGCTTGAGAGCAAGGTATGTTAAAGTTAGAGTCGAAGCATTTTGGACAGACGTGCACGAGTTTTTTTTGGAAAATAGGGCGAAATTGAGCTCAAAAACTAAACAATTTACAACTTTCCTGTAAAGGTACTCGACATTTGACAAGAAAATGTCAACTGATTTAGTTTTTAGGTTATTTCAAATAACAGTCCACTTTTAGTCAAAAAAGCTTTTTGGCAGACCTGGAAGGTGGTCATGCTAAGGATACATGATTCTGTTCCTCTCAAATTATCCACTTACGCAGGTTTATTTTTTTGTATAAAATTATTTTTTTCTGTGCTTTTATGTCGAAATTTTTCTTTTTTTATTCTTGCATTCTGCCAGCTTATGTTTGAAAATGTCGAATAACATATTACGTTGATGACGAAGATTAATTAATGAGTTGCTCTATCGAAATACCCATAAAGCACTAATTGCTTTCTCTAAATTCCAGTTGATAATAAAACCGAATATTTTGCTTTATTTTCGACATTTTCCAGGCGTTTTTCTAAACAAATTAGGTCAATTTACTATTCATTTGCAGAAATAATCAGCTTCTTTGCTAATCACGCAATATTTTCGTTGATTTCGTCAATAACGATACGTCTAATCTAGATATGAAATATGCAAGCGTATCTCTGTGCTCAAAGAAACGTGTAATTCTACACGTGACCTTTGTGCGAGAATTTGAGATATTTAGCGTAGATCCGGGAATATTTTGCACCAAAGATAAATGTGCTATAAGCCCAGGTTCCCAGCCTCCAATTATAGGCCGACTGATCAAGAAGGAAGACGAGACGGAGCGAAATGTAGAGGAATGATTTTTCTATTCTAAATATCGCAACAAGTGATTAGACGGGACAAAAGAGGCCTATTCACATGTTTTTTTGGCAGACAAAACATTCGTTTCTAGTTAGCATATTTTCCTATGAATCCTAAAATTCTAGATTGACTCGTTCATAACTTTAACGAAGTCATGTTGACGTTTTTCAGTGTCTAGTCTTGAGTTTTTGTCCAAATGGCTTCATCAGAGTATCTTGTTACAGGTTTTGTATTATGAAATATATGGATAAGAGCAGAAAAACGCCATAACCAACTTTTTTAGAATTTTTTTTATCATACCGAAAAATGCCTAAAATATCATTTTAATCGCTTTTCCATTAAGAGCTTATAATTTCCCTCAGCGTACGAGAAATGTAACATGTGTCTAACCCTAGTCCTTGCGAGAAACGTCGCGCAATTATAAAGAGCGCATGATTAATAATAGCATGGTTCTAAAACATGTTCAGTCGTTTCATCATTAGCTAGAAATAATACGCTATAAGGAGCCGAAAAAGCCTAGTAATGCGTCTTGTCTCTTAAAAGATGTTACATTAAGGTGCAGAAAAAAGTGATAAACAACTCGAGAAAATAGCGGTGCAATAGATTGGCAAAAAATTAGAAAATTTATACTTTTTTGTAAATAAAACAATAGGAAAATCTCCTTAGACATACTGGCAAGTGACCCTTCAGACGTCTGGAAATAATTAATGCGTCTGGTTTACTGCGACTATTTAAGGATAGGATTCTTCAATTAGTTGCCTCGCTGAACGTTTAATTCGACGCGATAATTTTCTTTGACAGTGCTTACAATGACTGATTTGATCAGGAATGCAACTAGAAAAGTATCATTGATCAATTCACCTCTGTATCATCATAGGTTGCGCGTTAGCGCACTGAGTACCCCAAACATATGTCTACCCACCTACAGCTATAACCGGACCTCTCTGTATTGTGCGGTTTTCTTATATAAGATGGATAATAAAAAATTATGATGACCCATTTTTTAATTTTTTTACAGTCCTACCTGGAGTATAAAGAGCGTGTACAGTTTTACTATAACGCTATAACATATAGTTTTTTTTAAATTTTGGTCGGTCACACGACGTTTCTAACTCAGGTTTGCATTCTCTTTAGTCTGGCTTTTTTACATTATAGACAAACGTGTAAGCCCGATACGGTATTTTTTCTTTTTTATATTATTTATTTCTAGAGTGGCAGTGATAAGAATGTAAAAAAACTCAGGGTGAAAAAAATACATTTTGGCTTCTTTTTGTTCTGCCAACAACTCCACTTATGAGTCCCAAGAAATTCTTACAGCAGAAGTCTATTGCTGCATAAGGGCTACTTCCGGTTTTTACACTCTAGTAGATGATGTAAAAAAGAGATTTTGTCTAAGATTTCTCCGCCATGTTTTCCTGTTATAAGTCGGGACAACGTGACTAAAAAATAAAAATAAAGTACGCTTCGAGGTCTACACGTCGCAGCTAATTGCGTTTAAAAAAGGCAATATTAAGTTATTTATAGGGGTGTAAAGCTCGATATCAGAGGTGTAACATAGGCTAAAAAACACGTGTTTTTGCTCTTTTGATTGGTCAAAATCTCGAATATTTTGCAGAGCAGAAGTTTTTCAGACACAAATCTTTTACAATCCAAAGGCTACAAATGGGCTTAAACCGAATTTCTTTACACTCAATGGGGAGCTAGGTTCAGATTTTTTAAGTGTACAATGTGGTGTATTGTGGGAAAATACGTTTTTATCCCTTTTTTGTTCGCCGTTTCTTTTTGTTTTGAAGTCGAGATAAGTCGAATAGAATAAAAATAATGTGATTTCCAAGGGATAGAAAAACATACCAAATTCTGTTCATTTAATCAAAATTTAGCTTCTTCGGGAGCTGTAAATCAAAAAATTGGGGGAGGGAGTAAAACGTGTTTCTGTGTTGTTTTTTCTGCCAGTTTCTCCAGTAATGAGTCTGGACATGAACTCAAGTCTAGAAAAATATTCGAAGTCAAACTTCATACTTCAGTTGGGCACGTTTGCTCACAATCAATAGTGGTATAAAGTGGTTTACATCTAATATTTATTTTTCTCCAGACCATTGTGGAAAGTTAATTTTATCAAAAATGTTGATCTAATACCACAGTCATGTCAGAATTACAAATCCGACTAAAATCTTCTTTACACTGTGTAGTTGTGTGAAGTTTACACTGATAGCTAACTCTAGTTCTTGAGCATTGCGGAAGCTTATTTTTCAAAATGCTTTGTGTAACGCCAGACTTACAAATGTGTGCTGTTAGTTTTCCTTAACCCCGTAGTCGTGTAAAGTGTACACTATTAAGTTATTTTTGATGTGCAAAATTTAACTACAAATTTGTTTTACATCCAGAGCATTGCAAAAACGTGAACGTCGTTCAAAATATGTTCTGTAAGGTGAGGATTACGAACTGACTGCATTTTTCTGTTAGCCCAAGAGTTGTGTAAAATTTATACTGCAGATTAACTTTAGTTTCAGAGCGGTGTAAAAGCTAATTTTTTTCAAAATGTTCCATGTGACGTCAGAATTAAGGATCTGGGTGTAAACGTTGTTTGCAACCAATGGATGCCTAAAATTTACGCTGAAAACATTTGATCTATTTAATTCTGATGTTCAGAATAATATTGTTTTCCGCGTTCTTGCACTGCTGTCATTATTGTGGCATGTGTTTACTTTTGATTTACTCAAATCGTGCTAATTAAAAGTAGGGTACTAGTGAAGCAAAATGCGCCGATGGAACACAAAAGGACGAATATACTACGCATCATTAAGGACATAAAAGGAGGAGACTATGGAAAAGTTACCTATGTATGTCTGTTATAGCTGTAAGAATCCATTAAAAATTAGACTTCGCTAAAAAAAGCAAGAAATCGCAGTATATTCTAGCGGCTTCTGGAAAAACGTGCCTTCACAAAACATTCTCTAGTAGGTCAGAAAAAGAGATTTTGAGGAAGCTTCGATTATTTTAAAAATCGATTTAGTATCTTATCGATCGAGTTTCTCTTTCAATGTCTAACCAATTTGAGATAATCGTCAATGGCTTCATAAATGAATTATGACAAGCACACCATGTTTTTATTTGCTGCCTCATAGCAATGCATACCATGCTAGCGTAAGAATGTACATTATATCGTTTTCGATTAATTAACACTTCTTCTCTAAGAATAAGCTACGCATGCAACTTATTTTTAAGCCGGAGGTGCAACTCCTTTCCGCAGGCCGCAGAATATATTACAATTTTTTGCGTTTTCTTATCGGAAGTTTAATTTTTATAGTCTCCGTAATCCTCTCTGTTTGTGTCAATAATGATGCGCAATTCCTAGTATATTAGTCCTTTTTTGTTTCACCGGAGCATTTTTCTGTACTTATTTCTATTATTCTTGAATGAAAACGCAACAACAGAACTACTACTTGTTGTGAAGATTGTATACAGCACGAAAATCCTTTTCTTTTTGTTATATTCTCATGGTTTCTATTTTTATAATTTTTCACTCTGCGTCAAAGTGATCAAATTGAACAAGGACGATATAATTTTTGTTTTTTTAAAGATGTCACGAAATGTCTTACCTTATTTAAAATTATAGTTCATGTCGAATTAAGAATATTAATCCAAATAGATACTATTATTGACCATACATAGGACTGGTGGGCACACGTAGGCGTGGGGTGTTCGGGAGGGAATCCATCCCTCAGAAGGCCAAATACACCTCCCCAGAAATCAAAATAACCCTTATCCCAGAATTCAATTTTTGAAATTTTTTTCTCTTTTTTCGCAATTTTTGTTGCCAATAGAAAGTGCATGATAAGAGACGTTGAAAAATGGTGTTTGTTTTCGCCATACTACCATTTTGAAGACCTTTTCTAACCTTTGAAAAATACTAGCACCCCTCCCCAAAATTTTGGTGCTGCCCACCTATGCTGGTGGGCATCACTGCTAGAACTCGTCAAAAATTTAATTATGGGATCTACCGTATTTTAGGGGGGTCGTTCAGATCCTGGGGCCATCTTTTATATGCATATGGTACTGACGCTCTGCACTATCATTGTTAAATTTTAAATTCATGTTGGCTTTCCCACTGATTCATTTTTTCCACTACTGTACATAGTATCCTTTTAACACATTTTTATGACATTAGCCAACATGACAAAAATAAGCACTAAGTTCTTGAGTCTTGTTACTGTTGAACAATTTCCGATATAATGGGGGTAAATAAAATGTAAAAATCTATTTATAAATCCATTTTTTATTATTAAAAACATCAATTATAAATAAAATTATTATGAATTTGCCATGAAATTATACGTTTATTATTAAAATTTATAAGAATATAGGTTAAAAAAATTAAGAACCTATATCTACAGCAAAGAACTTTATCCTAATCGTCTAGATTAATTTGACTAGTCTTTTTCGAAAATCGTATTTGCTTCAATTTTTTTTGCTTTATGCATCCATGCAACTAACCTGCGTTTCTGGTAAACAAACGTATGTCATATCGCTACTTCTATAGGAGTCTAGCCTTTAAAAATGGTTGAACAATACTGGAGTTATTTAAACTGATGGAAAATTAGGTTATAGTATTTGACGAAGTATATAACCATAGGTAGCGCGTTAGCGCGTACCTATAATATACTTGGGTACCCCTAACACCTGTGCACCCCTACAGCTATAACAGGACACATCTAGAAGGTGCAGTCTTTTTTAAAAGATGGATAATAAAAAAATTTGCTGCCAGTGTTTTTTTGTTTTTCTTGAAACTCAAAACTGGCTGTGTAAAGAAGGTGTAAAGTTTTTGTGTAACGTTATTACATAGGATGAATTTTGGGAGGTTTTTTAGACGGCATGTGGACAACTCAGTATTGACTCCTCAAATAAATTAATTGCACAGATTTGTAGAAGAAGGGATGCTCCTAATCGGCTCTTTTTTGTTTGTTGAAATTCGCATTAGTTCTCGAATGGGAGTGTAAAGAGTGCGAAAATCTGAGGGTGAAAAAGCGCATTTTGGTCGAGTTTTCAACCTGCTTATGTCTGATACTAATTCCGGTGTATTAGTTTTTTAAAATGTTTTCTAACAGAAATGTAGAGCGGATTAAGGGCTACATTCTGCATATAAGCAAAGTCCTTTACGCTGCATGGTGAGTTAGATCCTGGGGTTTAAAGTTTACACTCTAGTTGATGGTGTAAAAAACGGATTTTAACTAAGATTTCTCTGCCAAATTTTTCCGCTCTTATGTCAGGGTAAATTGAATACAGCAGTAATAAAGCGCCTTTTAGGGGCTACACATCGCAGCAAACCGCATTTAAAAAAACGCAATATTGAGTTATTTATGGGGGTGTAAAGTTCGAAATCAGAGGTAAAAAATGGGCGAAAAAACACGTTTTTTCCGAATTTTGATTAAAAAATCATACTAAATAATTTTTGCAAGAGAATTTTGGCACACAGGAATGTACTACGATTTAAAAGCTACAAATTGTATTAAACCGAATTTTTTTAAACTCAATGGGGAGTTCGGTAAGGAATTTTAAAGTTTACAGTGTTCTAAATGATGGAAAATACGTTTTTGTTGCGTTTTTTGTTCGCCACTTTCTCCGTCCAGAAGTCGGGATAAGTCCAACAGAATAAAAATAAAGTGCTTTATATCGGGTGCATGTCAAAGCAAATTGTCTATACATTAATATTTAGCGAGTGTAAAGTCAAAAATTTGGTGTTTAAAATGCGCTTCTGTCTTGTTTTTTCTGCCTGCTTCTCCGGTTATGAGTCAGGGACATGATTATCAAGTCTAGAAATGAACCAGGAACCAAATTTGATATGCCAGTCTGGCGCATATGTTTACACTCTACAGTGTTGTAAAGTGGTTTACACCTATTGTTAGTTTGCCCATAGAACATTATGAAGACTTAATTTTTTTCATAAATATTAATCGTAATATCGGAACAATATCAAAATTACGAATATGACCAAAATGTTCTTCACACTAGGTGTTTACATGAAGTTTAGACTACATATGTATTTATCTTCGTTTTTGAGCATTCCAGAAACCTAATTTTTCCATGGAGTCTGAGAAATTTTCAAAGAATCAAATGTGAGACGTCACGTAGGCGCGTTTGTTTACATCCAAGAGTGATGTAAAGTAGTTTACACTCATTGTTCATTTGTCCTCAGACCATTGTAGACATGCAATTTTTTCATAAATGTTGATAATAATATCCGAGTAATATCAGATTTACAAATCGGAATAAAATCCTCTTTACACTAGGCGGTTGTGTAAAGTTTACACTGCTAATTAATCTTCGTTCTAGAGCTTTGCAAAAACCTGAAATTTTTGCCGAAATCTGAAAATTTACATGGAATCAAATAAGGGACGTCAGCTGGGCGCGTTTGTTTACACTCAACAGTGTTGTAAAGTGGTTTATCTTCGTTCTAGAGCTTTGCAAAAACCTAAATTTTTTGCCGAAATCTGAAAATTTACATGGAATTAAATAAGGGACGTCAGCTGGGCGCGCTTGTTTACACTCAACAGTGATGTAAATGGGTTTACATATGTGTCTATTTGTCATTAAAGCGTTATGGAGACGTAATTTTTTCATGAATGTTGATCGTAATATCCGAGTAATATCGAATTCACAAATCCGACTAAAATCTTCTTTACACTCGTTGCTAGTGTAAAGTTCACACTATATAATAAGCTTCATTCTAGAGCCTCACAGTAACTTATTTTTTACCTAAAGTCGTAAAATATATATGGAATTAGATGTGATATGTCTGCTAGGGGCGCATGAAGAGTAGTGTAAAGTGATTAACACCTAATATTAATTTGTTCTTAGAACATTATAGAGGTTTCATTTCTTGATAAATGCTGATCGTTATATCAGAGCAATATCGAAATTATTAATCCCACTAAAATTCTTTACACTCTTGTGTAAAGTTTAAAATGTAAATTAAGTTTAGCTCTAGAAAGTTTTGGAAGCATATTTCTTTACAGGATGTTCTACGTAACATAAGAATTACTAATCAGAATGTTTGTTTCTTCTACAACTAGTAGCTTTGTAAAGTTTAAACCATTCGATTATCAGATGGACCGCACAGTAAATGAAATCTAGTATTGTATTTCCAAATCTTGCTAATTAAAAGTAGGGTACTAGCAAAGAAAAATGCTCCGATGGAACAAAAAAGGGGAATATACTTGGGATTGTGAATTATCGAGGATGTAAAAGGAGGGGACTAGGAAAAATCTCCCTATGTCATATGTCAAAAAAACCGCAAAATATGTTAAAAATCAGACTTTCTCTAAACAATGCAAAAAATCGAAGTATATTCTGCGGCCTTTGAAAAATGTAAAAGTTTAGTAAACAATTGTTGTAGACATGTGTAAAAGAGTATCTACATAAGGTCTGTTGCACGTCAGCTTCCGTGTTTCCTACTGCTTTGAACCAACAATATCATCGATTGTCTTGAATGCATTGATATGTACAATTTCATTCAATTCGCTTAGCGTTTTTTGGTAATTTGAATATTGCTTGCACTTTGACACTTAGAATAGCTGTATCTGCTAATTGACATGCTTAGTAATAATGAAATACGAACAACTTAATTATGATTTGTTAACAGCATTTCACTTTCAGTCACATTATTAAGCAACTCAAAGTTGAATGAAGTCTGCAAAAAGTTCCATTACGTAATAGGCTTTTAAGATATTATGTCAATCAGAGAAAATTATTTTAGAATAATACGTTTTCTCAGAGACCACAGAATATACTTCGATTTTTTGCATTGTCTAGAGAAAGTCTGATTTTTAACATATTTTGCGATTTTTGGCATATAAAATAGGGAGATTTTTCCTAGTCCCCTCCTTTTACATCCTCGATAATTCACAATCCCAAGTATATTCCCCTTTTTTAATCCATCGGAGCATTTTTCTTTGCTAGTTCATATATCTTCATACGTTTGCGCAGTTCAAGTGCATAGCGTGGCTAGTCGGGGTCAGCCCGTTCAATATAGTAAGCCGGAGAATTTTAATTTGAAATGATTTTAAAAATTAGCAAGAACGTTAAAATAACCCGCAAACTACTTTAATTGTCGATGTGAAAAGAATTTCGCAATTTTTTTTCATTTTGATTCTAGTTTTGACTAATGTTTCGAAAAAAATTTCATTTTGCACTCAAAAATTGTTAGCCTTAGTTATTCGTAAGTTTTAAAATTTGAATTGTTCCTTTTGTAGCGTTTTCATGACCTACGTATGTATCGTAAATACGATTGAGTGAATACGCGTAGTTCGTCGCACCGCTAATAGAATTTGACCTAATTTGCAAAAATTTTTAGTAATAAATTTAAAAAATTTTAAAAATCCAATAATTTGATAGAATAGATTTTCAGTAAAACGCCCGCGTGCCCACAATGCTCGCCGGATCAGAACCCGAAATGGCCATTAATAATAACGCCAGTCATTGGTCCGATCACGTTGGTCCACTCGCTGTAAAATCTATCGTCATCGGCATGTTTTCTGCGTTAATGATCGGTTTCGCGGCCAATCTGTGGGTGGCGGCCACTGTGGTCAAAGTTTTGAGAATCCTGTGGGCCAATTTGCCGGAGAAACACATGCTCATTTACGTATTGGCGTTGAGTTTGGTGGATTTGGAGGTTTTGGCCAACGTGCCCTTGATTATCTGCGACATGGCCGCCGAGCGGTGGGCGTTGGGCGAATTTTTATGTAAATTTCACTGGGCCGCCGACGGCATCAACAAAGTTACGTCGGTTATGGTATTGACCGCGCTCAGCTTAGACCGTTATTTGACCGTTTGTCATCCGTATTTTTGCCCCGCGTTCAAAAGCGTCAAAGCTACAGTTTTCGTCGTTTTTACCTGCTTCCTGGGATCCGCCGCTCTGCTGACGCCCTTTACGTCAACGCCGGTCTTACGTCGGTGAGGAGAATTCAGGAGGACCGCGCAGGATGAAATTATGTAGAATGAGCCAAAGCGAAACAAAAAATAATGCAACAATAGTAAATTATTGCAACAAATGAGCAGAGGCAAATCGTCGTGCGATGTCTCTGTCCAACAAGGCTTTAGAGCTCCAACATATAATTGCTACTGACCAATACGCAGAATTTTATTTAAAAAAATTGATATTTACTCCTATCAGTAATTTTGCGACATTGTGATTTATCGACAACCTTTATTTAAGGTCAATTACTGCAGCCCCAAGACCATTTAAAGCCCAAAAACCTGGGCGTATTCTGCACTTGTTTCTTAATTTTGAAGAAATCCTGAAAGCTGTTACTCCCACTATTTTATATCTGATCATTGCTTGGTGCTTGACAGGATACCGATCATTTTTAGGAGTGGGCGGAGGGGGAGAGGGGGGTAAATGACCTACGACCAATACATTCGATTTATTCCAAAAATCGGATGAGGGTTCAAAAATTTATTGGTTTTGGGGGATGGAGGACGTCCGTTTTAAGTGTTAAATCTCCACATCCCCTCTCTTACATGTATTTCAAAACCTTCGCCAGTTACTCGTACATTCAGAGAGGCGCAAAATGGGAATTCTGGGGAGTTAAACTTTAGTGTGTCTTTTTTGTGCTCAAAAAGGTGGATATACGGCAAAAATATCGTTTTTCGGCGTTCCTGACGAGCTCCATTTTTAAGAGCATAAAAACATTTTCAAAATATTGAACAAAAGTAAAGGAAACTTCAAGTAAATTGTACGAAATATACTAAAAAAATAAGTATAAGGCGCGAAGCTCCGAGCGAAAATGCGTAGAACAACACCTTTTTCAACGGATTTCATGAAAACTTTTGGAAAATCGCAAATTCTGGGTAAGGGATGAGAAGAGGGAATGAAATAACTTTTGGGACCAATACAAACTTCCTATAGGGAGGGGAAATGAAAAATTCAAAAAACTCTGGAAAAACCCTTACACCCATTCCAGGATCATGCACGGTCGATTCTCCGAATGATGCAAGAAATATCTCTTCGAACACTGTAAAAAATTTGTCGAGTCAACATAAGAAAAAGACCTGCATGTCGAATCAGCATAAAAATTTTTACATTCAAAATTGCCATTTTTCAGCTAGACTAATGTTACGTTTTGGATTGGAACTTTTATTCATATGAACAACAAGGCAGGATGTCATGTCATTGGATTTGTAGGATCAACCTATAGTCTGTTATACCCAACTTGGGGCATCCACTATAAGAATTTTTCGTGAGTAAGCCGAAACGGTTATACGATAATTACATAGATATGAAATCAATGCTATAATCGCAATCTGTCGGCCCATTGTCGGACATAGTCTTTAAACTTTATGCCCAAACTTGTGTGAAACAGACTATAAAGATCTTACCTTGAGGAAGGCGCTGTCCACACATCTGAGATCACGAATCTGAGTTTTAGGTTCGATTACCGTCGCTGTTAATCAGCCGATTCAATCTCGATTTCCCCTATTTGATTGGGAGGCTTCTTGCGCCATACTAACTTCGTTCAGAAGTCATGAGGCATATTTTTGTTGACCCTTAGACTATTGGCTTACTCTACGGCTGACAAGTTGTCATTCATGTTCTTTTAATTTCGAGCCACATAAAATTTTGAAAGACTTTTACATTGATCCTACTAGAATAGCGAATATCATTAAATCGGTTTATGTTGAGTTGTGCTTAGTTCAATGGGATCAACCAACATAAAACTTTTACGAACCTACATATACTAAAATTTTTATGACAGCAAGTTACACATATAAATAGCGTTATGTTGGTTCTACAAATTATTTCTTGCAGTGAATTTACATTAATAAAATCGGCGAAATAAACGGGATAAATTTTATCTTGAAATTTACAAACCCAGGTGAACGTGGGACTCAACGAAACGATAACAAAATGCTCGTACAACGTCGGGAAGTCGGCGGACGATGACGATTACGCCGTCTACGGATTGTTCGCCGTCGGCTTTTGCGTCCCCCTTTGCCTCGTCACCTTTTTTCACACCAAAATTTTGATCAAAATTCGCGCCAGCGGCCGACGTTTGGCGTCGCATGCGGACGCCGGCGGCGAAAATCGCCAACGGCTCCGCGCTCCGGTCGCCAAAATCGCCCAGCGCATGTTCGTCGTCGTCGCGTTATATTTCGCCAGCTGGACGCCATATTGGATCGTTAACATTTATATCCACGCTAGATCATCGAACGGCAACGTCGATGTCGGCGTCGGCGGCGACGTCGGCGTCGTCGACGACGATGGCGACGTTCAAGGCCAATCCTATTTGTTAAACAATACAAGTAGACCGCACAAAGATCAAGCATACATGAACTTTAGGAGGGGGTGTGCTTTCACCCCATCCCCCAAAATCTTATCCCCCGGATGCGATAGAAATTTTACAGGAAAAAATTGAATTTAAAAAAACGTACTGTTCTAATCGTTTTAGCTGTTTTTTAGCTCAAAAGTGTCAAGTTTTCGGCGCTTCGAGCTTCATACTCCTTTTTTGACCATATTATGTTCAATTAATTCGAGTTTCTTTGATTTGTTTCGAAATTTATAATGTTTTTATCCTCTAAAAAGGCAGAGCATAGACAGGAACGCCTTAAAAACACGTTTTCAAACGTATCCACCGTTTTTGAACCTAAATACAGACAATTTAAAATTTTGCTCACGAAGAATTCCTATCTTTTGCACGTCTGATAACAAGCTTAACAATACAACTAAAAAATTTACGAGCAACAAGCTTTAAAATGAAAAATTGAGTATGAACTCAAAGCAACACTTCAACATTAAATGATAAAAGTGATTACTTAACACAAGTAACGAAAAAATAATCAATAGAAGTTCAGATGAATGAAACCAATAAAAACAAACACTTAAAATAAATAATAAACAATGCTTGAGTTGAGTCAAAAGTTGAAATTCACTCACTATAAATAGCTAAACCAAACAAATAAGCAAGTTTAAACTAGTAAGAATACTTTTGCAAATTAGAATAGATTTTGCTTCGTAAAGAACAATCGAGGAGGTATCTTTCAGATTTAAAAACCCCCTCGAAGAAACCAAAATACCCTCACAGAAATCAATTTTTGAAAATTTTTTTCCTGCAATTTTTGATGCCAATGGATAATGCTTAATGAGAAACGTTGAAAAATGGTGTCTTTTCGCCGTATTACTATTTTTAATGCCATTTTTCGAGCTTTAATAAATCTTGCACCATCCACCTAGAATTTTGGTGCTTCCCTTGTATGAATACAAGTAAGAATTTGAGCGTATTGATTCTGTTTTTCTTAAATTGACTTAAAATTATTTATTTCCTCATTAATATGGACAAATGGCAAAAAGTATATTAGTCTTTACTCTGAAAAAATGGATGCAGTATTTTTCAAATTATGTAAAATCATGCAATTTGGCTTTTATGTAAATCTTCCAAAACTAGATTTATTTTAACATAAAAAGGCGATATTTATTTTAATCTTTTAAAATTAAATTCAATTTGATATAGATAAAAATTAAATTTAAATTGAACAAAAAAATTTACTGTAACAAGTCCTAGAAAATCCGGCATAGCGTGCACGATTTCGGGAGCGCGTGACACTGTGCTAAACGTGACGCAGCACTTAGGCTAAACTTTATGCAAATTTATTTTACTAGAAAAACATTTAGTCAGCATGGAAAATAGAAACGAGGTTTTGGCTATTATTCGAATTTTGACCATGGTCTATCCAATGGTGTTATTGCTCAGCCGAGTGCTTGAAACTATAGTCAGTTGCAGTGGATTGGAGGCCGCGACTGGACCTCTTGAATTTAGGACCACCTTTATCGAATATTTCTCTGAACTGTGGTAAGAATACGACATTCAAATGAGAGTTCGGGGGTCAAGACCTCTGAATGGAAAAATGGAATATTTCTATAGAAAAATGAGGTAAAATAAAGGCCAAATGCAAAAAAGCTCACTAAATAACAATCTCAGAGCGGCTGACCCCAGACCGGTCGTGGTGTTTGTTACAATGAGATACAATACACGCACGCGTGATATTTGAGGGACTACCCGCCCAGGATGGGAAAATGGGGAATTCTAGTGATGTAAAAATGAGGCGAAATGATAACTAAAAATGAATACTTTTCACATCGGTTATCCAGGACGGGCGGAGCCAATTAATTTTAATTTGTATTACTAGCTAGCAGCGTCCCCCCATGCTACTGTTATTACACATAGACATGAAGCGCCCAACAATTCACAGTCGGTTATCCAGGACGGGTGGAAAGCAAATTAATTTTAATTTGCCTAACTAGCTAGCAGCGTCCCCCATGCTACTGTTACTACACATAGGCGTGAAGCGCCAAACTATTAACAGTCGGTTATCCAGGACGGGCGGAACAAATTAATTTTAATTTGCATGACTAGCGAGCAGCGTCCACCATGCTACTGTCTAATTTTAGTTCATATCATCAACTCACTACACGTTGACCCGCAGACGATGAGTCATCATAGGTTCTATTTTTGCATGTTTTTTCGAACTTCGAGACATGTAAGTGCGTGCATATTAAATCATCTAAAAACGAAGCGTTAAGATTGGACGTCAGGCTTGGCGACTGATAAGTTAAAAGCAAACGCGTCCAATTTTCAGAGGAATGTGACGATGTGATGGTTTTTGTGCAGAATGTGAGGTGCACAATTTGGAATGTGAGATTTTTATGCAAAATGTGAGGTGCACAAAATCCTCACATTCTGCACAAAAACCATCAAATCGTCACTATCCTCTGAAAATCTCAATTGGACATATCTTATGCGCGTTTCATAAAAATCACCTATTTGTAGTTGCATCAGCTAAAAACTGACCAGCAAACCACCTTTCTGCGTGAGGTTGTCTTATTATTGACAATATTACCGACAAAAATTGAGATTCTTGGAGATATTGTGAAAAATCGGAGCACTTTGTCAACGATAATGTTCACTTCAGAACCAGGCTTAACGTTCTGCATATGACGAAAATGCATGCTAGGCTATAGAATTGAATGAAGTGACGGCAGTGACGAATATTGTGAAGAATTTGAGCTTCTACGTCAAGAATGTGATGTAAACGCGAATCACATGTGCAATAAAGTATATTTAAGGAACGTCACATCTTGAATAGTTGACAAAATGAATAAAATCTGTGAAATCTGCGGTAAGCAATTACCTAATAATTTTACTTTAAAAAGACACAAATACCTCATGCATGGGATATCAGAAATGAGGAATGATACACCAGAGTCTGAACAAATGACGGATGATGATAGTAGTGAAGGCAGTAACAATGGAGATTCTTCAGATGTGTCTGAAAGCAGCTCAAATGAGACTGTAATCGAAACTGGTTGGACTAACCCGTTTTGGCGTTTTTAGTAAAAGTCGTGCTTTCAGATTTTGAATATTTTCCAAACAGTATACAACACCTCCAAACCGAACCATTTTACAGCAGTTTTGTTGATAAAATCCATATTCTCTATGATCTTAAATGACTCACTCCTAGATGCTCTAAATGAAAGCGAATTAAGGGAAGAACTAGAAAACGCTAATAATTTTTACCGGTATACAATAAAATTTGGAAAAAGGAAGCTGATGAGACAGCTTGGGCCAGTCGAAAATACATGTTTAAAAAATTGATTCGCAAAAATGCCGATCTATTTGTGGATGAGCAGATGAAACGAGAAGACAATAATGAAGTTGTCACATCTGTTGAAGAATCTAGCAGTGCTCTGCTAGACTATCTAAATCGGATAAAAATGCTCAGAATATAATCACTACACTACTTTGAAGAATTTTTACCCGAAATTTGGTGCTTCGTGTCTACAAAGGCAGTTTTTATGTTTAAGCGTTTAACCCGTTTTATAAGCGTTTAACCCGTTTTATGATGTTTCATGCATCGTACTAAAGCGTTGTGGTGTAGGAATTTGTATTGAGCACGTGCTATACGTTGTGCTGCCTGGCTAATTCTCTGTAAATTTTTATTTCGCTTGTTTTTTTCTGATTTTGATTAATTAAGGTGTTGTATTATTGTTGTATAGCCTGACGTCCAAATTTAACGCTCCGCTTTTGATGATGATTTATTATGCATGCATTTACATGTCTCGAAGTTTGAAAAACATGCAAAAATAGAACCTATGATGACTCATCGTCTGCGAGTCAACGTGCAGTGAGTTGATGATAAGAACTAAAATTAGAAGAGTAGCATGGGGGACGCTGCTCGCTAGTTATGCAAATTAAAATTAATTGGTTCCGCCCGTCCTGGATAACCGACTGTGAATAGTTTGGCGCTTCATGCCTATGTGTAGTAACAGTAGCATGGGTGGACGCTGCTAGCTAGTTATGCAAATCAAAATTAATTGGCTCCGCCCGTCCTGGATAACCGACTGTGAATAGTTGGGCGCTTCACGCCTATGTGTAGTAACAGTAGCATGGGGGGACGCTGCTAGCTAGTTATGCAAACGCCTTTGTGTAGTAGTATGGCCCAAAATTCGGCGATTCAGGCGGCTGAGTGCACGTGTATTAAGAGCGTGCATAGTCCAAATGAAGTCTCTATGCTTAAGCACGTGCTATGCTTAAGCATGGAGGCGCTGAAGGGGCCCGCTTTACTACTTAGGCTGACTATATGTTCGTTTATAGTCACCAGCTCGGATTGAGCTGTCTTGTGGATTGTGCAGCTGTATTATCGTCGGGCGCACACACATTAATAAAACCGGTGCTATTGGGCGAACCCAATGGCCTTTATCAGAGCTGACTCCTCACTTAGCAGTTTTACGTGCTGAGCTCGGACCGGCTCCCCTTAGATGCTTTGTCTCTTCAATATATATGCGTTGAATTCCTGCTGTTCTAACGTGCACATCAGGTGTCAATAGATTACTGTAGTAGCGTATGGTTTTTTACGTGACAAGGGTAGGGGGTAGACCCCTCCCCACCTCGTAAAAATAGATGGACTCCTATGAATTAAATTTTTAGTATGTTTTTTGAGGGGATTTTTGCTAGTTTTGTACAACCCAGCCCTCAGAATTAGCTACCGAAACACATATGATTACGAATGCGTGATTTCAGACGAAGACAAATCCGCGAACGAACATGTCTGGCTCCCCATCATCTTTTTAGTTATTCATTTTTTGGTTTACGCAAATTCAGCCATAAATCCGTTTCTATACGGTATTTTGAATAGCGAACTGAGACGACTAGGGACCAAAGCGGCTCATTTTCAACAACAGAGGCGGATTAGATCGACCGTTTGCAGTGCGCCACTGCTCAACAAAACGGCTGTTACTAATTCGGCTAGAAATAGATATATCGAAACTGTGTCATTGATGGAAATGTGATATACAATTAACAAATAAAAAGTTTGCGTGCAATCTACTATCTACCATATGTGTTCTTGAGGTTGAGCGTTTTACCACCCAACCCCGCATAGTGGCTGCGACCATAGACCCACAGCATGGCAGCAGATCTGGGAGGTGGGTCCGAAATTGAGCTTTTTCGGGCCAAAATGGCCTCACAAACTGGTATAAAGCTAAAATGGCATCAAAACTACGTTATTATACAGTTTCTGGTCAATTTGTAGCACATTTGAAGACAGTTTCCAATTGTCATCCGTTTTTGGCCTTCTTTACCTCATTTTCCCCACAAAATTTTCTTCCATTTTTCTATACTGGGGGGTCTAGATTCCACAACCCCCATCCCTACGTGCTTGTCTGGCTGCGATCCCCGAGAATTGTCGATTTTTCGTAAAAATTGTAAAAGTTTACCTTGATCGGAGCGCTTTTTTTGCTCATTTTCGCACAAAAGTCTCAAATTTCGCTGCTTCGAGCCACATGCGCTTTTAGCTATATTTTGTTCAATTTACTCGTTCTTTCAAATTGTTTCAAGATTTTTTGCTTTTACGTTTTATAATGAACCATAATTGTCTCAAACGCCAAAAATTGCGTTTTGGACGTGTACCTATCGTTTTCAATCCAAAAAAATTGCATTTTTTGAAAAATTTTAGGGCTGACTTGCGAGAATTTCTACGCTGTACATACCTACATGTTAAGCATGCGATCTACCAAAATTCTTATTTCAACTCAAACTGATTTTAGATCAAATTTTGCGTATATAACTTTTACTCGTTTTTAAGGCCGGATTTAAGGAGGTGGCCACCCTATCATCGAATAATATTCAGGCGCAATAAAGAATCGATATGTATTTCTATTGAATTTAGCCATTTTTATCACGATTTTACTGAAATTCTTCCGGCGCTTGATTTCATGAGCATCGGCGTTTTGTGTCAATTTTCTGTGAAAGCTATTCGAGTTTTTTTATACAAAACTTTGTAAAATTTTTAAACTTGTATCCATTTTCGCATCAAGAAATTTTTTCGGTTATCAAACGACGGCAAAAACCGCTACTAAGCGTAGTCTTCGGATTTTTTGGAGAATTTTTGACACCTTCAGGCAAATGTGCGTTTCCGCACTCCTCCCTCTAGAAAATCCTGAATCTGCCACTGTTCGTTCCCTAATAACATTTTCACCACTTTTTTGTAACTTTTTAGCGCCGTGGTCGTTCTGGAGTAAGCTACAAACCTTGCATTACGTCAGTGGGATTCTAGTGGGAGCTCAGAAAAATTTGAATAATGTGCCTTGTTTGGGCTTAAACGCGATTGGGTAGGGTCCAAAAAACACTTTTTCTGGCGTGTGTTACCAACATTGTTCGGTTTTAAATGCAGAAACATTTAAAAATTCATAATGTTTGAGAGACAAGAGCCAAATATGATGAAAAAAATGATAAAAATAAATTTAGAAAACAATGCAAAATAGGGGCTGGGGTCCATAGGCCGCTCTAACATATCTAATGAGCAAAAAGCCTAGTGAGAAACTTGAAATAATGTAAGTATTTTTCTGATTCTCTTATCGAAGTTTGATCCTTAATGTATACTTTGACAAGCTGCAGTTTTTCAATTTAAAATTTGATGAAAGAAGTTCTTGATTTGTCTTAAAGAGAAGAGGTCTTCCCAAAAACGGGTATTAATGAAAATTTATTAATTGCGCATTTTATGATAATTTTTGAACACTTTGACGAAAACTTTTAATTTTCCTCAATTTTTTTGTCTCCATTTAGCCTCTTTCCTATGAAAATTTCCCATCTGTCTGGTCGCTACATGACGAAATAGTGATATGCTCTTGCTTTATAAACGGCACGATAAATAATTTCGCGTTTGGATCGTTTAGTCTTACAATTGAAAAGTAAGACATTCGTTACGATTAAATTTGATAGCGATGAAGCCAATTTTGAGCCATACGCTGATTTTTTACAGTTCATATTGTTTCCGTGAAATTCTGATAAAATTGGCGTTCCTTTACAGACCAGAGCGCTATAACAGAGTTGGAACTTGATATACATTCAGAAAACTAAGTGAATTTCGCTAAAAATTGAAGATTTCCACTCGAAATTTTATTTTTTTCAGATTGGAAAGTAGCGTTAATAATGATAATCAAAACTTATAAGTACTTATTTTTACATACTTCTCTTTAAAGCGCAACTAATTTGCTATGTTATGCGCTCATATAATAAAAGCTAGTAAAACTATTAAAAGTTCAAATGTTGCGTGTCTTTGCGGGTATACAGTAGAAAAATGATTTTTAGGACACTAATTTTGACTGACTTAAGGAAATGACTTGGATTTCGGCAAAATAGTCATAGATAGTTTTGTCTGCTATCATTTGGTTAGCATCTAACAGTCTGATTTGATACCTACTTCGTCGAATAAAGGAAAATCGAGTGCTACATTAATAAAGAAATTAGCTTTGAGAGCGAATCCGTACTTGCAATAGCTTAAAATTACTATAATTCTTTTTGCTTAAGTCTGAAATCTCAAGAAAAGATTCGGGAAATAATTAATCTATGATTTATTAGGTGTAGCCCCGACATATGCCCCCTTTAAAAGCTACAGCGGGACACATCTGGGAGGTGCCGTTTTTTATAAGATGGATAATAAAAAATTCGTTGGGGGTGTTTTATATATGCCCAGCACCAAAATTGGCTATATACTATAAAGTTACGACAAAACTTTTGCACTCTTATCACAAACTTAATATTGAATGTAAACACAAAAGAGCAGATAATCTTTATTATATATCTTTTTAAAAAAATCACTGGATGTACAGAAAAATAACAGTAAGATTCGTAATTCTGACTTTACATACATTTTGAAACAATTAAGCTTCTGCAATGCTCTGGAATTGAAATTAATTTTCAGTTTAAACTTTACTCAATTACTGGGTATAAAGAAGTTCAATAGTCAGATTTGTGATCTTGACATCACGTGAACATTTTGAGAAAAAGTTTTTAGAATGTTCTTGGAGTAAAATGAATTTTTATTGTAAACTTTGCACTTTTGCAATAAATCATTAGTGTAAACTTTACACAAGTAATGGTTGCAGAGATAACTTAACAGTCAGATTTATAATCCTGACGTCATGGAGAACTTTTGCAAAAAATTCATGTTTCACGATGCTCTGGATATAAAATGAATCTTTTGTATGAATGTACGCATTAAGAATAAATAAATAGTGTATATTTTACACAACTACTGATTTTAGAGAAAACTAACAGTCAGATTCGTAATTCGAATGTTACTTATAACATTTTAACAAATTAAGCTTCTGCAATACTCAATAACTAAAGTTAAATTTTAGTGTAAACTTCACACAACTACTGGGTGTAAGAAATTTAATAATCAAAATTGCAATCCTGACATTACGAGAACATTTTGAAAATAATTTTTGTTTTACCATGTCCTAGAAGCAAAATGAATTTTTAGTATAAACTTTGCAGTTCTACAATAAATCAAGAGTGTAAACTTTACGCGAATAATGGTTGCAGAGAAAATTAATAGTACGATCCATAATCCTGACGTCACAGAGAACATTTTGAAATAAATTTAAGTTCCGCAACGCTCTGAAAGTAAAATGAATTTTTAGTGTAAACTTTAAACCCTAAGAATCACTCAATATTTGGCATAATTAAAGGCGCTTCCGTGAACGCGCGATTCTCGATGGTTAGCACATTTTTATGGTTACAATCGTGTCCCAACCAATATCGGGAGAAGTTGACAGACAAAAACCTAATAAAAATGTCTTTTTTCATACCAATGTTAGAACTTTACACCTCAAAAAAGCTCAGCATTGAGTGTGAAGAAACGCAAGCAAGTGGAAATTTATAAAATAATTAGCACGATCTAATTCATAAGCGGAGTAGCTGACAGGCAAGAAATAGGCAAAAAACGTGTTTTTTAACCCTGTACACCTTTAGAAATAATTCTTTATTGACTTCAAAGAAACGCGTCTAATTGCGATGTGTTAGCCTTTAGATGCACTTTATTTTTATAATACTTCGCACTTTCTTGTATATATCACGACGCGATTGACAAACTGAAAGAAGGTGAAAACGTGCTTTTCGCGTCCACCTCCAGAGTGTAAACTTCAAACCGCCAGAAGTAAATCAGTATTAATCCCAAACAAACGCGGTCAACTTCATCGCATAGCCCTTATAACAAAGTACAATTCCATAAATATTTTTTAAGGACTCTTATAATAAAAATTTGGTAGTCATAAACAAATAAGAAACTCGACTAAAATGTGGCTTTCCCCGCCCAACTTTTATTTTTGCACTCTTTACACTCTCCCCCCTCCTGAACAAATACAAAATTCACAAAGCAAATCACATTTAGAGGATTCAGTCCTCTAATATTCTATACAATTGACTTCTATGCGGCATCCATATTGAGTTGTGTACAAGCTGGGCATGAAAACTGTCACAAGTTTGTATATGTTATAAGTTTACTCCAAAACTTTACACCTTCTTTGCACAGCCGCTATTGAGTGTTAACAAAAACAAAAACAGTGCGCATAATCTTCTTTATTATATATCGGTTAAAAAAACTGCACCTCCCAGATGCGTTCCGTTCAAGTTGTAGTTGAGGTGAAGAAGAGGGGGTAGGCATACGTTGGAGGTACCCAAGTGTATTTTAGGCACGAGCTAACGTGCTAACTATGATATTTGATTGAATAACGTAACATGGAACATAAACATACTAGGTACTTTAATTTGCCCTTTTTGCCCAGTTTTGCTTCCAAAAGCTTCATCAAGAGCACTAACATGCAAATTACATTTGGCTTACACTGGTTAATTTAATGCACATACGCTTCTCATTAAAAAAAACATTATTCTTCTATTTTTACATTCTTGGCTCGACAAGGACTTCATTACGCTACGGTACATCCGATCAGACCGCGTCATTTAACTCGTTTTTTATTCGCAAATTCGCATAAATAGCTAATAAGCCTGCGGCAGCCGAGCTTCGTCGTTTTATTCCTGTATTCAACAAGGCTAATTAATTTTGCCAGTACTTTTTCGCTCAATCGAATCCTTGCTTGGTGAGTTTTTATAAAAAATTGGTCGCCTTGGTGATTAATTAGATGATACTGCTTTTGAGTAGTTCAGATTGAAGCAGTGTACAACTGATCAATCAAATTCTTAATAATGTTTATACGTTCCGCTTTTTGTGAAGTCGTGTCAGAAGCCGTAAAAACAATACTTACTTCTCTTTTAGATAATGACGCAAATAATGCACGAGTTGTTTGTCGTAATTCCGTCGGATAAAAAATTTGTTTGACTAGTCTTGCTTGACTACTTTTAGAGCGCAGATCTGCTTCCTTATTCACATTCACAGGAAGATACGATTTTTACGAGAATCGCGAGAGATTTCCGTTAATCGTCCATGTGCACTTTAGGAGCTTTGATCTAATCCCAAATTAAAAAACGTACCGGTACGTTGAATAAAAAGCCAATGAATAATTGGCGGTGACATTTAGGCGAAAATATGAGGAAATAAAACATGGCGCGTTTCCTTGGCTGTCAGTCTCAGCCGTTGGTTTCCTTTGGTTTTCTTTAAAAACAAACATTTGATGAGGTAATACAGAAGGTCTGCGTGTTCAGGTCCTTCATCAATCTTGTATTAGAAGTTAGAGTGGGTGAAATTTTTTCCACTAGCATGTGCTTTTGCTAGCCAATACAATTAATCCTCTCATAGCGTTTTTTTACTCAATTAAGCAAATTGCGCCTTTTTTCGAGCATCGCATGTGATGCATTGAAGAGCATAAATAATCTGAATTTACATTAGCATCAGATTGAGAGTACCACAAGCGCCCACTCATCTCATCGGACCCACCGTACCGCTATACCCACTCTGACGGTATTTCGAAATGGTAAAACCTCTTGCTTATTCGCACTGCTTAATCATTCGTTCAAAAATAGAAAAATCTTGAAATACCGTAAGTCTAATTAATGACCGCAAATTGTAAGAATTTCGTAGACTGATGCAGAGATTTATTAATTAAGATCACTTAACACTGTTTTTCCGCTCTGGCTTATACGGAAAAATAATGCTTGAATGTGATAACCAGTAAGTAATACCAGGGCCCTGTTTCACCATAAGTTTACGAGTCCTAAGAGTCCTACGAGTTCCGTTTTACGGGTAAATCAGGTTTCACCATCTTTTTACGGTTACAAATTACGACTACGAATTACGAGTAACGAGCAACGGGTTAACAGTTCGCATTACGAGGGTTTCATCAGGGTTTCCGTAGGACTCATAAAAACTCATATTTTACGAGTACTTTTTGGACCATTTTACGAGTACTCGTAACAAATTGTTTATCTTCTTTGTTGCGTATGACATTCCTATTTAGTCATTGTCTCCGTTTTAAACAGCATAATTATGTAATTAATTGCGGATTTTATGCCGCTCGATAGAAAAACATTGAGAATATTAAGAAATGTTTGGGATTTAGTCAGCAAGAATTAATAAGCTTTTCAGAAAATTTATAACTTTAAATAAAAGCGAAAATAATAATATTATTAATAATAATGATGACGATAATAACAATAATAATAACAATAATAATAATAATAATATTAATAATAATAATATTAATAATAACAATAATAATAATAATACTAATATTAATACTAATACTAATGATAATAATAATAATAATAATAATGATAATGATAATAATAATAATAATTATATATAATAATAATAATAATAATGTAAATTTATAAACGAAATGAATTAAATCAGATTCAGATACGTTACGAAGAAAAAATATATCACAGCGTATTATTTGATTTTCAATTTAACAAATCATATTTAGTTGTCATTTATACGTACATAAAATAAGCAGTCGGCTCTTTTCCAAAGGGAGGTCGATGAAATCCTAATTTTCAGAAATCTAATCAAAAATGTCTGATTTACGCAATTCATGAAAATATGTCTGACTGATTGTAATATTTTTCATAAAAAAGCTACGAACATTTTGAAAATAATACAAAGGCTAATGAAATAAAATTTTCAATTACTACTCAACAATACAGCTTAAGAATCGAGTTTTATGGAATTTCTCTAAAAAATTTTCTTGAAAGATAAATCATTTTTTTAAATGCTAATCTTCTTACCCTTTACATATGCTGCCAGTATATGTATTATATAGGTGTGTGCACAAAAGTGAAACAAATCGAGAAAAAAACAAATCAGAAAACTATTAAAAGCACTAGTCTGCCACTTCTTTACGAGTCCTAAGGACCTCTTTTTGATCCGTGATAATATTACTAAATTAAGGAATCTTTTCACTCCTAACATTCGATCGTAAAATCGTGGTGAAACCGCCCAGTCGTTATTCGTGAAAAAACACTCGTAAAAATTACTCGTAGAACTCGTAACTTATAGCCCATAGCTCGTAAATCTCAGTTTTAGGTGAAACGGAAATTTGTAGCACTCGTAGTCCGTACTCGTGAAACCGTCACCCGTAACTCGTAACTCGTAGCTTTGTGGTTATGAGTTATGGGTGACGGGTTTACGAGTGCGGGCTAGGACCATACGTGGGCAGCAAGAAAATTCTGGGGGTGCAAGATTTTTTGAAGGCCGATAAATGGTCTTAAAATGGTGGTATGGCGATAAAAACATTTTTTCGACGTTTCTCATCGAGCACTATCCATTGGCGTCAAAAAATTGCGAAAAAAACGAAAAAAATTTCAAAAATTGAATTCTGGGGGGGTATTTTGATTTCTGGGAGGGGTATTTTGGTTTCTCGGGGGGGGACTGCATACCCCCCGAACCCCCACGCTCAGGTGTGGCAAGGACTTCTATGAATTTCCGCTCCACCAAAAACTGAGATTTACGAGTCACGGGCTTCGAGTTACGAGTTCTACGAGTACTTTTCACGAGTATTTTTTCACGAATTACGACTGGGCGGTTTCACCAACGATGTCATGTTCGAATGCTACGAGCAAAAAAGTTCGTAAATTTTGTAATATTTTCACGGACCAAAAACATGTCCGTAGGACTCGTAATAAGACATCATTCTATTGTGTTTTGTGACTTTGGTTGCTTCGTGCGATTTGAGTTGTTTTAAATTTCGATGGATACTAGTACGTCTGACAGTGATAATAATAGTCTGATTAATTTTGACCTAACACGTCGTAAAAAAGTTTTTCGTTTACGCATAAACTTTGAACTTGATGATTTTGTTGCTCGATTTCGTCTCACTCGAACTATGGTAGAAAACATAATTGGTGATATGGGACATTTACTGCAGCACAATACTGATAGAAATATGACCTTATCCCCTACTCATCAGTTATTCTTAGCCTTATGTTATATCGCCGGTGGTGGCTTCATGTTGACCTGTGGGGATGCCCATGGTCCATCAAAAGCCACCGTATCGCGTACTTTTCGTCGTGTTATTGGAGCGATAAATTCGCAATATTTTGACAATATCATAACTTGGCCAGATAATTTTTATCGCGTCACTACGTTGTTCTATCAGAAAGCGAAAATGCCTTGTGTCATTGGGGCAGTAGACGGGAGTCACATTAAAATTAAAAAACCGTCAACTTATGAAAATCAGTACATTAATCGTCATCATAAATCATCGATCAATATGATGGCCGTTTTTGGCCCTGATTACAAGTTCTATTACATCAGTGCAAAATGGCTTGGGTCAGTTGCAGATGCTCGTGTTTTACGCTTAAGTAATTTGTCGAGAAGGTTTGACACAGGTTGGCGACCAATACTCAACGCTATTATATTAGCTGATTCTGGTTATGGTTTATAAGAATGGTTGATTACTCCAATTTTAGGTGACGGAGAAAAGATCGAGGAGAAACGTTTCAATGGAGCCCATAAAAATACGCGTGTTATCAAAGAGTGTGCATTCGGAATTTTGAAACGGCGATTCGCCTTTTTAGAAAAACTTCGTTTGGATCGATTACTGCTTTAGAAACTATTAGAGCATGTGCCATTTTTCATATTTAAGCATTGCGGACAAACCTGTTGATGACGTTGAAATTGCGGAAGTTACGGGAATTTCGGCAGGACAAATTGTTCAGCAAGATGATAATAATGATGAAATCAACGAAAATAATCGTATGCTAGGTTTGCGTCGCCGGCAAGAGTTGATAAATTCTTTTCTGAATTATTAAGCAATAAATTTTGTTATATTTAATTTGCTTCGGACAACATTTTTTTACTCAAAAACGAACTTAAATCAACAATAATCAACAGAATAGCTGACTACATATCATAAAATGAAGTCGGCATTTGTCGCGAAAATGAAGCTTGTTGCATTTGAGCTATTTATAAACGCAGCTTTTGATTTGGAGTTCGACTTGCTCCATTTCTTTGGCATGTTTTAACCACATATGGGCGTGGGGGGTTTGGGGGGTATGCACCCCAGAAGTTGAAATACCCCCCCCCAGAAATCAAAATACCCCCCTCCAGAAAATTTTTTTGCTTTTTTAGCAATTTTTTGATGCCATTGGATAGAGCTTGATGAGAAACGTCGAAAAATGGTGTTTTTTTGCCATACGACCATTTTTAAGACCATTTTTTGACCTTTGAAAATTTTTTCACCCCCCCAGAAATTTTTTCACCCCCAGAATTTCGGTGCTGCCCACCTATGGTTTCAACTCCATAAATTCAATTTCTTTTTCATATTTTTCGCGTTGCAAATTCAATATTTCAATTTCCGCTTGAATTTTCCGGTCTTTTAAGTTGAATTACTTCATTGGTTCAAATTCACTGATTAAAGGCTTCAGATTCCATAATTTCTTTATAACGCCAATAGAAACAGAGATATTGTAAACCATGAAGCTGTAGTCGATAGAGAGAAAACGAAATGTCCTTCTACGAGTACTCATGAAAAGAGACTGAAAAGTTCTCGTAAAATAGCAGACTTTACGAGTCCTACGAAAAGCGTGGGGAAACTCCCATTCAACGAACTCGTAACCCGTAGCTCGCTACTCGTAAGTCGTAGTCGTAATCGCAACTCGTAAAGAAATAATGAAACCCGATTTTCCCGTAAAACGGGACTCGTAGGACTCGTAAACTTGTGGTTAAACTGGGCCCAGGGGATTAAAATCTTATGACGGTAGAGAAATTCTCCTGAATTTGATTACAATATAGGAAAAGCCGTTTTATTGATGTAGCGATTCAAGGAATTCGGAGGAACACATTGTAGATAAAGAATTTGCAAAGTGTCATTTTTCGTAAGTTAAAGCTAATTATTGTTTGAAATTTCAAAAGACTGTGAGTACACGTTCGTCAAGTTCAAATATCAGCAATTTTTGAATCAAGGAAGAATGACTCCTGACCCCCGCAAAATCGCTGCGATGCAATGCGACCCCCCAGAATTGTCGATTATTTGCAAAAGTTAGTAAAATGTGTAAAAAGTGTGCTTTTTCAGGCGTTTTTAGCTCACTTTTGCCTCAAAAATTTCGAGTTTCCGGCGCTTCACGCCAAATACACATTTTTGGACTATATTTGTTCAATTTACACAATTATTTCAAATTTTTTGGAATTCCCTTAACGCTTTATTGTTCTAGAAAGAGCGAGCATTAGGTGAAACGTCAAAAACCAGTTTTTTTACGTTAACCCAGGTTTTAGCACAAAGAGTTACTTTTTAAAAAATTTTCTAGCCTGACCCCCTCAATATTCCCATGCTATACATGTATGATATGTATGAGATAATTTTTTCCAATATGCAATTAGCAGGATGTATGTCCACGTTTGGAATCTTCGTTTAAATTTGAAAAATTCGTCGAAATAGGAGCATTCTTCAATGAAACACCCGTTCTTTGAATTTGATCATGTGGCAACAAACGTTAGCCACGGAAGCGGCGACAGTCTGATCGCTCTTAAAATGATTGTGATCGGCATGTATTCGACTTTATTAATCGGATTTGGAGCCAATCTATGGGTAGCAGTCACTGCAATTAATATAATGAGAATACTGTGGGAAATTCTACCGGAAAAGCATATGCTTATCTACGTCATGGCATTGAGCTTGGTGGATTTGGCAGTTTTGACAAATGTGCCCTGGATTATTTGCGACATCGCTGCCGAACAATGGCTGCTTGGCGAATTTTTATGCAAATTTCACTGGGCCACTGACGGTGTCAACAAAATTTTGTCAATCATCGTTTTGACAATGCTCAGCTTTGATCGATATATGACCGTTTGTCATCCATATTCATGCCCGAAGCGCAAAAGCGTCCAGGCTACGATTTTTATCATTATGATTTGTTTCTTATGCACAGCCGTGATGATGACGCCGTTTTATATCAACGCCGGTGTTATATCGGTGAGATGACCTATGCATGAAAACGCTAATGCACTTACTGTGAATAGTGAAAAATATGACTAGCACACATAGATGCAGGAAATCGTTGGGCTTATACTCCTCCATGCAGGAATACTGAACGTGCGAGCTTCCCAATTGTAATTAAGCACGGCGCAAAAATAAAAATACGTTAATTTGAGAAGATCCAAGTATATGCAGAGACAATTAATGTTTTATTTCTTGTCTCCAATGCATGCAGCTTTAGGCTAAGGCTTACTTATGAGCATTCATGATGGTGTTGCGCTATCCCCAGTGTATCAATCTAGCCTGAGTAGTAGAATGCAATGAACGAAGCAAGTCGCATCCTTAGATTCATAGAATCAGCCATTTGGGGATTTAGTCCAAGAACTTTTTCGAGCTACCAAAAGTCTCAAAAACTGATGTCAATATTCAAAGTTTTAAACAACAGTTTCTAGCTAATTTCAATCAATTTTTGAAGATGATATTCAATTTTTATTAATTTTAAGCAGCTTATTTTACCATATTTTCCCTCAAAAAATACCAATTTTTTATGATACTAACTAGTTATGCTTCCTGTCCGTATTTTCACCATTTTCCTGCTAAAATATCACCTACTTTGCATACATTCTTTCTTGAGTCACTGATGCTTTCTGATTGATAGTCAGTCACTCAAACCACTTATCCATCCGGCTGAAATTTCAACTTGGTGAATTTTGAATAAGCGATTTTTTTACATGCTTCACTCTCGCACTTATATTAGTAGTTTACGTTTCAAAGAAGCACAGCTGTTTAAGTTTCAGCGATATGCGGCAGACATCGGACTGCAAGAGGATTAACAGTAGTACCAGACACAATTTTGAGCCTAAGCAGAGGAATGCAATCACATCATTACCTTTGCTCGATCCTCTCTTCACATCCCACTGTAGTAGTAATACACGGTACCCTGGGGGTACAATAATGAAGGATGCTTGCTAAGGCGGATTTAGGGGGACGGGGGCAGCTGCCCAACCCATTGGCCTAAAATAGTGCGCAAAATTAAGCATTTGTGCGGTTTTTAGCGATTTTCGGGTTAAAACGACTAATTTTTCCGCTCAAAGTCAGGGTTTAGCCCCCCTTAGGGGTACCGCCCCCTTAGGAAAATCTTAGATCCGCCACTGGATGCTTGCTACGTGCACATGCACTAAATACGAGTTTATGATGTATTATGATCACGCAAGCAAGCTGACGTCATTATACCCCCAAAGGCGACCCAAGGTACCTACATTTATCGGCTCTCTGCCCCTTTCCACCCCAAATTAGCATAATCCGGCGGGCCTAGGGTCCATAAATCCGCTCCCCCGGATCAGGATTATGGGATAAATTAATGAATACTAAGTTTTCTGGCCCCCGGATTATCGGATAAATCAATTTTGTTGCGTTGCGCTAGAATTATGTACATACACGTTCAATGACCGCTAATCTTTCTGATTCCGGATTTAGATTATCAGATAAATCAATTTTAGGTCGCATTGCGTTAAAACTATGTACGCGTGATGCTTACGACTAATTATATACATAGCCCCCAATTTGGATGAAAATTAAATAATTACAGCACATAATATAAAATAATGGGGGTGGAAATGTGAACCCCCTTCAAAAAATCGGTAGAATCCCAGAACGTGCGAAAAATGTTCATAAGATCAGAAAGCACAGATAACACAAATTTAAAAATTTTATAACACATCCAAGAAAAGATAGATATTCTGCATACAGAAACAAGTTGTACGAATTATTAAATTAATAAAGGATCTTTGAGCAAAATTGAATCAATTAAAATCACAATTACAATGAATAGAAATGCGATGAATAACGCCTGATATCTAAAAGAAAATTGCAATCCGCGAATTTAATTATTTATATACTATGTAAGGATAACGCTAAATATGCACGCATATAATACTTCAATGTATAAATTTTTAGTCGACTGATTTAAATATATATGTTGCTTCGTTGCTCTACATACATAAAATAAGTAGAAATCAGCGAATAATAACAATATTCTTATAATTTGCCGAGTACTAAAAAACTAATAACTATTCATCGCCTCGCTAAAATATACGAGTTTAAGATTTACTACCCACTACTTATTAAGCAACAGCGAATATGATTTCATTTCATAAAAGCCTTGCCGGATGTTGTAGGGAAATCAGAATCGCTAGAATCACAACTTTGCGCGTCCTCAAGCAATTTGGCATCGTCGGACGTACCACTAGTAGAAATACTTTCGAAAATATTTTCGACTAGATCGTGCACTGTTAAAATATTGTCAGGAGACTCTAACGGTCCGACTAAAACTTGCATGTTTTTTTTCTGTTTTTTTTACATCTGATTGTTTTATAAAAATTGTATTGACGTACAAAAAAAATTTAAAATTTATAAAACTGAACTCACTATGACCTTTTTATGTAATCTATTACATAAACTGTTTTTCCATGCACAATCTAGCATTTACTATTAAAAAAATTTATGATTGCGTACGTTAGCAAGTTCTAAAATCCGAATTCTGTAAAAATTATAAAAAGTATTTAATGATTCAAATTCTATAATTTATGCTTATGTTTTCTATTTAATCAAATAAATCACATACTTTTATTTATTTCCAGCAAATTTTCTCGCGATTCGGCGTACAATTTTTTCTTCACATTGTGTAAAGCCAGCAACGTTCTCTTATGGGGCAACTGCGCAACAGCTCCTTGAATTTAGTATTATCAAATTTGAGTGCAAATACGTGCATATTTTCAAAGCATAATCGTTTTATTCAGCTTTTATAATATTTAGTATATATTATTTACTTATTTTAAAAAATATAAATTACTTTTATAAAACAATTTTTTATCAATAAATATATACCTGAAGCATATTAATAAAAGTGCGTAGAAAATTTATGCTACCAAAACACTGAAATAAAGTATAAAATTCAAGTGTTTTTCGAATTTGAAAGTCTTCCTTACCTCCCAGTTCTTTGATGGCCTCCACGATTTTGCCTCGTTGGCGCTGCCAATTGTGAAATTGTTCCGGCGTCAACACAATTTCACGTCCTTTGTCCGAGTCTCTCAGGCATGAAATTTTTTTATCGAGTATTCCTGTTTCGACCGAGGCTATCAGACCGTACGTGAGGTCAATGGGGTCAAGCCGAAAATTAAATAATAGGGCATTCGAAATTAATGGCGAAGCGTTCACCAAATTCTGGTACTGCCGACTTATTAGGTTGACCCCTTGACGCGTTGGGTATAAGGTTAATCTCGTGCCGTACTTCCTGCATATTCTGAAGCTAATATTTGTGAAGTCGTTCCAAGTAGACACCAAGCAGTAAACGTTATCCCCAAGTGTAAAATCGTAGCGCTTATTCTGAGGCTCGTTCATTTTCGAATAGTACCAGAAAAAAGCGAAAGCGGAGTAGTAATGCAAAATGGAAGTAATAGCTGAATTAATATAAAAGTTTTTTCTATTTACTCAAAAAGCGTAAAAAACGGAGCTAGGGTCATGGAATGCGCGCTACATAAAATAAGATAGATAAGAAGATCGAAAGAAACTGACGAAATTGCGAAAAAATTTAAAGTGTTCATTAGTTTCATCAGAAGCTTAGATGCCTTATCGTTTTCCAAAATGATAACGGTTGCCTCACGATTTTGCGTCAACATAACCTTGTTTATAGAATATGAAAACTGCCTAATATGAGTTATACGTTGATGCTTTATTAGCTGTTTCATTATCTCTTTATTTAGTAGATAAGAAATAATGTATCAATGCCTGCATGTGTAACAATCACTATAGCATTACAAATAAGCGATGGTAGCTATGAATTAAAAATCGCATGCACTTATACAAGCGATGAAATGCAGATCTAAACCGATACGAGCTATATCTAGAACTGCATTTTTCTCAAAGGATTATCAAGGCCTGTTAAGAAAACAGTATATTCTTCGGTAAAATTCCCAATCGCCATAAGCTATGCGTTTTAACAACAAAATTTGAGGAAGACGAATTTTTACTAATTACTTTGTCATTGGAAGATGTAGTATGCTTCTTCTTCTGCAGAGGGCCGTCAATATAATAAAAATAAACAAAATTCGAATTAAGGCGAGTAATACAAAGAAAATTAATACAAAGAAATTGTGAACGTATTGCTGGGAAAGTAGTAAATAGGGCATAATTTTTATTCAAAATAATGCCTGTTCTCTATTTCATCAAGAGGCGCGTAGGCATACAAGGGCAGCAATCAAATTCTGGGGGATTCTGCTTAAGGCATCAGAAAATACAAAAAATAACTGCCCGCACAGTGCACCACCCAACTACCAAGTGTGCGTAAGTGTGCAGTGCACTCTGCAACACAGTGTAGTTTAATAATCGCACATTGTGGCACATTAGTGCACAAAGTTGATGCATATAAGATGTTTTCTCTGGAGCTGTGCCGGGGCCTAGAAGCTATTATCACTTTAAGAATGTTATCTTTTTCATGTGAATAATCTTAAGTTCATTATCATGACATTGTCAGTTTCTCCACCTAGGTTTCTTTTACTTTTCAGCTAAGTAACGGAATGTTACACAGTAAAGTGAATGGTACATACGATCGTGCATTCAGCCATACATTTCATAGACGTAGGTATAACACCTTTTGATAATTCATCCAGTTAATCGAAAATCTTTAGCTTTTTAGCATATCGTTGTAGTCTTGGACTGATGTTGTTTCTCGACTGAGTGGCATTTCACTCATATCTTCATTATCTTCTTGCCTTTCTTGCAGTTCATCAGACAGGATATCAGCATTTTTACTAATAAGTTTCTTGAAAAGATGCTTTCGAGAATTCCACGCCGTCTTTATTGCTTCAGTTCAGTACCCCCAAAACTCAGCTTTGATTTTAAACAGTCTGCCGTTAGACAGTTTTGTATCTAAATCACTTTCGTCTAATACTTTTTGCAGGAAAACATGTTCGTCATAATTTTCGTGAAGCTTTGACAAAAAGCGTTGAAGAAGGTTGGGTTGCACAGTTTTTCAGCAGTATCAGTATCTGGAATAAATGTCTTGTCTCGTACAGCATTTTCCATCATTGCACGCCAGAATTCATTCTTCCAACCACTTTTGATATCAGGCACATCATCACTATCCGAAATATTGTCTTATGTTTCTTCGTTCTCACACAGAAGCCTCTTGGTCTTCCTCTTTCTCCTCTATTTCTCGTTTTCCCTGTTTGCCTTCTTCCTCACCTTCTTCTTCTGCAGTTTCAGTGTTGTCATCTTCTGTATCACTCTTTGCTGTATCCATGGAGGGGTGTAAGCATAGGTGGGCAGCACCGAAATTCTGGGGGGGGTGAAAAAATTTCTGGGAAGGGGGTTTGAAAAAAATTTTAAAGGTCAAAAAATGGTCTTAAAAGTGGACGTATGGCAAAAAACACCATTTTTCGACGTTTCTCATCAAGCTCTATCCAATGGCATCAAAAAATTGCTAAAAAAGCAAAAAAAATCTTTTCTGGGGGTATTTCGATTTCTTTTGGGGGGTTATTTCAACTTCTTGGGGGTGCATACCCCCAAACCCCCACGCCCATGTGTGGGTGTAAGAGCTAATGATGCCTCTTTGATGTAAAATTATATGACAATGTTTTGTTGCACTGTGTGCATAGAACAACCATGTCTAACTCGGTCAAAGATACTAAATGACTGCCATATTTAGATCCTATGTTTTTATAAATACATGTTGCATATGTGCTGCACAGTGCGCACCACACGTGCACACTGTGAGGTAATCAGGGATCTAGCAATTGCTTGGGACCTGGTGTTGCCTACGCTATTACACCACAGTGTGCACATGTGCTGCGCACTGTGCAGCACATGTGCAAGTGCTGTAATGATTTAATTTTCATCCGAATAGGGGGTTATGTATATAATCAGTCGTAAGCATCACACGTACATAATTTTAGTGCAACGCGACGTAAAATTGATGTATCTGATAATCCCAATCCGGAATCAGAAAGTTTAGCGGTCATTAAACGTGTATGTGCATAATTTTAGCGCGATGCAACAAAATTGGTTTATCCGATACTTTGGGGCCAGAAAACTTAGTAGTCATTGATTTATCCCATAATCCTGATCCTGGATAGGAGCGGATTTATGGACCCTAGGCCCGCCGGATTATGCTAATTTGGGGTGGGAAGGGCAGAGAGCCGATAAATGTATTTACCATGGCTCACCTCTGGGGGTATAATGACGTCATCTTGATTGCGTGATCGTAATACGTCATAAACTCGTATTTAGTGCATGTGAACTTAGCAAACATCCTTCATCATTGTACCCCTAGGGTACCGTGTATTACTACTCACTGTGCCTAATTTATGTGCTGGCAATTGGCATGCTTATTCATGGGCCTGAATTATAAGGAGTAGTACTTTGTTCTATCAATGATTTAGGCTTACGCTTAGTTATGTGCATTCATAATGTTGCTAGCATGCAGGCCCGTATTCAGGGGCGCCCCCTGAAATGAGAAAAATAATTTTTTTCTATTAAAGGTCCCTAAGAGGAAAAATGCGAAGTGCTTCTGAAACACCACCAAAACAGGTTTTAGCGCACTTTTGAGCGAGAAAACTCAAACTTTTTCGGCGCTTCGAGCCAGATTTATTGTTTGTGTATAGTTTTATTTCTGATGAATAAGGCGCTGTGCGCCGATTCATTGTTCAGCTATAGTTTTTGCCTTCTGGCTCACACAAAACAGCTCAAATTTGAGTTATGACATTGGAATTTCAATCCCCCAGAATTCTCCAGCTGTGCGCGCATGGATGTTGCTAAACCACAGCTGGGAAGGCAACACAGTCGGAACCAGGGGCGGATTTAGAGGGGGCAGGGGGGCGACCGCCCCCCATTGGCCCAAAATAGTGCGCAAAGTTAAGGATTTTTGAGCGATTTTTAGCGATTTTCGGGTTAAAACGGCTAATTTTTCCGCCCAAATCAGGGTTCCGCCCCCCCTTAGGGGTACCGCCCCCCCTTTAGGAAAATCCTGGATCTGCCACTGGTCGGAACGATGCAAAGTCGGTGGAAAGAAGGTACTTTTGTTTTAAATTTTCAACAATTAGAAAAGTTGAAGAATTGTCAAGAAGGATGCACGGCGGGAAGGATGTACGGTCCAGAAAATTTTGAATTACTGCAAATAAATTACGTTATTGAAAAGGTATATATCGCATTTTAAACGGAAAGAGGAGTTCGCTTGTAATCTTTTCGCAACAGATCACAAAATGTATTATCTTATTTATACATTGCGAATGCGTGAAAAGGACCTTAAATCAATTAAAAAGATCATACTAATGCAGACGTTCATTTGCCCTTCTCCAAGAAAGCATTCAATGTTGTACCGGTTGGCTAATAACCTTACTTTTGAAGTAAGGTTTCTTATCAGACAAAATATACCACTAAACTGAGAATTTAAGGGAAAATTGATTCTTTGCCGGATTAGTCATCATTTTGATTATTACTTGCGTTATAAGCAGCTCCTAAATGATCTAGGCATGAGCACAATCAACAAAACATGTTACATCGATTATCTAGAATTTTCTAAATGTTTTCTCGTACATTTGTGCAAAATTTTACATGACTGTCGAAGGTCAGGCAAGTATTAGGGCCTCGACATCATCTTTTAGAAGGGCTCCAATAGCTCTTTTGACATTAAAATTAACCTTGATGTCAAATAACGTTATCCAAAATCTGACATTTGCTTTAAGAGCCGTTACGTTGCATTAGTTTACATGCAAGGCGCTTTGTTGTGATCAAAAACAGTCTCACCAACGACAAAAAATTTTTATCGAGCCCAAAATCGGACTAGCTCGATGTTCATATGCCTTTTTGCACAAAACACCGAAAATAATTTGATAAGTTCCGAAAATCGACATTGAGTCAATCGTTCAAAAACTATTTTTTCGCTGTTGTTAGGCACATTGATCATTAATTTGCCATCAATAAATTCAGTATAAAATTCTGCATACAATTTTTTATTTGCTTTGATCCGAAGCTCTACACTTATAGCTCCGACACCCTAGAAAAGGTAATTAGCAATCCGGTATATATTTTTAAAAGGCTAGCATTGGAAACAACACATTATTAACGAAATGCTCGTACAACGTTCGGACGTCCAATGATGAACATTATACAATCTACGGACTCTTTGTGGTGGGCTTTTGCGTCCCTTTGTGTCTCATACCATTTTTCCACGTTAAAATCCTGCTCAAGCTCAGCGCCAGCAGTCGACGCTTGAATTCGTACGAAATACGCCAACAGCGTCAAACGCCGGTGGCCAGAATCGCTCAGCGAATGTTCATCGTCGTCGCATTTTATTTCGCGAGCTGGACGCCATATTGGATTATTAACATTTACATCCACGTCGTGTCAAACATCGGCGGTAACAACACCGGTGTTAATGAAATCGAAGGTCAAGGCAATATCCAACACATTGGCGTGGGGGTCGGGGGTTTGTTTCCCCCATCCCCGAAGTTGAAAATCCCCTCCCCTTGCAGATTACTGTTGACCCCCAGAATTCTATTTTTAGTAAAATTTTTTGGAAATTTTACACAACCTGACCCTAGAATTTTTTACTGCTTACGTGTGGTCATGTCTCAGCGATTGATTTACGAGGGGGCGGCCCACCCCTCTGGTGGCCTGAATTAGTTGGTGAGATGAGGTGAGATGGATATGTATTTCGCAATAAGTTTTGGCTAGCGGCCATCGTAATAGCTTACATTTTTACAACGCTTTATGCTGAGTAATACTTATTTATTACACTTATTAACTTTCTTGACGGCTCGGAAGCCATATTTTTTACTTTTCTTACATTTCTAGCATAAATGATCGAAATTTATTCAGCTTCGGGTTAAATACTTCAATAGGCTCTGCTGTGAAGAATCGTGTCTCTATATGTTTTCAGTCTAAATTTCACCAAATTTCCGGGAATCGAAGAAATCTAAGCACTGTTTGCACAAAATTGCTATAAGTTGTAAAATTTTTACAAAAAATTTTTTCCCGCAGAAATGATATTGACTCAAAATAGACAACATAAAAATGGCTCTAATCATCAATAGAGGAATTTCGGACGTATTTCTAACTTTTTGAAAAATTTGGAGTGCCGCACTCACGGGAAATCCTAGACCCATAACCATACATACATGCACGTAGGAGAAGGTTCGGTAGGTCTAGACTCCTGAATGGAAAAATGAAAAATTTGCTGGGGTGAAAATCAAAACTTTCTTCTAAAGTACCTTAAATTGCCCAGAAACTGTGTAATAGCCTACTTTTGATGTCAGTTTAGCGCTATTACCAGTTTTTGAGGTCATTTTGGCTCGAAAAAGCTCGATTATTTACCTCTCAGACCGGCTATCCCATAGATCGGTTATGCTTGCACCAATACCTGTCACCAGTTAGTCAGTATTAAATAATGCGACAGTGACGATCACGCAGATGTAGTGGGAGGCTCTGTGACACCCATCTGAATTTTGTAATACCCCATCTTGATAAAATTTTAAAAATTTTTTCTTTTTTTGCGATGTTTTGTTGCCCATGTTATTGACATTTTTACGCTTTTTTAGCTCGTAACTCCAATTTCTGAAACTTTCGTGTCATTTAAGCCGAAGGTCACATGCTTAAACCTGCTGAAACATGATTTTTTATTTACTAAAGCAAGGAATTTTGTAAAAAATATGCAACGTTTAAATGCGCACATAATCTGGAATTGAAAAGAACAAATTTGGCGCACTGGCTCTGTACTAAATATACTAATACTATACTATACCCTATACCTTCAGATTAACTTGTTGAGGGCAGGATAATGAAATCGCGTACCTAGTTTATTTAACAGAAGAAGCTGAGTTTTTATCAGATTTTACCCGGATTTCGCATACATGGTTAACTCTTTCCAAACTTACTTTACAATACATAATTTTAAGTCATTCGCTCCATGTGAGCATCTTCCTCTGCTGCAAGTATAAACAGCATGTGATTTTAGAAGAAATTGAATCGACTAATGAGCAAGATTGGCTTATCGTTGTCTACTTGATCATTCATTTTCTGGTCTATGCCAATTCGGCCGTAAATCCCTTTTTATACGGTATCCTGAACAGCGAGCTAAGACGCCTGGGTAAGAAGGCGGCTCACTTTAGGCAACAACGACTCAGTAGATCAACGATGTGTTTAATGCCGCTGATCAAAAACACGGCATCAGTCGATCGAAAAACGATGATGTGTATCGACTCAACTAAATGTAGAAGCTTTGTCAAAAGGTCATCGACGGGAATGTGATTGTTACCTAACATGTGTATATGTACTGACATGGAATGAGTCTCCGCTATACACGGGCAGCGACCGAATAAAGGGAAGTCTTGTAGGTGCGCAAAAACTTGCTGAAAATTTAATTCTCGAATGGGCTATCGATTTTGAGGGTCAGTAAAATTGTCAGGGGTAAAGCCTAATACGCTTACGAGCGGTATTCATCAGAGTATAGACGGTTTTATGACGTAACATATCCGGCCATACACTATTGCCTTAACTAAATAGGTAAACAACGTATCCAGACGCTTTGCGACCATATGTACATGGGTGTCGGGAGTCTAGACCCTCCATAATCCGGCGGACAACTCCTCTGAAATTGATAGACCCATTATTAATTAATTTTTTGGAGCAATTTTTGACTATTTTCCCCATCAAACCCCAGACTATGGTCGCTACCCGTATGTTAGCGATTACACGTGGGCGTTCCCATACCTCCCTCAACAATCCGGCAGACCTCAACATTTAATTTCTGCATGTTTTTCGAGGATTTTTGCCGGACCCAACATGCAGATCCTCTACAAATTGAGTGCTGCCCGTATACCATGTGTATGTATGTACGTGCACAAATTTAAGGTCAGCCGGAAGGGTCCAATCTCATAGAAATCCAATGCAGTAAATTTAGTGTTCAAGATTTCTTGTTATTCGAACGACGGAAATAGTCAAAATGACCTGCAAAACGTCTTTTCGCGGTTAAACCGCATTTTAAAGCCTTTTTAGTCCATTTTGACTGCATTATATTACTTAGGGTGCTGAAATATATAGGTATTAATCAATTTTAAGAGCTTTTCGAGTAGAGAGCACATACGCACATTATTTCTGTTGTTATCCTCTGAAAAGATGTAAAAAACGTTTCGTCAGGTCATAATTGCCTGACAGTACCTGTCTGGCGGACCCAATCCTCCCGCGACCCCATATGCGCCTGATCCATAATTACATATGAACAAAATATAGGCTGGACTCTTTAAAGGCTTACCCGAAGACTTTGCAGCATCCTAAAGTGTCCGCCGCTCACTTTACAATGCTGAATACTGTACAGGGTGACACAGATTTTTTCCTCACAAAAAATTCGTGTTTGATAACTACTGTCATTTCCAGCAGAAATATGACTTTCCTTCCTTTTTACGACGTGTTTTTTACCTTTCAATCTAAAACTGTCGAATCTTTAAAAAACGATCGAAATGAGACTGCATTTTTCGGCAACTTCCGATGCTACTTCGGAAATCGGTGATATATGTAGATATGTGGGTACGTTTTATCATCTTTTAGGATATTCTTTTCTCTGGTTTTGCTTGCCTTTTATTCCAATACTTCCATTTAATTTTTTCCCAATATAGCTACTGTCAAAATGTCAATGCAGGAAATCAGATTTTCATGACGGAGGCAATTTTGCTTTTTTTCGTGAAATTTTCAGTTCCGTTGAAATTATTACTTTGGATTCTTTACATGGCTAATCATTCTAATTATTAGCCAAGAAAAATGCTTCGATGGAACAAAATGGACGAATACAGTTGGAATTATGCATCATCAAGGTCATAAAAGAAGGGGACTAGGAAAAGTTACCTATGTAGGTCTGAGAAAATTGTAAGAACCTACTAAAAATTAGGCTTGCGCTGAAAACACAAAAATTTTTATCTTCCGCAGCCTGCAGAAGGGATATGCACCTCTGAGATAGAAATAAACTAGTAAAGAAAAATGCTCCGATGGGACAGAAAATGACAAATTTACTTGGATAAGTGGATGATGAAAGAAATAAATGTAGGGGACTAGAAAAAAGTCACCTATGCGCGCGAAAAATCATAAGAATCTGCTAAAAATCAGACCTTCTCTAAGCAACACAAAAATCGAATTTGATTCTGCGGTCTGCAGATTGAAATTGACTGTTGAACAAAAAAACAATTGAAAAAAGCAGCAAGTTAGCTACACAGTAGCCATGGGAAATTAGATGGGGTAAACT
>JAVLUZ010000360.1:453921-473183 GCA_036768485.1 Mermis nigrescens | reverse complement strand
GAGCAACTGCCGTTAAGATTCGCACATTCGGTCCCGATGACCTGTCGCAGAAACAAATGAAATTTTGTCTATCGGTAGGTCTTGGTACCAGATGAAAATGTGTAAAGTAAAACTTTACAAAAATGCTCCTGGGCTTTTATAGCAAGCATCAAAGTTCCGGGTTTTGAATTTTTGCGAAAAATGTCTGTTTTCGAATATTTTTAATAACTCCATCAATACTTGTTCGTTTTTCATGAAATTATAATTACTTTATAGAAAAATGGACATTCTACTTACTGATGGAAGTTATTTTGTAGTAGTCTTCATTTTAACTCATGATATTCAGGCTCATATAAAAAATTTTGTTGTCCAACTTCAGTCGCATTTTTAGACCTGTAAACGGGTCGTTACAACAACGAAAATGAATTTTTCAGATAGAGAAAATCTTACTGATTTTAAAACATGTTTCAAATTTTATGCCCGGTTTACCGTTCTTTTTTTATGCTAATTTTTGAATATGTCGAGAATGCGTTGTACATAAACATTAGGTAGGTACTTTAAGGACTGTTCGTCTCTTATTTGAGCAAAGATTGGCATCCATATTTGTGATAATTCCTTCTGTCAATAAAAACCACACGCTAATATAAAATTTTTTAGCAGATGCGCAGTCAGTGAGACCGTGTCATAAACTAATAAATAAAGTTGGACAGAAAATAGCTTATCTACGATGTTTTCCTGAAAGTCAGTGACATAGGAGAACAAGATTAGTGCTAAGAATGTGTGGCAATAAAAATGATGACAGTTCTTTGATTAAATCAGTTGTCCTTGGTTTTGCGAATATGCCATCTGCCATTAATGCAGACACTGTTTTTGGACCTTTACGAGAGCCAACGTCATCATCAAGCTGTTGTCCATACGATAATAGCACTCGTGAAAAAGACAGTCAGGAGGACACAAACGAGGAAAATGTAAGCTATTCTCATCAAACATTCAGTCAAAAAATGTTAAAGCAATCGAATGAAATTAAATGTGCTAGCACCATTAAACGTTCAACCTGCCCTGACCCTGAAAGCAAGTCTTCTTTGCCTGCTAGAACCATTTTGATTCAGCCTAGATTAAAAATGCCTGCTGCTAAGTCTGTAACAGTGGTCAGTAGAATGCAGGATCAAAGAATGAACAGTTCAATGACAACAGAGGAAGTGGTCAAGAAGTTGGCGTTCATTTCACCACCCCAAGATGATCCAGAAGCGTTTAGTCGAATTGAGAAATCAAGAGATGCATTCGTTCATAATTTTCATTTTTTATTATTTATTTTTTGTGATATGGATGACTTTCCATTATATATGTGTAGACAGGGGCGGATTTAGAGGAGCGCAGGGGGCGGCCCCATCAAAAAATAGTTGAACGCAATAAAGAATAATGTGCACGTTCGATGGTTGTAGCCATTTTTATCATAATTTTTCACATTTTTCTAGCGTTTTGCGCCTGATAATACTATTTAATGACATTTACTGACTCACTTGGCACTTATTTTTATATCGGGATAGTAATTTATGCACAGAAAAGGATTTTTTACTTCTTATAATGACTTCTTGAGTATTTTTCGGTGCTTTGCGCCAATTTTTGCTCTATTTTGAGCACATTTTTCATAGGAAACTTTCGCGAATTTCTAACTTTTATTGGAATGATTTCTGTCTATCAAGACATGGCAAAAAGCCGAGTTCTAGCATAACAAACGGATTTTTTGGACAACTTTTAAAACTATTTAGAAAATTTAAGATTCCGCCCGTGTCAGATAATCCTGGATCCGCCACTGTATATAGGCGTGGCTGATATAGATTTTCCGATTTTTGGCCAAAAACACAAAAACAGCTAAAAACGGCCAAGAATTCGATTTTTTCTGAAATCCGGGGACGGGGCAAAAATTTTCTGGGCTTTTTGGGGGATGGAAGGGACAGCCAACTTTGGGTATAATGATTCCTTTAAACCCCCTGTTACATGACATTGTAGTTATACTATTTAATTTTTTGTCCACTTTGACGATATTTATTGTGGTATATGTATATACATAGGTACGCGTCACTGGCTTAACTATTTTTTCATCTCTTCTAAGGATCGAAGCGAAAAATGAATGAACTGAACTACAACTAATGAAGACTGATTATTTAATTACGTTAACTTGATTCTGTTATCTATTATACTGCCTATTTCTTGTGTTCATCTTTATTTAGAAATGCTGGTCTTTTTTACAAAGCCTTATGCATAAATACATACATAGGTACCTTTCACATGTGGGAGTGGGGGTTGGGGTATGCATCCGCTAGAAGTTCGAATACCCCTTCCCCCAGAAACCAAAATATGTACCCCCAGAATTCAATTTTTTTAAATTTTTTTTCGCTTTTTTCGAAATTTTTGATCCCAATGGATAGTACTCGATGAAAAACGTTGAAAAATGGTGTTCTCATCGCCATACCACCATTTTTAAGACCATTTTTTGGCCTTTAAAAATTTTGCACCCTCCCCGCAGAATTTCGGTCTGCCCACCTATGGTAGCTACCATTTTTTCATTCAATTACAGAGTTGAAGCAACAATCACAAAACAGTCATAACAATTGATAATTATGCACGTGAAGTTTTATTACGCAAAACCTTATTACAGTAGGCTGACTAGAACAGCTTTTTGTGGCTGCTCGATTAAGCACTGGAAATAAATTTCCACGCTCAGGATTTTGCGAAATACTCGTAGACGATAATAATTCGTGAAAAGTAATTTGCAATCAATACTATATGTACATGTGTAGCCTTTCTTAGTCCTGCTTGACTAAAACTAGGTCGATCCAAATCCTAGCCAGTTTTTGGTGTTGATCAAAAAATTGGCCCAGCAAAGTTTTAAAGTTGGTTTACCAAATTTTGCGATCAGCTTAAACTAAAATACACTAAGTTGCCACACTGAATAAAATTATTATGCAGTTCATTACTCGATCTGCACATATGAGTACGTAGGTACCAAGCCTGTTGTCCATGACACTTTGAAAAAATTAGCATTAAAAAAGAACCGTGAACCGGGCATAAAATTTGAAACATGTTTTAAAATCAGTAAGATTTTCTCTATCTAAAAAATCTATTCTCGTTGTTATAACGACCCGTTATACAGGTCTAAAAATGCGACTGAAGTTGGACAACAAAATTTTTTAAATAAGCCTCAATATCATGTGTTGAAATGGAGACTACTACAAAATAACTTCCATCAGAAAGTAGAACGTCCATTTTTCTATAAATTAATCGAAATTTCATGAAAAACGAACAAGTATTGACGGAGTTATTAGAAATATTCGGAAACAGACATTTTTCGCAAAAATTCAAAACCCGGAACTTTGATGCTTGCTATAAAAGCCCAGGAACATTTTTGTAAAGTTTTACTTTACACATTTTCATCTGATGCCAAGGCCTACCGATGGGCAAAATTTCATTTGTTTTTGCGACATGTCATCGGGACCGTCTGTGTACAAACCGTGCGAATCTTAATGGCAGTTGCTCATAAATCTGACTATAAAACTTCTATAAACGTAGTATTGTGAGAGTATGATTGTTGGACCGACTGATCATGAAGGAATAGTTTCTAAAAATGAGCTTGCTAAGCGAGAGTTGTAAACTAAGAGGAACTTAAAGTTTAAACCTACCATTAAATTATAAAGATAATAATTTAATAATTTAATAATTATAATTTTAGTATTCACTTGGGTCACTCCGCGTATTGTACGTCTGTCGAGCCCCATATTCAAAGTAATATAATTTCTAAATCAATATATATACTCTACCCGGGCTGACCTTTGTTCGTAATATAGCCACCAGCTCGGACTGATCTGTCTTATGCGAGCCTTGCAGCAAAAATATTAACGCGCATAAACGCATATATAAAACCGGTGCTATTGGGCGAACCCAATAGCATTTTTCAGCGCTGACTCCTCACTCAGCAGTTTTTAAGTGCTAAGCTCGGACCGGTTCCCTTCAGATGTTATGTCTCTTCAACATATGCGTCGAATTCCTGCTGTTCTAACGTGCGCATCAGGTGTCAATAGATTACTGTAGTAGTGTATGATATTTTTACGTGACACCTCCCTCCTTAGCTTTGATCGTCCTCGATCATTAATAGCTGCTACAGACCCCACAAGATATGTGACTATCCCACTCCTGTCACCAAATATGTCACGTCCGGTAGTGGTCAATATATAATAGTCATAATAATATATTCATTTTAGTATTCACTTGGGTCACTCCGCGTATTGTACGTCTGTCGAGCCCAATATTCAAAGTAATATAATTTCTAAATCAATATATACTCAACCCGGGCTGACCTTTGTTCGTAATATAGTCACCAGCTCGGACTGAGCTGTCTTATGCGAACCTTGCAGCAAATATATTAACGTGCATACACGCATATATAAAACCGGTGCTATTAGGCGAACCCAATAGCATTTTTCAACGCTGACTCCTCACTCAGCAGTTTTTACGTGCTAAGCTCGGACCGGTTCCCTTCAGATGTTATGTCTCTTCAATATATGCAACGAATTCCTGCTGTCCTAACGTGCGCATCAGGTGTCAACAGATTACTGTAGTAGTGTATGATGTTTTTACGTGACAGTAAGCAACACGAAAATCATAGTATATTCTGCGGCCTCTTTAAACAATTTTCATGATTCACATAAGAGTGCATAAACATAATCTGAAATGTATACTTTTTGTAACATGCTTGCAAGTTGCAAGGCTGACTTGCTTAGCATCGTGATTGAAAGAAAACTAATTGCAATTGTATTTAAAGGTGTTTCATTTTGTTATCAAGAGCATTATAGCATGTTGGAGAGACGCCGAGTGGTTAACAGTTAAACCTACGAATCGCAAGGTTCTAGGTTCAAATCCACATTGACGCAGTTCTTTTCGGCAGGCCAACCCAGCCTTTCATCCCTCCGGGGTCGATAAATGGGAAGCTGCACTTGTGTGGCGGATGGTAACAGCGTTCTGCGCAGTCACACTGGCCCCGTGACCCAGACTCGGTCTAATCAGACACGCTGGCCTAGGGCTGTGTATCGGGAAAAATAGGCACCCGCACCTACAGCAGAGGTGAATCAAGTAACTTCTTGCTACGGGATTATACCATTTTTACCATTATAGCATTCAAACCTGGCGTCAATTGCTCAGCGCCAACAATCCTTGTGGGCATGCAAGCATAGGTGAGCAGCACCAAGATCCTGGGGGGAAGGGGAGGGGTAAAAAAATTTTCAAAAGTCGAATAATAGTCTTAAATGTGTTCGTTTGGCGAAAAACACCATTTTTCGATGTTCCCCATCGAGCACTATTGTAAATACAGAGCCGCCCTATGTCTACACAAATTGACACAGGACGGGTTGTATTTGCCTTCGAGATCTACTTAGGTACGTAGGTACTTAGGCCTGCTCTGAGCGCTGGTCCCAATCACTTAGCCTGGGATCGCTTCGATCCTTGGACCCTTACAAACCTTATGGCCTCAATCCCCTCGGTCCTAATATTGCTGACCAGTTCTCGTCGGGTGATCTCAGCGGCTACGCCCTAAGACCTAAGGCTACCTACCTAATCTCGGAATTGCTGCAAAGGTCAGTTGACCTATCTTAACGCTCAAGTTGATGAGTTAGCTTATTTTCGAGGTTCGAATCGATCCGAAACGTTTTTGGTTCCTAAAGTGTGTAGCACAATAAACTTTGAACACAACACCAATGAGCTCTATACAGATCAATCATTCTTAAAGATTAAATAATAATTTTGACCAATTTTGGAATTGAGAAAAGAATTAAGCTTTTTGAACGAGATAAACAATCATATGGAATTTACCTATCCGTCCACTAGAATTCAAAGAAGTCCTTGACGAACGGGAAACTCCGACCTCACCCACGGTATAACCAAAAACCCCTGGGTGGGTTTTTCTCTAATTTATTTCAAACGCTGAATTCACGGCCTAGCTGCTGGACAACAAAAATACGCAAAAGAAAAAGAAAAACGTACTCGACTGTACAAGCCAAAAAACTGCCAACGAGACTCCAACTACAATGGCCTCATGGGACCATTACAGTAAAAGAAACCAACGTCAAAATAGCATAATACTGAAACTCTTTTAAATCACAACGAATCTTCTAGACTACAATAAGCGGTAATGCATAAACAATTACTATTATCATATACTTAACTCTATATTACCGGACAAGTATCTTAATGTTTTTTATTATTGAAAATTGGGGAAAAAGTGGGAAGACCGAAGGCATAGCCCACAGTGCACTATCGTAGATAGCTACTAGTATTGGCTATGTGAGTGGCTAACGCGAACTGCTAAGGCAAGTTCGCCAAACGTGTAACTCTCGTAGTTACACTATCCAATGGCATCAAAAAAATCGCTTAAAAAGCAAAAAAAAAATTTCAAAAATTGAATTCTGGGGGAAGGTGTATTTTGATTTCTGGGGGTATTCCAACTTCTGGGGGTGAATACCCCCAAACCCCTCTCCCCCCGCCCACTTGTGCATGCAAGCGTGCCGATATGTAGTCTGCTTCACGTAAGCTTACGCATTTCCCACTGCTTTAAATCAACAATTTCTTTGTCTTGAATGCATCGATGTTTGCTATTCCATTCAATTGGCTTACAAAATCACTACTAGTGTAGTCGGTTGGGGTGTCTGGCTGGATTAGTCTGTAGACTGTCGTGAACGGAGGATGCTACGAATTACTCAGTGACTACAGTAGGGTTATATTAAAACGGCGTTATGATGAATTCAATTAAAACAACGATGCGACGGACGGAAGATAAATCAATTTATTGGCGATAGGACGGAATGCAAGTTGGGGGACCGACCAGGGGCTTTTATACTTTTTTAATACATGTGAGCATGGTCATTCGCGGGAGAGCTAGTTGGCGCCGCCTGTAGGTTTCTACGGTCATTTAGTGCTATAAGCTATATTATTTTTCTTGGTGTTATTCATTTGGTGACTAAGCAGGGACATGGGGTGTTCACGTGGACTACAGTTTGCTGGGCCTTGGAAAAGCTTAGAGTTAATGTTAGCTATTTTTGAATGAATGGTCATTTTTCACGTGAATGGTATATTTCCCAGAAAACGGAGTGGGCGAGTGTGAGTGAGCCTTGTTTTTGGAATAAAGGGACGCTAACTTGGCGCCAGTTTTCGATCTGCAGCTGCCGCTCAAAATAGCTTTTCTAGTTTTCAAGAGTAAATAGTTTTATCGCTCAATGCTAGAATAATAAAACTGAGTTATAGTGTGTGACTGTGTCACCAAGTAATAGACTAGCTCTATGTTATTATTTCATATTAGTTCATAGTGTGATATTATTCGGAAATATTGTCTGATTTAGTGTGTTATGAGAGATTAGTTTTCATTACATTCTCCCCCTACGTTAGACAGTGCCCCCACTGAAAAAAGAAATTGGTTAGTGGATGGGATCACACAAAATAAAGTAGCATTAACAGTGATCACGAAAGAATCACTTATCATCGTGGCTTCTTATTCTGTATTCGATAATCAATGGCTCTCCGGAGACGCTGTTCTTTATGGTGCATTTCTGGCTCTGGCAGCATTGGGAAATCGTGGTGTAAAACTTCCACCCAATGCTTGTAAAATTGGTAGTAGTTTGTTGTCCACTGGTGGTCGGGACAACGGCGGAAATTTTGGTAAAAGTCGTTGATGGTGCGGTCGACCAATATGGCAAACTTCTCCATTTGATCGTTTGCCATAAGTGGCCTGGGTGATTGAGCATTGGATGTGCTTGGTCGTTCTTGTGGCTGGGAAGGTGGTGTCCGAATGGGCGGCTCAAGGGCGACATTACCAACGTTCTTCATGCGTGGCCAAAAGTCCTGCCTTGGCCACACAATGCCAAGGCCTGTAATGCTGCCATAGTGTTGGTCAAGGAATGCAAACATGTCTATGGCGGCTACAGCTTCAAATGTGCATAAGGCGGGTCCGGTCACGAGTGCATCCACGCAAAACATCGCCTTAATATGCATTCTGAGTGTTGGGTCAGGGGCAGTGTGCGGTAGGAGTTCTGGGAATCTTGTTGTAAGTTTCTTTGCCACGCTTTGGAGTTCAAGTTCAATGCACCAATCTTGTAGTGAGAGGTCGGTGTTGCCCAAGGTGCTAGGGTCGTAGGAAACTAGAGCTGTGCCGGGGCCAGGCCCCGGCCCCGGCGCGGGGCCTAGGCCCCGGCCCCGGCGCCGGGGCCTAGGCCCCGCCCCGGGCCGGGGCCAGGCTGGCCCCGGCACCGGGGCCGGGGCCAATGTTAGAGTTGATTATAATGTAGAAAATTGATAATGTTTTGGGCAGATTTACCTTCAAACTCAATTTCAAGCAAACCACAGATCTTGCTAATTCAAATCTTTATTTCACTATGTCAGATTGATGCAAATTTCTAGTTAATAATCAAAATTGACATATTTTAAATTGCAATTCATATAGACGAGCATTTCCAGCTTGCTTGGTAGCAGACAGCTACGTCTATCAGAACAAATAGAATAATAAGCCTAAAAAAGTGCAAAGTAAAGCACATTGAAAAACGCATCCAAGTCAGAGGAGTTAAATCCATACATGGGCAGCTCAGAAATTCTAGGGGGTAGTCAAAAAGTGCCTGATAATATATGATAGAGCGAAAAAACACCGTTTTCTCGCGTTTCTCAATGAGAGCTATCCATTAGCATCAAAAAACCGCAGAAAAACAAAAAATTCTGAAAATCAATTTCTGGGGGGTCTAGCGGATTTTTTTGGGGGGGAGAATGTGAATTCTTAGGGGTCTAGATCCCCCCATGCCCATGTTCTGTTATATCTTGTAATCCCAACAAATATTAACGCTTGACGTGCATATCTACAAACAAGAATATATGCATAGGTACATATAAGGGGTAGGGCAGGGTCGTACTATGAGCATGGTAAAGCACGCTATTATTGGCCCCGGCCAGGCCCCGGCCCCGGCACCGGGGCCTAGGCCCCGGCCCCGGCCCTGGCAAAAAAGGCGGCCCCGGCACAGCTCTATAGGAAACCACCAAAAAATTCGGATCTCGTAAAAGTACTTGTATGGGATTTGGGACCCCGCCTAGCTCCTTTACGTCAAAAGGAGCACTAATCCGTCCGGGCGGGCGAGGGCAAATAGTTCGGTAAAAGCTGGCACACCAGGCATGGCCGGACTACTTAATTCAGATAAAGCCAGTGTGTACAGTATGTGTGGGTCGGATCGGAGTAGATATGTGGCTTGTTCGGCAGTGCAATCATATGGGACCTTTAGATGGCGGTGGTCAAGTGGACGGCGGTGTAGCAGTTTGAGCCAATTGTTCGCCAGCATCATGGGGATTCTGGGTGGCGAAGGTATTGGTTGGGCAGGTCGTTCTGAGTGCTCACTTGGTGTAAATTCTATGGCTGGCGTGGGGGATTGATTAGGCTGCGCACATTGTGTTGGTTGTTCAAGTTGTATAGATTGATTGGAATGGGTGGGCAGTCCAAACTCAGCATTCTCTTCAGGTTCAGGCTCTATTGTGCTTCCCCTTTCCAATTGTGTCGGCTGTCATCGGGTACACTCACCATCGACTCTGCCAATGATGAGACTGAGCTAGTACGCGACTTTTGACTGCTTGCAGACATCTAAAAAGTTAGTGAATTCCAATTTTATGGACATAAATATCTGTACAAGTTCTGAGTGTTTTCAAGGGCCGGTTCTAGAGATTAGTGTGCAACAACGAGCTAGATAGCCCAAGATTCAGTGAATTTCAAAGGGTTGCTCTTCAAGGTTTTGATTTTGTAGTCGGTGATCACCTTTAGTGTCGTTCATCATTCAACTAAAAGATGTGTGCTGTGACTAGAGTGTCTGTCTGATTTTAAACAAAAGAGAAATCTAATCTGATTAAATATTCATGTGTACTAAAACTAGCTTTTTTTCTTTTTTTGCTGTAAAATTTTATTTTTCTCTACTACGAAGATTATATGAGTGTGGAGTTGTTTGAGCTTTAAGTCCATCTTCCCCTCCCGCCTGCAAGGGTTCAGCCTCGGGGTTGGTCGAGTTCCCATGTACCTCCTTATCATAATTATCATTAAGCTTAATTTTATAAAGTTTCGTTCGCTTAAAGTGTACAGTTCCGAGTTCATTCTTCCCATTAAGTGACTCAAAAACGAGGGTAGGTGTTTTGATTGATTTTATTCTATAGGGTCCATTCCACTGGTGCATTAGTTTGTGGGTTTTTCCTTGTGGCGTACTAGGATTAAAAACCATGATGAGGTCCCCAATTTTATAATTAGTAAACTTTACTTTCTTGTCATAGTAGGTTTTTTGAGTTTCTTGGGCTTGACGAATGTTTTCCCTTGCTAGAGTCCAAGCTTTTGTCAAATATTGCTTAAAATCGAGTAAATAGTCATCTATATCAATAGTGTATCGAGAAGCCTTAAAGTTTAGAGCAGTGTCAATAGGTAATCTTGGAGTCCGACCATAAAGCAATTCAAATGGAGAAAATTTAGTGCTTGTCTGATGCATTGAATTATAAGCAAAAGTGACATATGGAAGGATATCATCCCAATCTCGCTGATTCTGACTCACATACATAGAAAGCATGTTTGCTAGTGTATGATTAAACTTTTCTACTAACCCATCAGTTTGGGGGTGGTAGGGTGTAGTGTTAAGTTTTTTTGTGTCACAAAGAGCACAGACTTCGGAAATAAGTTTAGACATATAATTCGTCCCTCGATCAGAGAGTAGTTGTTTTGGGGCTGAGTGACGACACAAAATGCCTTCCACAAACTTTAAAGCAGTTGTTTTAGCCGTACAATCCGAGATCGCAAAACATTCGACCCATTTTGTTAAATAGTCAGTGAAAACGATTATAAATTTGTTTCCATTATGTGTCATAGGGAGTGGTCCTAAAATGTCTGTGGCCACCCGGTCAAATGGCCCTTCCACTGGCAAGGGACACAGGGCTGCTCTCGTTTTGTGTGTGGGGGATTTACGAGTTGCACACCCTAGGCATTCAGTGCAGTGCTTTTTGATATCATTTACCATCCCTTCCCAAAAGTATTTCTGTTTTATGCGCTGATAAGTCTTTTCAAATCCAAAATGTCCAGACAAAATATCATCATGATAGGATTCAAGTATTTCTTGACGTAAGGAATGTGGAATGACCAGTGTATGCTGACTCCTACTTTTATCCAACTGTCTATACAGGCACTTATCTATCATACAGTATGATTTAGCTTTAGATAAAATATTACGTTGGGGGATAGGTTCGTGGGGTAGTGTACCATTTTCTAAGTAGCTAATAATGGCCATAAGATCATTGTCCTTACGTTGCTCATCTATTATGCGTATATTTTCCTCATAAATACTAGCTACAATAAGACGTGAAACAGCATCTGCATTTTTGTGCTTTTCTTGTGATTTGTGGGTAAGAGTGTAATTAAACTGTTGCATCGTGACATGCCACCGAGCTAATCTCCCAGTTAGGTTATTTTCTTTCTTAAAAAGACCAAGAAGTGGGGCGTGATCAGTCTGAATATGCACTTGGTGTCCAACAATGTAAGGGTGGAAGGTTTTGACGGCCCAAACCACAGCAAGCGCTTCACGCTCAGTTGTTGAGTAATTTCTTTCTGGTTTCGTGAGAGATCTACTAATGTAAGCGATAGGGTGTTCTCTACTGTCAAAAATTTGACTGAGTACAGCGCCGATTCCATAACCAGATGCGTCAGTCTGTACATAAAAATCTTGTGTAAAATCTGGTAATTTTAGGAGTGGGGCGGTTGTTAGTGCAATTTTTAGTTTTTCGAATGATTTTTGACACTCATCAGTCCATAAGTAAGTTTTATTCTTCTGCAGAAGACTATTTAGCGGTGCGGCAATTTTGCTACAATCTTTAATGAAACGGCGATAGTAAGAGACTAAACCAAGGAAAGACCTAAGTTGATCTACATTCTGTGGCTGTTTGGCTTGTTCGACTGCATGTACTTTGATTCTATCAGGTGCTAGTCCATTGGCTGTGAGTTCATGCCCCAAGAATTTTACTCCCCCTCTGCAAAAATCACATTTCTCGAGTCTCAGTTTGAGTCCTGCATGTTTTAGCCGGTCAAAAACTAATTTTAAGTTTTGCATGTGATCGTCAAAAGATTCAGAGTAAATAAGAATGTCATCTAAGTAAACCAAGCAAATTTTCCATTGCAGTCCTTGGAGTAGAGTGTCCATGAGTCGCTGATACGTACTTGGTGCATTACAGAGTCCAAAAGGTAAAACATTGAATTCGTAAAGTCCGTTAAAAGTGATAAAAGCAGTCTTTTCTTTATCTGAGGGGTGGACAGGAATTTGCCAATACCCCCAAGCTTGGTCTAGGGTAGAAAAGTACTTAGCTTTACCTATAGTGTCAAGTATGTCATCAATACGCGGCAACGGGTATGTGTCCTTTTTTGTAAGAGCATTTAGTTTTCTATAGTCAACACAAAAACGATCAGAACCATCTTTTTCTTGACCAAAACAATGGGGCTTGCCCAGGGACTAATGGACGGACTAATGACTCCTGTTTCTAACATCTGATTCACATGTGCTATAATTCGAGCTCTATCTGCAAAAGGTACTCTATATGGGTAACTCCTAACAGGGGAATGGTTCTCAGTGTGAATTTGGTGACTTATAAGTGAAGTTCTCCCTAAATCGTGTTCATGTTGCACAAAAATAGATACGTTGGACTGTAAAAATTGAATTAGAATTTTGGTTTGACTAGGGTTTAAATTAGTGTTGAGTTTGACCTTATTTATGATCTGCTCATTCATGCTCATGGTGACATTGTGCAATGTAGGGGTACTAGTTGTGGCCACAATCTCCTGACGGGCGGGTGCTATACCACCGAGAGAGCAATGGGGGTTATAGGTAGGTGTCGCGTACCCCAGTGTAGAGTTTTTGTAAAGCTTAATATCGATAGTTAGAGGGTTGAGAATTTGAACTTGAACGTGATTAGACATGGGTTTACCAAAACTCGGATATAAGGTTAGTCCCGTACGCTTAGAAAATAAAGGGAGTGGTTCAAAATTTAAATACTGATCTGCATTATCGCCTATGAATAAGTTTGGATCTGGGTGACCGAGAATGTCCATAACCGAACGGGCGGGCACAGTGATCGTTTTACACATTTTAACAGTTATTTTCTCTGGAATTTCATTATCCACGCTACACACAAAATTAATAATTTCTCGTCCAAGGGCTAAAGTTTTGGAGGTAAAGTCAAAAAGCGCGGTCTGGTATAGTGCTAAGATATCCACTCCTAAAATTAGGTCAAATGAGCTATTTCGCAGAATGAAAAGAGTAATATTTTTGTGTCTTCCATTTATTGTAAGGGTAACGTGAATTATGCCGAGGACAGGCAAGTCATGCCCACTAATTCCCTTAATGATGTTGTTCACGGGATATATATCAGTAGGCGAAATTCCTAAATGAGATAACGTTGCGATTGAAATTACCGAAACGCTAGCTCCTGTGTCCACAATTGCTTTCAGAGGGTACCCATTTATGTGTACGATAATAGAGGGGCAGCAAAAATGTGCACTATCTGATTGAGTCACTAAAACAGCTTTTTGTGGCAAATTTCTTTGAATTGTTAAAAGTTTAGATGGCTGGAGGGGCTCAAGGGAAGCAAGATCAGTACTGAACCTTCCATTATGCCATGGAAATGTCTTCTCATTTGTCAAAAAGGGGATATTGTGCCTATTGATCGTTACAAATTGCTTGGTTATATTCAAAATCACATCATTTAGCAAACGCAGTGCATCGCAGCCTAATATACAATCTATATTATTTTCAGTCATGGTAGTTAAATCGCAAATTATAAAATTAACAGTTATGTACTGTGCGGCTATGGTAACCATTAATTTAGTGCGATTAGTAGCTTCTATTTCGTGTCCAGTTGAGGTGATAAGAGTTTGTGTATCCTCAGGGATTTGAGTTAGTTCAGGGGCGGGTCCAAAAAGGTATTCAAATAGACGCCTGCTTATAAGGGAAGCCTCAGAGCCCGAGTCAAGTAAAGCTGGTATTTTATCACTTGAAATCCGAATGAGTATTTTTGGGAGGTCGGAAATTGACTCTGTGCTTTCATCTTTATGTGGTCGTTTACGCAGAAGGAGCCCAAAAGTGACTGATTCGTGTTTTTGCCTTTTCAGAGCTGTTTTTTACAAAATACCGTCCCTTTGTATCCCACTTGGTCTTGCAGAGCTCAAGGTCGAGAGTTCCACCCCAGCCTCATTTACCATCCGCTGAAAGTTTATTCGTTGGGATCTATTTCGCCAATATTTCCTAAGGCATAAGTATCCGATGTACGTAAGTGCTATGATTATAAGTACGATAATCAGAATCACAAGAAGATTTACTAGTGCCTGGTATATACCGCTGAGTAGGTGACTGAAAGTGTTCGAAGCTCCCGAAGCAGTCCGATCAATAAGGTGTTCAAATTTTTGTTGACTGTGGTCAATTACGCTGTTAATTGCGGTCCCTGTCCCTGCAAGAATCTGATAAATTAGCTGAGGATTTTCGGATAGTTGAGAGGTATACTTCATAATACGATCTATTTTCTGTTCTAATTCGTGAGCGCCCCAAATATCGCTGAAACTACTCATAGTGTCATGAAATAGTGTCGGGGAATTAAAAGTGAATGGGGTCCAGTTTCCACTCCAGACAAGCTGAATTGGGGTTTGTGAAACGTGTGTAGCCCTCGGAAGAGAAGTAATTTTTATTTTCTTGATAGATGCTCGTTATTCTCTTCTCACATGGTATTCTGTGAGAAAACATAGTTAAATCCGTGCCCCCAGGTGAAACAAAAAATTGCTGAGCGCCAATTTCAACGGGTAAATTTAAATAACATGTGTCTCGAACTTTATGATCCCAAATAAATTTTAGTAGTATTAACTCGATGACATTGCCAGACCATAAGAACATCCCCAGCAAATACAGCATGAATGTCAGTGCGCTTAAGTAAGATCCGGGCTCCTGCGGTTGTGTCAATGTGTGATATTTGCTTAATAGTGTCTAATTGACGCTGTGCAGACCTGCATAGTTCCAACCAGACGGTTTTAAATCCCTCCTGTTCTATTTGCAAAATACGCTGTTCTAGATACTGTAATTTAGCATTTTCCGGATCAGTAATACCTTTTTTGGGTAGAAGAGTAGTATTTTGGGGTTTTGGGTGAGAGTTTTCATACTGTTTTCGCAGAAAGAAGCTATCCCTTCCCATAATGACTTTTATTAAAACACCTTGCAATGTATCATAAGTGCTAATTAATCCACAGCTAGTTGTTGGGTTGGTCAGTGTAAATCCACTTTGTAATTCCTTAACTATTATGAAGGGAAAATTCACATCTACCATAAATGTTCCTAGCTTATGGTACTTACAAAAAGATTTTAGTGGATATGGGTCCCAGATCACTGTGGCATCATCAGTTATGCATTTTCCGTGCTGAGCATGGCACCCTCCAAGATCACATAAATTAGAGCTAAGTGTAGTCCCGTCCGTAGTTCCAACATGACCAAGTTCAATGAAAAAGTTTATCGCAGTCTTGCAAAAATCATGACAACACCACGAAAATTCTACAGATAGATTATTTTTGGTTGCCCAAAATCCATGAAGCATATCATAAAGAGTATCATCTTGCCATCTTTTTGTTTTCCAAGCTTCGGAGCAAACAGCGGCCGTAACAGGTTTTGCGGAGGTCCCGTCATAAACTATCCCCTTGCTTCCAAGAAAACCAGTGTTAGTGCATATAGTTCGATTATGTATATAACATTTTATAGCCTCAGTTGTGTAAGGTATGTCTATAGGTACCCAAATATCGACCTTCATTTTATAAGGGGCGGAGTTAAGGAGTGGGGGTACACATTCTACTGTTTTAGGGACATCTAAGGTATATCCGCCCTGTAGTTTCCCACAAAAATTATATGTACGAACATTAGGAGCAGTGTGACATAGTCCTAATGGCATGGAAAGTGTCAGGAAACAAAGTATCGTTAGTGTGCTACAACAAAGTGTTCGATCTTTTAGGGATTTATCATGAACGCAGAAACTTTTATTTTTAATCGCATTTTCAGCTGCAGCATCAAGTTTTGGTGACCTAGGCGCGTTCATGACCAGAAGGCGCTCAAACTGTCCCTTTTTGCAGTTTTCAGAATAATTTTCATTCGTGACTGAAACGCCACCACCACCTAACCTCCCTAGGTCAACGGGCAAATTTTCCACCTTCTGTTCCGTGGGAAAGGAGTTTAGAGCCATATTTTCTTCGGTTAGGACTTTTCGCTCCAAAACTTCACTTTTCCCCAGCCCTTCCAAAACCAAATAATTGACAGAATCAAATTCATGGCCTTTCGAGTCAAAACCAATAAAATCAGTGCCTTCTGGATACGACTCAGCCATACAAAAATTATTTTCCACACGCGTAAAATCATTCGAGCTCTGACCATTATTTATATTCCTATTTTCGAATCCATTTTCATTTCCCCGGGGATCGGCAGTTCCGCACATCGCCACTACATTATGCCTTGGGCTACCAAAAGTTGGGGTGTTAGTCCTAACTTGGTGCCTCGGGTGATTTACTCCCATTCCCGTACGTAAAGTTGGTCAAAAACTCTGTTGATTTGTTCTATAAATATGCGGGTTATGGTGAGGAGAATGTGAGTTTTGGTTGCACCTAACTGCATGGTGACCTAACCTTCCACATTTCCAACAGCGATTTTTACCCTGGCTGGTCCAAGGGCTCTCATCCCGCTTCCAGGCGCCTTGGTTGCGGTCATTAGGTCCCTTAGACTGCCACTTATGTTGCGATTGTACATTAAGATTAGCTATTTGGCGGGATAAGTTGTTCATGCTAGCAGTTATGACAGTAAATTCCGGAGCTTGTTTAACGTGTGCGTTCGAAACAGGGGTGGAAGTGCTATACGCCTGCTCTTGAATCTCTTGCTGTGTCGCCCTTCTAATGGCCTCTTCCAGGTTTTGGGGTTCAGTGCCGAGAAGTGTGTAACGCTTAATCTCAGGTTTTAAGCCTCGCAAAAATGCACCTTTAGCTACTGTTTCGCGCTGTTCAGTATTAAGGGTAGGGTAAGCTGCTTTGACTAAATTTCTAATATCGACAGCAAATTCAGAAACGGTTTCATTAGGGTTTTGAGTTCTATGTACTAGCTGCATTTCACGGAGTGCAGAGTCTCTACCTACAGGGAATTCAGTTTTTAGCTCATTCATCCATTGCTGATAGCTTAACGGATTATTTAGTGTTTCTTGTTCCTTGCGGTTGAAAAAAGTGAGTGCTAATCCACGGAGAAAAGTAGGTAAAAGTGATATTTTCCGTTGTTCATTTAAATTGTGGGCGGTAGTGAAGCGATTAAAAAGTAAAAGCCAATCGGAAATATTTTCATTAGAATTACCATAAAAAAGCGGTGGTTGGGTCTGAGTGAGCAGCAGGGGTGAGTGGTCCTGAACAGCGGTCAAAACATTATCTAAAGTTCGCCTAGTAACATCCTCAGCACTGTTAGTGAAAAGTGTTTGTAGTTCTTGAAGATCAACGGTACCCATCTTATATATTGCCTTTTTACTTAGAGACCTAGTCTTGTATGATGTGGTGGGAGCCTGAGACAAGCGTTTAGAGTTCAGTTTTGTAAAAATTATGGTACACAAAGCAGAACGTTGAGCAATTGGCTTACTTTTGGTGATTCCAATTTCGTGTAGGGAGTGGCGGATGTTCGAATCTCCGTGTAGGGAGCTCCAAATGTAGTCGGTTGGGGTGTCTGGCTGGATTAGTCTGTAGACTGTCGTGAACGGAGGATGCTACGAATTACTCAATGACTACAGTAGGGTTATATTAAAACGGCGTTATGATGAATTCAATTAAAACAACGATGCGACGGACGGAAGATAAATCAGTATTATTAGGCGATAGGACGGAATGCAAGTTGGGGGACCGACCAGGGGCTTTTATACTTTTTTAATACATGTGAGTATGGTCATTCCCGGGAGAGCTAGTTGGCGCCGCCTGTAGGTTTCTACGGTCATTTAGTGCTATAAGCTATATTATTTTTCTCGGTGTTATTCATTTGGTGACTAAGCTGGGACATGGGGTGTTCACGTGGACTACAGTTTGCTGGGCCTTGGAAAAGCTTAGAGTTAATGTTAGCTATTTTTGAACGAATGGTCATTTTTCACGTGAATGGTATATTTTCCAGAAAACGGAGTGGGCGAGTGTGAGTGAGCCTTGTTTTTGAAATAAAGGGACGCTAACTTGGCGCCAGTTTTCGATCTGCAGCTGCCGCTCAAAATAGCTTTTCTAGTTTTCAAGAGTAAATAGTTTTATCGCTCAATGCTAGAATAATAAAACTGAGTTATAGTGTGTGAGTGTGTCACCAAGTGATAAACTAGCTCTATGTTATTATTTCATATTAGTTCATAGTGTGATATTATTCGGAAATATTGTCTGATTTAGTGTGTTATGAGAGATTAGTTTTCATTACACTAAAGTTCAAACCTCTAGAGCTAACTCCGTATTGAGTGTAAAAAGATGTGCTGGTAAGCTGAAGGTTGCTCTTGTGCCGTTACATTTCAACTAGAGGCGCAGTTGTTGGCAGACATAAACAAGCCGAAAACTCGACCAAAATCTATTTTTTTATTCTTAGATCATCACACTCTTACACTCCCATTCGAGAAGTAACGCGAAATTAAAATTAAAATAATAAAGGAGTGCCATCAGAAGCATACATTCCTCTACTATTCAAAACCATCAAATAATTCAGGGATTAAAACGGAGTTGTTCATAAGCCGTCGAAAATACCTTCCGAAATTTCTATATGTCACAACGTTGTACAAAAACTTTACACGTTCTTTACACGGTCAATATTAGACTTAAAAAATAAAAAAAACACGTAGAGCGAATTTTTATTATCTTTCATTTAAAAAACTGCCTCCAGATGTGTCCCGTTATAGCTATAGGGGAGAGGTGATCAGGTGTTAGGGTACTTAAGTATTTTATAGGTACGCAATGACGCGCTACCTATGATTGACCAATTATAGCGAAATTTAACATTTGATTCCTTTTTTATTACTTCTCACTATATTTTTAAGTGTCATTTCAAAATTTTTTGATTCTTGATTCTGTGATTAGTCTGTTTCTATTTTCCTTATTTTTGAGTTAACTTACTTGATTTGATTCCACTTTGTCATTCATTTGATTTTCATTTTTATACATAGTATTTTTCTTGGACAGTTGCGTGAGGCGCTGA
>JAVLUZ010000360.1:258921-448921 GCA_036768485.1 Mermis nigrescens | reverse complement strand
AATTTTATTTTGAGCAAATTTTACAAATTGTGTTAATTTCAAAGTCAACAACAATGGTTTCGTCTTAATGAGCGTTCATGCTTTCTGGATTTCGGGAATATCTGTCAATTCTAAACGAATGATATAGCCTTTTTCATATTTTTTTTTATTCTGACAATTGAATTGAGACGCTTTTCGCTTTTGAAGTTTTAACTTAAAATGTATTTTTACAAATATAACTGTTTTTTGAGTCGTTTTTCTTTTTTCTAGATTTTTTCTGACCCTTACTCTGCTCAGCAGTCATTAGTATCATAGGCGGGCAACACCGAAATCCTGGAGGTGTAAGATTTTTCAAAGGTCAAAAATGGTCCTAAAAATGGTGGTATGGCGAAAACACACCATTTTCCCTTAGTGTCGATTGTCTGGTTATTACTATGTAATTCTAGTGAATGCAAGAACGCAAAATATTAATTGCTCGAATTTTAGCCGATCAATTCGGCCAATTAATTCCATCGGCGCTTCTTGATCAATGATCACAGTTGTTGAGCTGGTCGACCGCTTCTTATCAATTCAGAAAATTTATACTAAGCGAATCCAATTAAATAATATCGTCGATTGATATACGACTAATTATCAGTAATTACACAACGCTGATTATAGAAGATATTTCAGCAATCAACAAGACAAAAGCTGATTGAATAATTTTGAATAATCATTTAATAAATGTGTGAATAATCTGTTAATCGATAATTCAGTTACTTGAAGGATTATTACCCCAATTTTTGCAGGTATAAATATTTTGCCGTTTCGTTTGCCAGCGTTGGTAGTGCCGTTGGAACTCTGGTCCTGCCGCAGTTGCTCTATTTTTTGATAGAGACTTACACGTGGCGGGGTGCCATGCTATTGTGTGGCGGTCTAGGGTTGCAAGCCATTGTTTGCGGTTCGTTGATGTTTGGCAAAGCGCCAGTGGTCAAACAATCCCAACAAGCGAGTCGTATTTTCAATGACAGTGGTCTTCTTACTGATCTCAGGTTTTCGTTTCAATAGAATAATGCTCAAAAGGATTTAAGGGAAGGGCTAGGAGCATAGGTGGGCAGCACCAAAATTCTGGGGGGGGGTGAAAGATGTTTTAAAGGTCGAAAAATGGTCTTAAAAAATCATGGTATGGCGAACAAGAAAAATTTAACGTTTCTCATCCAGCGCTATCCATTGGCATCAAAAAATTATGAAAAAACAAAAACATTCAAAAATTGAATTCTGTGTGGTATTTTGGTCTCTAGGGAAGGGGTATCCGGCCTTCTGGGGATACATACCCTCAAATTCCCCCCCCCACCCTCCACGCCCACGTGTTGCTGGCAGTTGGACTCCTGTAGAGATGTGGTTGAGTGGCCGAAGTTTTTTTGTTAGATGCCTTTTTGGACCTGAAACTGATCAATCGACGTCAAGAACATGATTTTTTGACTTTTATTTTCACTATTTTCTAAAACAAAAACCAAGATATTTTTCTAAAAACAATTCTTTGAAATCGAACAATTGCTCATAAGTCAGTGCAATGTAAGTTCGTGAACAATAACGCTCCAACCATCATTGAATATTGCTATTGTTACCTTTTATTGAATTACCTACGAACAAAGCATAATATTTAAGCGGACAATCTATGTAGATACGTACAAGAACAATCAAAAAACTCTTATGCTCATGCGCGCCAAAAAAACATTTCTTATATAATGGATTCGCGTAATCAAGATCCGTCGAAGCTTCGGGTAGATAAATCTTTATCAGATAAGCGTAACGGTTCGAAAGTTTGGGTGGAGTAAGACAGTGGGTACTTTTTCGAATTAATATGAAGGTCATATATCAAATATGAATAATAATATATAATATACGTGAACATGAGGGTCATTGGGGGTATTACTCCACCTGAGCTTCAAAGAACTGATAGCTATTTCGCTAATTCGGCCGACAAATTGCAATATTGTCTTTTTGGGCTGAGAAAAATAGCTATATACTTTTTTGACTCAGAAACATACCGTGTGATTACAGAAATGCTATATATTTTTTCCTTGTTTGAAAAAATACATAGCTATTTTTCCAGCTTCAAAAAGGGCTAAATAGGTATTTTTAGTCCGAAAAGGCCATTTACTCGTAGCTATGTCTGTGAGTTCAAAAAGGCTATCTATTCGCCATAAACTATCTATTCACCACAAACACTTCTAAAAACTTTGACCTTGGGCTGATATACAAAATAAAAATATAATATATATAAATATTAAAAAATTTTGTTTCGCAGAATTTTTTTCACATTAATTTGAAATTTGCATACTGACGAGCGCTACTATATGTATACGAGTACGATTAGCCGACTTTAGTCATCGCCATATAAGGCAAACAGGCTATTTTTTTCAACGACTACTGCGTTATAAATTAAAATCTGTTTTTCAGAAAATAAGTTTCTATCAAACAGTATTGAACGCGTTTCATTTGACTCATAGAAGTCTGACGCTCTGATCCGTATCCATCTTTTACTCGTTTCTATCGATAATGAGTCTCCTTTCATTAAATCGTCAGAATAGTATGTAACTATGCAATTTTATTTTCGAATCTTTCCTTCCCTTATCTACTCTTGTGTTTTGAGAGTGTTTTTATATTTATTTATTTGTTTTGTTAAAATATTCTTTAAGTACCTACTTTTTTGACGGATAACTTTTTCCTTCCAGGTTTTACTTATTGTGCTTAGACGCGGCTTTTGGGGGCGGCTCTACTTACACGATATTTTCATTCGGTGGATCGTATTCCCGATCCAGGGGTCTAACCTATTATCAGGCCGCCTGGCTCATTTCCACTATAGGAATAACGAATATTTTCAGTCGGATCGCAGCCTCATTTTTGAGCCAAATTCAATCGCTCGACCGACCTCTCTTCTTTTCATCGTTGACCCTAGTCGCCAGTTTGGCCAGCTATTGCATATTAGCTTGTAGGAACTTTAGCCAATTCGTTTTGGCCTTTTTACTGTACGGTTTGGCGTACGGTGGTCGAATATCTCAGATGGCTTCGCTACTCATCGATAATTTCGGGGTCAACAGACTGGCGTCGGCGATGGGCTATTATTTATTAACCGGAGGTGTCGGGACCTTGTTACTGTCCGTTGTTTCAGGTACGGCTTTTCGGCTCCACACTTTGGCGTGAGAAGCGTGCGGTGGGGGCACTAAGCGGGCGAGGAGGGGCGGGACTTATACTCCTGAAGGCCTGTCGGCAGATCCCTTAAAATAGATACACCCTAAAAAAATGAGCCTCTGGCATGTTTTTCGCGATTTTTTTAGACTCTCGCCTATCCAGCCTTTTCAGAATTTGGTTGAAGTCCATGTATGATCGGCTAACCGTGGTCTTCTTAGGGCTCACATTAACAAAGGGGACGGGTTTGAAAGGGATTATTCCCAGCTAAAGGATGAGCCAGACAGGTATTCTCCGCCGATTTTGAGCTGACGCGATATTTCCTGCATCTTTTTTGAGTATTAAAATTGATCATTTATATATTTTTAGTGCCAAACGCAATTTAATGCAGTACAAATGAAACAAAACATTTCTGTTTTTTAGCATTTTTGGTCCGATTTTTAAGATTTTGTCTTTCTTTTGGAATTTTTTGATGCCAATGGGTAGTGCTCGATAAGCAACGTTGAAAAATGGTGTTTTTCTCCATAACTCTATGTTTAAGGACCTTTAAAAATTTGCACTCCCCTCCCTAGATTTTTAGTGTAGCCCACCTATGCAGGATGGATAAAATCGCCAAAAATATCACTAAAAATAGAATTGTGTGGCTACAGTAATCTATGAGTTCAAGTTCTGGGTGGTACAACCGGAATGGGACGTTTTGGTGCCGCCCTCTTGGCGCCACACTCTTTGTAATATTATTTATTATTTACATTTCATTTATTATTAAAGTGTAATACAGATTCTGAAAGCCCATTCAACTCTCTACTCATCGAATCGAAAAGAACAATATGCTATTTTGTAGCTTGTAGAACCTGCTTTCTGAATATATAATTTATTTTAAAATTGTTTTAAAACTGATTTTATTAGAATAATTTATAAGTTGCTGGCGCCAAAACGGCGGCGCCGAAACGTCGTACACCGGGGTACAACCTCCAACCCCACCCCAACCCCCTCGGGCCCATGTTTGCTGCAAACTTCTGCTGAATGTACTATTTAAAACACGAAAAATATGATGTTTGTGGATCTTTTTAGCGATGTCAGCTTACGTACATACGAGTACTATCAACTTTTTGGAGTTCAATTGTCATCTTAAAACTCATCCGGTTGATATTCTATCGAAACTCCCAAAAAAACATTTTACGCTTTTATGCTCTATTATGCTCTTCAAAAATGTTCTAAACATCACAGTAAAATTTTTTTAATATGTTCGATTTACGTCTAAAGAAAAAATTAAGAGTAAAATACTGAAGCTTAGAGCTTAGGACCAGGGTTTTCCATGCCTTGCACTTCTGCGATACTCGTCAGTCTGACGTGCTTGCCCAATTCGTTTTCACAGTTTTTCAGCATCTTTGCAGAACGGGTTTAAATTAATAAATTCAATAAACTTAATAAATAGATAAGTAAATCAATTAATAAAAATAAATTAGTTTAGTAATCGTTTACTTGCCTTTGTTCATTTTATAAAGTATTATGGAGAAAAAGATTAAAATACACTCGAATAAATGGACAATTCGAAAATTTTAAAATTATAATATGAAAATTAAATTTATTCGAAAATCGTGAAGGTGTATTTGCTTTTTTATGTTTGGATGGTCCTCTTTGTATTTGTAAGCATAATAATACCAACAAGTAGTAGTTACTTGTACCTGTAGTTATAAAAAATTCCGTAAACATACTCAATAGTCGGTTGTTTATATTAATTGAAAATGCTTATATTTATTCAAAATTTTTGGCGTATTAAAATGAAAGTATTCTACACATTAATATCTTAGTGTCAATATTATTTCTTTCCTTATTGAATGTCATCTTTAGAATAAAAAGACGTATTTTCCTTTATAATTTTTTCGTGTGAGCTTTTCTATGGAGAAATAGTTTGTATTTCAGGGGAATTCTGGTGTCAGGCTCAGAAAAATTTTCCAAAAATGCCTTTTTGAGCTCAAAAACGAGGAGTTAACGTCATAAAATCTGTTTCTAGGATATTTCGGACAGTACTCATTCTTTCTATAGGACAAGAACATGGAATAGTTCGAAAAATTTTAAAAAATCCAGTAAATCGGACTAACAAGGTCAAAAATGTGTATGTGACGCGAAGCGCACAAAATCTGAGACATTTGAAAAAACGAGGCAAAACGCTTAATAAAGCACACACTTTACAATTTTTGAAAAAATCGAAAATTCTATGGGGAGTCGCAGCTATTTTTCGAGGGGGGGAATCAGTTACCATTGGAGCAAAGGGGCGGCTTCAAAATCCTTCAAAACTCCTCAAGAACACGTATATATGGTTCGCAACCTTCCTCCCGCCGAGAATTCGATCAGACGCCAAAAATCGACAGGCCCCGAGAATTTAATTTTTGGCACGTTCGTTTGCGATTTTAAAACATTTCAACGCCCCCCCCCCCCCCCAGAATTTTGTTGCTGCCCACCTGTGGCAACGACTAGATTTTGGGGTGTAAGGGACAAAGCAAAGAATCGCAAAAAGACTCGAAAATTTAATACATGGGGTCTGTCGGATATTTGGTGGTCCAAGTCACATATCGGCGTAGCCTACCCTGAGAACCCGACTAACCCCTTTTAAATCGGCAGACTCTTATAATTGAATCTTCAACACGTTTTTTGTCATTTATTGGACTTTAGCCCGAGCTCCTTCTAAATATAGTCGATGCACACATTCCCATAGGGGGTGAGGGGGTATTACCCCCACCTCAGGGTCCGAAGACTTGAATCACTGTCAGGCGATTTTGAGCTATCAAACGTTTTCTGCAATGATTTTTGGGTACAAAAGCAGCGCAGATGTTAAAAATCTTTCGGCGCTTCGCGCCGACTAGTACGTTTCTGTTTTATTTACCCATATAATACCTAGAAAGAAGTTAAAATGATCTGAAAAGTCACAATTTTCGATTAATTCTTATATTTTTTACTTACAAGAGTGACGAAAGTAGTCAAAGTGCGACAAAAAGTGAGTTAAAAATGCAGTTTTACACATTAAAACATGCTGTATAGGATGTTTTGAGCGTTTTGCTTATATGACCTGCAAAAAAGGCTAGAAATCTGAATTAAGTGGTCTCAAATTTTGGGATTTCACCCCCTCTGAACTTTCGACCTTGGGAAACTATGAGTCGATGCCCATGTACGATCTAATCCCCCCTATGCCCACGTGGTTGAAGCCCTAACATCCTCACACTCATATGTCAGTGCCATAACCTAAGAGTATAAGCTTATTCAGCTAAACTAAACGACACATTTGGATCATCGGCTCCTATTTTATGGGCCGCCTCGGTCCACCTCTTGGATGCATTAATATGTTTTTCCGTGGCGGTTATGAATAGAAGAAGGATGTCCGAAACGAGCTTGTGACTTTGATTCGTGACTTTGGTATGGTCACGGCCTGCTTTAGTACAAGAATTGCCTAAAACTCAGAATGAACACTCTTGATTCGAGCTAGGCTCGAAAATGGTCTAAGATTGAAAACTTTTTGACATATTTCTTGTGTTTTTAAATTACACCCGTATTCTTGACGTTACAACATGAGTAGTAATCTTTTATGGTTTGTAGCCACAAAGAATACTCGTCTTTACATACAGACCTGGAGGATCCGTACTCCCTTCGAGAATTCTAACGAACCCCTCAATTCGGTTTCGGTTAACTCCAGGAATAATAAATTCTTTGTATTTTTTGGTGTTCGTCAATCATAACCCAGGTAGCTGCTCAAGTAGGTACGTTGTCTCATTTATATAACGATTGCTCGCTCGTTTATTCGACAAACTTCAAGATTTAGGATATAAATCGAAGCCTAGAATTTTGTATGCCTCGTTGTAAGCGATTATCGATGCAGTCGCAACCGGGCTCGCCCGCGGGGTTCAGGGACCCGTTAGACCCCACAAAATGGAAATGTTGAAAACTTTTATGAAAACAAAAGGCAAAATTAAGAGTAAAATTGAATGAAAGTGAAATATTGTAAGCAAGAGTTTAAAATCGACCCTAAACAGCGATTAAACATAGTTCTTCCGCTATTTCAACATTTATGACTGCATGTTTTGATTATGCTCATAGGTTCCTATGACTGCATGCAACTAGCTTATGACTTTTTCTCTGTACACCTGAAAAATAATTGAGGTCTGTTGTAAAATGCACATCTGGCAGTGTAAAGCATCATACAATAATAACTTTGATTTAATTGAAACGTGGGCGAGCGGATGATCAATGAATTAAAAGGAATAAAACACCGATCAAGTTAACGAATTGAGCGCATCACTTGGTGTTCATTCAGTCAAAACATGATATTACGATATTTGATTTTCTTTTCACGATTTTTCAAAGTCAATGGGTATATAGCTCGTTAAAAAAATGTCAGACATTTTTTGGCCCATCCTACAATTTTTTTATAGCATTTTTGTCTTCTAACGTTTTTGAGCTCTAAGAAGCGCAGCGCAGTCTATAAAGTGTGTAGCGCGAACACCGTATTCGCGCACAAAGTATTCCCAATAAGGATGATAGGGGATTCCCTATTAAAAGCTGGTCGTCCCCCTATCCCCCCAAAGTCTGAAAATTTTCCACGTTTTCATTCTGAGGGTCCTAATCATAGCTGGGCAGCACTAATATTCAGAAGAAGGATGCAAGATTTTACTAAGGTCAAAAAATGGTCTTAAAATGGTGGCATAAACACCATTTTTTCAATGTTTCTCATCGAGCACAATCCTTTAGCATCAGAAAATTGCGAAAAAACAAAAAATTTCAAAAACCAAATTTTGAGGGGGCGGGTCGCTGGGAGACGGAGGAGGTGTCAGCTGGAGAGAAGGGAGGGGTGGGTGCATACTCTTCCCTCAACCCCCCCACACGCCCGCGTGTGGTCCTAATACAGAGTTGCTGATATGTCTTAATGAATACAGGCCTAAATTTCTTTGCGCAGTTCACTAGATGATCGTATTGCTATTTCTTGAGACAACCCGTTGCAATTTTTACTCTAAAAAATAGTTGCTCGCGAAAAAAATTGTCCTGCAACCCAATAATCTACCGGTTCCACCATTGGTGGGGTAGAGGTGCTCTTAGCAGACATTTCTGCGAATAATCAAAGCCTGAAAAGTCTGAAACCCCTTCTTCAATAATCAAAGCCTGAAAAGAATGATACCGCCTAAAACGACTTGACGGATCAACCTTGCCACCCTTCTGAGCGACAAAAGTCTTGTAAGAGACGCCGCATACTTTGATTTACTTGTGATCACTTGAAAAGAAGCATTTATTTATACCTGCAAATTGGCATTAACATTAAATACCATGCAGCACCTGAAGCAGCTTTTTCTATACCAAGAATTAATTTTGCAATTGGCTTTTGACCCATTGATTGAAAAGGAGCATTTTTCAGACTTTCTATTTATACCTGCAAAATAGCTGCGAGAGTATTTATTTTAAACTATTTACACTACGTATGATACAGCAACAATTTTTGTGATTGACTTTTAAGACATCTGTTGAAATGAAACATTTTAAGAATTTTTATTTATACCTGCAAACCCGCAATGAGAGTACTTACATTAAACTATTTACATTAAATACCACACAGCACTTGAAGTAGTTTTTTCTATACCAAGAATTAATTTTGAAATTGACTTTTAAGACATTGTCGCTTGAAGCAGATGTACACCCCAAAAAACAGTGATACCTGGGTTATTTGAGGTCGCTGATCGCGAAAATTCTTATTTTCTCATGCAGGAGCTAAATTAAGATACTAGTCAGCTACTTGTTACAATTCAGACTTAAGTTCAGCTTAGTTATGTGCATTGTTAATGGCGCTAACACTGCCAGCATATAAGCTAAGCTTCAGCAGTGGAATGTAGCGAGTAAATCAAGCTGCACCCCTCTGCTTCAGCTTTAATTGTTTCTGGAACCATTATAGTCCTTAAAGCATTCTCCATTTAATAGCTAATTGCTAAAGCTTAGATAGCTGAGTTTACTTGAAACATTAGCTTGAAACGTTATTTTTCACCATTTATCACATTGTAAACTCTAAGAGTCTGAACCTGATTCCCCATATGTGTAAAGCAATTCGGTTCGGGCCAATTTGTAGCCTTTGAATCTTAATACATGTGTATGTTCTGAAGCAGCTTTTTCTATACCAAGAATAAATTTTATAATTGGCTTCTCAGACTTCAGTTGAAAAGAAGCGTATTTCAGAATTTATATTTATAGCTGCAATTCGGCTTTGATAATTTTTGTGATTGTTTTTCAAGACATCAGTTGAAAAGAAGCATTTTAAGAATTTTTATTTATACCTGCAAAGCCGCTATGAGAGTACTTATATTTAACTATTTACATTAAATACGATACAGCACCTGAAGTAGCTTTTCCTATACCAAGAATTAATTTTGTAGTTGGCTTTTGACACATTGTCGGCTGGAGCAGATGTACACCCCCAAAAACCAGTGATAGCTGGATAATTTGAGGTCGCTGATCACGAAAATTGTATTATTTCCTCATGCAGGGCTAAATTAAGATACTACTAGTTAGCTACTTGTTACAATTCAGACTTGTGTTCAGCTCACTTACGTACATTGATAATGGCGCTAGCACTGCCAGCACATAAGCTAAGCTTCAGCAGTGGAATGCAGCGAGTGAAGCAAGCTGCATCTCACTGCTAAGGCTTTAATATTTTTCTGGAACAATTATAAATCCTTAAGCAATTTCCATTTGGTAGCTAATCACTAAAGCTTAGATAACTCAGTTTACTTGAAACCTAAGCTCATGATGCCAGTGTCAGAAAGAAACAACATAAATAATCACTTATCTAACAATTAGGTAATTTGAGTTTTCAGTGAGATGGGTTAGTCGATAATGCAATTAATATTGATGAGGAAGTTGTAAGTTCGAGCCTCAGTGACTCAAAAATATTCATAAAGAAAGCGATAATTGTGAAAGAAAATAGCTAAAATCTGGATGGAATCATAATCGGATAGTACCCACTCAATGCATAAGTAATCTTCATTTGGCTCATAGAATGTCATAGATGTAATATTCATGAGCATGGTGACCTCAAATCACCTGGAAATCTCTAGTTTTCAGAATGTCATACATTTGCTCCAAGAATAACCATTTTTTCATTGCATACTTAGGTAAATACTTAAAAGTGGCAAGAAATAAAGGAACTTATGTTAAATAAATGTTGCGTAAAGTACGATGCACAAGACATTGAAGATTGAAAATCTTGTTAGGATAGCTATTTTAAATAACACAACAAAACATCACTAATAAAATGGCATAAAGAGTAGGTAATCTGCATAAATAACTTGAAATTGCAGAGATAGTTCTTAGTTTTAATTCAAATATGTAGATACCTAATCTATGTAGCAGCTAGAGCGCATATGGTTTAAACAATAGATGATGCTGTTTCTACAACTATAAGAAACAATTATAATTTAACTTATAAAAATTAAAAGTCTGTCATTTTTGCTAACTCTTGTTATAAATAAATGCTTCTTTTCAAGTGATCACAAGTAAATCAAAGTATGCGGCGTCTCTTACAAGACTTTTGTCGCTCAGAAGGGTGGCAAGGTTGATCCGTCAAGTCGTTTTAGGCGGTATCATTCTTTTCAGGCTTTGATTATTGAAGAAGGGGTTTCAGACTTTTCAGGCTTTGATTATTCGCAGAAATGTCTGCTAAGAGCACCTCTACCCCACCAATGGTGGAACCGGTACTAATATCAGGCTTTTTATTAGATAACCGATGGTCACTAAAAATATTCCCAATGTATTTTCAAATTTTTTTCAAACTTAAAAGGTTGCATATGTGCACTTGCTATTTGTTTGACAACAATTTCTTATTGATCAAGACGATGAATGGCCAACTCTATTTGGGGGGGGGTCAAAAATTTTCTGGCTTTGGGGATGAGGGGACGTCCGAGTTTGATTGAGGGATCCCCATCCCCCTCTGATATGTATGTTTAAGCCTAACCTAAATCGGCAGCTCTGGATCATCCTGACTTCTGATCAGAGTTCGGACCAGGCTTAAGTCTAGCTTTAGCTTGACTAATTCGATTCGAATAAAAAAAGTCAGGAATGCTCAAAATACCGGTTTTTGCTGTCTTATGATAGGCAGAGTCGAAATTTTCCAAGTTTTTTCGGAAAACTCGGAGAATTAATGCAAAAATTGACATTAAAATCGCCTAAAAACACTCGAGAAATCATTGTAGGAGCTAAATCCTTGTTCTGTACAAAATCTATTCGTCTGACATAAATTTAGGTTTGAAAAACACTCGAGAAATCATTGTAGGAGCTAAATCTTTCTTCTGTGCAAAAACTACCCTGTAGTGTAAATTGTACAGAGGTGTAAAGTGTAGAGTGATGTAAAGTGTTAAATGGTGTAAAGTGCAAAGTTGTGTAAAGTGCGAAGTAGTGTAAAGTATAAAGTGGTGTAAGGTGTTAAGTAGTGTACAGTTTTGTAAAGTACTGTAAAGTAGTGTGAAGTGTTAAGTGATGTACAGTAGTCTATTTCCCCTACCCCTCAGCCTGTCTATCCGACAGTGTGCTATGGTGTAAAGGACCTTCCTCCCCTAAGACTCTATCTCATCCTAAGGCCTTTTTGAGAAAACTGTAAAGAAAAGTAGCCCCCACTTCATTCCCCCTTCCTATGTGTGTCATATTCAGTGTATGGACATGCTCGTGCGTGTACTTATGTACGTCCTATCTTAAGGTGTATGTATATCCTTAACCATCACCTTGAATCAGCCTCTCTTTTGGTGGGTCCATTGATAGTGGGTCTTCCAGCAGTTTTTTCCGGTGGATCTACATTTTTACGTACCTACCTGTTACATTTTATCTGGTGGCTCTAACTATTTACATACCTACCTGTTAGATTAAATGCGCACTGAGTCGCTGATACGCACCCTTGCACTCATACCAACATAACATGCACTGATAATATAACACGGATACCTAACGCATGCGCTGATAATATAACAACGATACCTAAGGCGCGCAAGTGGATTGTGTCTCAACAGCCACGCCAGTCCCAACAGCCCCACCGTCCCAACAGCCCCACCGTCCCAACAGCTCCACCAAAAATCCCAACAGCCCCACTCGTCCCAACAGCCCCACCAGTCCCAACAGTGCCACCATCCCAACAGCCCCACCAATAATCCCAAGAGCCCCACAAATCCAAACAGCCCCACCAATCCCAACAGCCCCACCGTCCCAACAGCTCCATCGTCCCAACAGCCCCACTGTCCCAAGAGCCCCAGCAATAATCAAAATAGCCTCACCAGTCCCAAGAGCCCCACCAGTTCCAAAAGCCCAACCGTCATAACAGCCCCACCACCATATGTGGGCAACAAAAAAATTCTGTGGGACGGTGGGGCTGTTGGGACGGGTAGGGCTGTTGGGATTTTTGGTGGGGCTGATAGGACGGTGGGACTAATGATATTTTTGATGGGGCTGTTGGGACGGTGGGGCTGTAGGGATTGGTTGGGCTGTTGGGATTATTGGTGGGGCTGTTGGGATGGTGGGGTGTTGGGACTGGTGGGGGTTGTTGTGACGAGTGAGGCTGTTGGGATTTTTGGTGGGGCTGTTGGGACGGTGGGGCTGTAGGGATGGTGGGGCTGTAGGGTGGGCTGGCTGTTGGGATTATTGGTGGGGCTGTTGAGACGGTGGGACTGTTGGGACGCTGGTGCTGTGGGGATTGGTGGGGTGTTGGAATTATTGGTGGAGCTGTTGGGACAGTAGGGCTGTTTGGACTGGTGGGGGTTGTTGGGACGGGTGAGGCTGTTGGGATTTATGGTGGGGCTGTTGGGACAGTGGGGCTGTTGGGATTTTTGGTGGGGCTGTTGGTAAGGTGGGGCTGTTGGGACTGGTGGGGCTGTTGGGACAGTGGGGCTGTTGGGACGGTGGGGCTGTTGGGACGGTGGGGCTGTTGGGACGGTGGGGCTGTTGGGACTGGTGAGGGCTGTTAAGACGGGTGGGGCTGTTGGGATTTTTGGTGGGGCTGTTGGGACGGTGGAGCTGTTGGGACGGTGGAGCAGTTGGGATGGTGGGGCTGTTGGGACGGTGGGGCTGTTGGGACAGTAGGGCTGTTGGGACTGGTTGGGGTTGTTAAGACGGGTGGAGCTGTTGGGATTTTTGGTGGGGCTGTTCGGACGGTGGAGCTGTTGGGATCGTGGGCTGTTGGGATGGTGGGGCTGTTGGGATTTGTGGGGCTGGTGGGATTGGCGGGGCTGGTGGGATTGGCGGGGCTGTTGGGATTATTGGTGGGGCTGTTGAAACGGTGGGGCTGTTGGGACTGGTAGGGCTGTTGGGACGGTGGGGCTGTTGGGATTTTTGATGGGGCTGTTGGGACGGTGGGGCTGTTGGGACGGTGGGGCTGTTGGGACGGTGGGGCTGTTGGGACAGTGGGGCTGTTGGGATTCTGATGGGGCTGTTGGGACGGTGGGGCTGTTGGGACGGTGGGGCTGTTGGGACTGGTGGGGCTGTTGGGATTATTGGTAGGGCTGTTGGGATTCGTGGGGCTGTTGGGATTTTTGGTGGGGCTGTTGGGACGGTGGGGCTGTAGGGATTGGTGGAGCTGTTGGGATTAGTTGTGGGGCTGTTGGGACTGGTGGGGTTTGTTGGGACGGTGGGGCTGTTGGGATTGGTCGGGCTGATGGGACTGGTAGGCAAGGAACGACCGGGCGCCCGGTTCCGGTCCCGGTCCCGGCTGGGCCTAGCAGGCCCGGTCCCGGTCTCAAAACGGCCAGGCCTGGGCCGGGCCTTGTAGATTATGCAAGGCACTAAACTTACCTAACTTAGAGAAGCGTGTAATGCTGTGCACGCGTAAATAATCTGAATCTTTGTAGGTCGTGAATCGGTAGGCACTGCCTGTGTATCCATTTTGCGCATAATTTGGACTGATGCAACTCGTAATATTCGTGCATTACCAGCTTGAGCCCAAACTCATTCATATCTTGACGCGTGAACCTTATGTTATGCATTTGTGTGCATTAAAATAGTGCATAAAATAGAATTTTTAAATACCGATATATCGACTTTTCCACACATTATGGAAATGCAGGGGCAGATTTAAGGGGAGGAGCAAGAGGGGGCGGCCGCTCCCCATTGGCCAAAAATATTTGGCAAGATAAAGAGTGGATATGCAATTTGCAATGATTTTTGGCCGTCACCATAATTTCTCAAATTTTTCCGGCGCTACGCGCCGGATGATACCTATTAATGACATTTATTCACTTTCTTGGCGACCTGGAAGCTATTTTCTGTCCATGTAGGTTTCAAAACAATTTTAACAGCAGAAACAGCTATTTTTGCATAGTTTTCTTCTATTTTCAATGAAAAATTTTGACGTTTCGCATCAAATGCTATAAATACAAGAAATCAAGCAGTAAATATGCTTCTAGACACGATTTTTTTCATATACAGCAAAGATTTTTTCCGATGTGCAAATACTTTTCCGGACCGTCTTTGCACATGTACAAAGATTTTCAGAAACACAAAAATTGCAAAAAAGGTTCGAAATTCGAAGTAATTTTCGGCGCTTTGTGCCGAAATGAGTGATTGTATCTTTATAATAGCAGAGATTGCATTTCAAAAGGGAAAATGTCAAATTTTTAGGCGCTTAGCGCCGTTTTACGACGATTTTTAGTGATTGAGACCCAGAAATTAGCTAAAATATATACTCTACTAAAAGTTGAACAACTCTGTTTCTACCATAATTTGGAGGGATTTCCAGAATTTCGGGTTGAGAAGGGGGGTTAAGCTCTAAACATCCCCTCCCCCCACGCTTATGTGTGATTGGGACAATGCGACTGTTGGAATGGCAGGACTTCTGGAACGGCGGTACTGCTGGGATCGGTGGGCTGTTGGGACTGGTGGGGCTGTTGGGATTTTTGGTGGGGCTGTTGGGACGGTGGGGCTGTAGGGATTGGTGGGGCTGTTGGGATTATTTGTGGGGCTGTTTGGACTGGTGGGGTTTGTTGGGACGGTGGGGCTGTTGGGATTGGTCGGGCTGTTGGGACTGGTAGGGCTGTTGGGACGGGTGGGGCTGTTGGGATTTTTGGTAGGGCTGTTGGGACGGTGAGGCTGTAGCGATTGGTGGGCCTGTTGGGATTATTGCTGGGGCTGCTGGGATGGTGGGGCTGTTGGAACTGGTGGGGCTGTTGGAACGAATGGGACTAATGGGATATTTGGTGGGGCTGTTGGGATTGAGGGGCTGTTGGGATTGGTGGGGCTTTTGGAATTTTTGGTGGGGCTGTTAGGACGGTGAGGCTGTTGGGACTGGTGGTGCTGTTGGGATGGGTAAGGCTGTTGGGATTTTTGGTGGGGCTGTTGGGACGGTGGGGCTGTAGAAATTGGTGGGGCTGTAGGGATTGGTGGGGCTGTAGGGATTGGTGGGGCTGTAGAGATTGGTGGGGCTGTAGGGATTATTAGTGGGGCTGTTGGGACGGTGGGATTGGTGGGGCTGTAGGGATTGGTGGGGCTGTAGGGAATATTAGTGGGGCTGTTGGGACGGTGGGGCTGTGATTTTTGGTGGGGCTGTTGTGACGGTGGGGCTGTTGGGATGGTGGGGTGTTGGGACTGGTGGGGGTTGTTGGGACGGTGAGGCTGTTGGGATTTTTGGTGGGGCTGTTGGGATGGTGGGGCTGTAGGGATTGGTGGGGCTGTTGGGATTATTGGTGAAGCTGTTGGGACGGTGGGGCTGTTGGGATTGGTGGGGCTGTTGCAATTATTGGTGGGACTGTTGGGACGGTGGGGCTGTTGGGACGGTGGGGGTGTAGGGATTGATGGGGCTGTTGGGATTATTGGTAGGGCTGTTGGGACGGTGGGGCTGTTGGGAAGGTGGGGCTGTTGGGAAGGTGGGGCTGTTGGGATGGTGGGGCTGTTGGGATTAGTGGGGCTGTTGGGATTGGCGGGGCTGTTGGGATTATTGGTGGGGCTGTTGAAACGGTGGGGCTGTTGGAACAGGTGGGGCTGTTGGGATTTTTGGTGGGGCTGATGGGACTGTTGGGATTTTAGGTGGGGCTGTAGGGATTGGTGGGGCTGTTAGGATTATTGGTGGGGCTGTTGGGACGGTGGAGGTGTTGGGACTGGTGGGGGTTGTTGGGACGGGTGAGGCTGTTGCGATTTTTGGGGGTGAGGGCTGTGTGGGACGGTGGGGCTGTAGGGATTGGTGGGGCTGTTGGGATTATTGGTGGGGCTGTTAGGACGGTGGGGCTGTTGGGACTGGTGGGGGTTGTTGGGACGGGTGGGGCTGTTTGGGATTTATGGTGGAGCTGTTGGGACGGTGGGGCTGTTGTGATTGGTGGGGCTGTTGGGATTATTGGTGGGGCTGTTGGGACTGGTGGAGGTTGTTGGGACGGGTGGGGCTGTTGGGATTTATCGTGGGGCTGTTGGGACGGTGGGGCTGTTGGGATTATTGGTGGGGCTGTTGGGACGGTGGGGCTGTTGGGACTGGTGGGGCTGTTGGGACAGGTGGGGCTGTTGGGACGGTGGGGCTGTTTGGGACTGGTGGGGTTGTTGGGACGGGTGGGGCTGTTGGGATTGGTGGAGCTGTTGGGACTGGTGGGGCTGTTGGGACATATTGGTGGGGCTGTTGAGACGGTGGGGCTGTTGGGATTGGTGGGGCTGTTGGGACGGGTGGAGCTGTTGGGATTTTCGGTGGGGCTGTTGGGACGGTGGGGCTGTTAGGGATATGGTGGGGCTGTTGGGATTATTGGTGGGGCTGTTGGGATTGGCGGGGCTGTTGGGATTATTGGTGGGGCTGTTGAAACGGTGGGGCTGTTGGGACTGGTAGGGCTGTTGGGACGGGTGGGGCTGTTGGGATTTTTGGTGGGGCTGTTGGGACGGTGGGGCTGTTGGGACTGGTGGGGTTGTTGGGACAGGTGGGGCTGTTGGGATTTTTGGTGGGGCTGATGGGACTGGTGGGGCTGTTGGGACGGTGGGGCTGTTGGGACGGTGGGGCTGTTGGGATCATTGGTGGGGCTGTTGGGACGGTGGGGCTGTTGGGACTGGTGGGGGCTGTTGGGACTGGTGGGGCTGTTGGGATTTTTGGTGGGGCTGTTGGGACGGTGGGGCTGTAGGGATTGGTGGGGCTGTTGGGATTATTGGTGGGGCTGTTGGGACTGGTGGGGTTGTTGGGACTGGTGAGGGCTGTTGGGATTATTGGTGGGGCTGTTAGGACGGTGGGGCTGTTGGGACTGGTGGGGGTTGTTGGGACGGGTGTGGCTGTTGGGATTTATGGTGGAGCTGTTGGGACGGTGGGACTGTTGTGATTGGTGGGGGCTGTTGGGATTATTGGTGGGGCTGTTGGGACGGTGGGGCTCTTGGGACTGGTGGGGCTGTTGGGACGGTGGGGCTGTTGGGATGGTGGGGCTGTTGGGACTGGTGAGGGTTGTTAGGACGGGTGGGGCTGTTGGGATTGGTGGGGCTGTTGGGATTGGCGGGGCTGTTGGGATTATTGGCGGGGCTCATGAAACGGTGGGGCTGTTGGGATTGGTAGGGCTGTTGGGACGGGTGGGGCTGTTGGGATTTTTGGTGGGGCTGTTGGGACGGTGGGGCTGTAGGGATTGGTGGGGCTGTTGGGATTATTGGTGGGGCTGTTGGGATTGATGGGGCTGTTGGGACTATTGGTGGGGCTGTTGGGATTATTAGTGGGCTGTTGGGACGGTGGGGCTGTTGGGACTGGTGGGGCTGTTAAGACGGGTGTGGCTGTTGGGATTTTTGGTGGGGCTGTTGGGACGGTGGGGCTGTAGGGATTTTAGGTGGAGCTGTTGGGACGGTGGGGCTGTAGGGATCGGTGGGGGCTGTTAGGATTATTGGTGGGGCTGTTAGGATTATTGGTGGGGGTGTTGGGACTGGTGGGGGTTGTTGGGACGGGTGAGGCTGTTGGGATTTTTGGTGGGGCTGTTGGGACGGTGGGGCTGTAGGGATTGGTGGAGCTGCTGGGATTATTGGTGGGCTGTTGGGACGGTGGGGCTGTTGGGACTGGCGGGGGTTGTTGGGACGGGTGGGGCTGTTGGGATTTCTGGTGGGGCTGATGGGACGGTGGGACTGTTAGGATTTTCGGTGGGGCTGTTGGGACGGTGGGGCTGTTAGGATTATTGGTGGGGCTGTTGGGACGGTGGGGGTGTTGGGACTGGTGGGGGTTGTTGGGACGGGTGGGGCTGTTGGGATTTATGGTGGAGCTGTTGGGACGGTGGGGCTGTTGGCATTGGTGGGGCTGTTGGGATCATTGGTGGGGCTGTTGGGACTGGTGGGGGTTGTTGGGACGGGTGGGGCTGTTGGGATTTGTGGTGGGGCTGTTGGCGACGGTGGGGCTGTTGGGACAGTGGGGCTGATGGGACTGGTGGGGTTTGTTGGGATGGGTGGGGCTGTTGGTATTTGTTGTGGGACTGTTGGGACAGAGGGGCTGTTGGGATATTGGGGCAGTTAGGACGGTGGGGCTGTTGGGATTGGTAGGGCAGTTGGGATTATTGGTGGGGCTATTCGGACGGTGGGGCTGTTCGGACTGGTGGGGCTGTTGGGACGGGTGGGGCTGTTGGGATTTTTGGTGTGGCTGTTGGGACGGTGGGGCTCTTGGGACTGGTAGGGCTGTTAAGACATCACCATACGTGAGCAGCAAGAAAATTCTGGGAGGGGGTGCAAAATTTTGAAGGTCAAAAAATGGCCTTAAAAATGGTGGTATGGCGATAAAAACACCATTTTTCGACGTTTCTCATCAAGCACTATCCATTGGCATCAAAAAATTGCGAAAAAAATGAAAAATATTTCAAAATTGAATTCTGGGGGGGTATTTTGATTTCTGGGGGTATTTTTGGTTTCTGGGGGTGCATTCCCCCCAACCCCCACGCCCAGGTGTGGACATCACCCGCAAGTGCCTATTGTTTATATATATCAGCCTCTTTTTTTGGTGGATCTATTGATGGTGGGTCTTCCAGCAGTTTTTTCCGGTGGGTCTATTTTTTTACGTACCTACCTGTTAATTAAATGCGCACTGAGTATCTGATACGCGCCGTTACAATCATACCAACATAATACACGCGCTGATAATATAACACGGATACCTAAGGCACGCGAGTACCCATTGCTCGAATCAGCCTCTGTTTTTGGTGGGTCTATAGATCGTGGGTCTTCCAGCAGTTTTTCTGGTGGGTCTACCTTTTTACGCACCTACCTGTTACATTAAATGCGCACTGAGTCGCTAATACGCGCCGTTGCGCGCAAACTAACGTAACACATTGGCTGATAACAACACGGATACGTATTGCTCACAAGTGCTAATTGCTTAAATCAGCCTCTCTCAGGCCGATCTCCCTGCGCTTAAATCAGCCTCGATTATTAGGCCTAATCGTCTCGTCCTACGTTATCGTCTTCAATGACGTTTAGCTTTTAAAGCTTAATAACCCTCTTAATACTCAACTTCAAAACTAAAAAAATGATAGTTTGAGATAAAAACATTCTCTTTCTGATAGTATAAATTTTATTGCTATCCGGCCAAAATTGCGGACAATAGTCGAGCGTGGAGCAAAAGCAGTAAAAAAGTGTAAAAAATGCGAAAAATAAGGAACTATTGGTCAAATGCGGAAAAGAAAAACGGCCGCATCATCTACATTAGGAACCCCATCTTTTAGAAAAAAATTATAAAAAAATACCCACTGGTTCAGGTGCTAGCTCTGACAGAAGAATTTGCTGACCTGGGCTAATATATAGAGACGCACGAAGTGCGCTTCCCCTTAACGTGACGTCACGCTAGACTTTATAACACTACGTCACGGAAGTCTTCTAAGAGGTGCGACGCACTTCCGTGCGTCTCACAATAATCAATTTTGCGAAGGATAGAAAAAGAAAGTTGTTTTGATGTGGGCATATTGCGAACTGTCTAACGAAAAGCCCAGATTTTCTAAGGTTCAGAAGAATGGGATCAAGTTAACAGAAATTGCCGTTATCATTTTGCATATCTGTATTCATTCTCCACCAGAAAAGCTGCGAAAAATTGTTCAACCTTCCGTTTACCATCATCTTTTCGCAGTCGAAGTGCACCATCATAGAAAAACTCATAGTCCATATTATGCTACACCAGTTTTACATGCTGTATCACTTATTACTTTCATTTAGTGCAATTTTTTATGCTCTTTCTAAAAGGGTATGTTATTTTCTGTGAAAAATATTTTTTGAAAGAGTTGGAACTGAAAAACTATTACAATGCATAAGAATAGGCGCCTGGTGGATATCCATGCAAAAAAACTAGAGAAAAATATATTTCTGTCGCATTAAACACGACCATGGGAATAAATTTGAAACGCTGAGACAAGGAATAAACCTGTATATCTTTTATTGGAATCTTATTTTCGCATTTTGAGTTTTTGTGATATCACTGTAAATTAGCCAAAAACAGCTTATTTATTACTGCTCTCTAACTTCTCATCAAGATAAACTATTAAAAACGATGTGACTGATGCCAAAAACGAGGCTAGACAAAGTTTTGGACGATGGATAAGGAAGAACAGAAAAATGCTAATAGAGTGATTCATTATGCCTCCAGCACAGGACACGGTAAACGGAGGATTAAAGAACTTCGGTATTTGACTAGGGGTCTGCGGATTTTTTAAAATTACTAAATGTTGTTGTAGCTGTTATTCTCTAAATGTTATGTTTGAATAAGATTTGCTAACCACCTAATTGGGCATGCTCACAAGGATTAGGAGCTGTATTTACTTCTAAGGTCAAATGCAAGCCTTATTGGTCAAAGGAATCAGTCTGTCGATCTCCCAGACAGTTGTTTTTCGGGAAAGTCAATAAGCATAATCTCTAAAAGGTAGCATACAAGTTAGAGCAGTGGAAAAAATACACCAATTCGTAGTTTATCTTCATTTTCAATACTTTTTTCTAATACGTAAATAATTTTCGCTTATTTTTGGCTTTAATTTTGCATTCTTCTCTTCAAAAAGAATTTTAACCTTTCTTCTGGAGCTCTGTATCCCATCCCCAAACTTATAAAATGTGTGTCCGTTCTGGACTATGGACAAATGACAAACTTTTCTGTATACAATGATTGTGCTTAAGGCACGATCACAACCTGCAAGTAATAAGTTTTTACACAGTTTTTGAGGATAATGACTATTTTAAAGCCCATTATAGTTCAAATATGATTTTCTGTCGACTTCAATGGCCCTAACACCGATCCGCGTCAACCTATGCTCCTGATTTTTTTATTCCTTTTGTCACACCTAATTGAAAGAAAACACAAAAAATAGATAAAAAGACTTAACAAAATGTCAATTGGCTACATTAGCACACGCATATGTATTTATTTAATAAAACCGACCGTACATTTCAGCAGAAATGATGTGTTCAATAGCCATTAGACAGACAGGAAGGGGTGTTTAAGGTGGGGGGGGAGAGAAATCTGGAAACGGTTTTACAATAAGTATTGATGCATGCGTTTTGCAATTCATCAATTTTAAACTCAATTTCAGCGAAAAAGGCATATTTTATGCCTATTCTCTGCACATAATTTGAATCAAAATGCGGCTATAATGTGAATTTCCAGCAAACAAATTGTAAGCAAAACTGAATTTTTTTGACAAGCTGGCCAACTATATAGTGAAACATTCGGGAGAATAATCCGAAATAGCTTGACAGCATTCGATTCTTCTATGAATCTTGGTGGAAGGACCGCCAATCAGCGGCGGGTCCAGTATTTTTCGAAATATAGAGGAACCGCAAGTTTCGCTAATACATTTAAGAAATGTTCAAAAAATCCACCTATTACGCTTAGCGCTTTTGCCGTCTTTTGATAGGCAGGATCATGTTCGATATGAAAAATTTAGAAATTCTAAAATTTTCGGTATATTTTCTACGATATACGCGCAAAATTAGATCAAGTAATCGACGAATCTCTTTGAAGACCGAAAAATCATTTTTTTGCTCAAAAATTACTTTGATGTTGAAAGTTAGGCTTATTGAGCGCCAACACAGTCAGTAAACATCATGCATCAATGAGTGCGCTATCCCGGTTCTGTGCCGGAAAATTTTAAGACCATAATAAAAATGGATATGTATCATAAAAAACACGCATCTATTCTTTATTGCGCCCAAATATTTTTTGACTATGAGGGGGAGGCAGGCCGCCATACACGGGCGGCAACCAAATTCAGCGGGTCCGATGGGGCCTAATTGCCAAAAATGGCACCAAAATTTTAATTTTGGGGTCAATCGATTTTTGAAGAAAGGTTCCGTCAGATTCCAGGGGTCTAGTCTAGACACTCTAGACCTACCCCACGCCCATGTGTGGCGTCCGCCCACCTCCCCTGCCACTGAATCCGATCTAGCTCAATATCATCACCCATTGCTATGCCAATTTACGCACAAAATACGAATTCGAAAAAGCGAGACCTCGTTTTGTTATAATACAAAAATTTCGATTCAGATTACTGCAAAAATTTACGCAGAGCTTCATCTGAATTCTTGCCATAGATTCACAGGCCGTTCGAGGCTAATATGCCGGCGTAATGATCGTAAAACGCGTGCCACTCTTTTCGCTGTTCATCGGTCAATTTACCAGCTTTTTCGTCCAGAAATGATATGACGCCGGCGGCAAATTTCTTCAAAAATGTAAAAACTTTGTAATTACACGTCCGTCCATTTTGACAATTATTAGCTTCATTTTGTGCGACTCTTATATTTTTCTCCAAATATATCTGTTGTTTATCACGGAAATTGTTTTGGAAAGATTTGCGATTGAAAAAACTACTGCCATTAGCTTAGGCTCCCGGTGGACATTAATGCAAAGAGAAGAAAATATAGATTTTTTGCTAGAGACCACTGTTTTTTATTAGAATCCCTTTTCTCAGCTTGACGCTTTTGTGAATGTGAAAAATTTTTTCATCTTTTACTATCTTAAAGCTCTGTAAATGTGAAAAAGCTCATTTTTTACTGGCATATAAATTCTCATAGAGCTGAAGCGTTAAAAAACGATGTAAGTGTTGGAGCTAAAATGAGGCTTAGATTGAGTTTCTAGACACAAATTTGGAAAAAAATCAGAAAAATACTGATAAATTGATTGGCTAGATAGCCGTTGTGCCTCATGGGGAAGGGGATGATTAACGCGACAAATGGAACCTGATTTATCAAGTCTTTCACCTTCTTCGATGCATTTTTCTTCCAAAGATAAGGCAAAAGCTACAGTAATGATAGTACACGTTCGTAAGAGGTACGCTCGATATTTAACTTGCAAATCAATAGACTTTTTCTATGTTGATGAATGATGATGACGATGATAATGGTGTGTTCCATCTCATCTCCGGGCCGTTTAATTTAATCCTCAAAAAACTTGGAATTATGCCAAAAAGGCACATTTTCTACGATCGGTTGTAGAGGGTGAATTTGAAATCTTTTCTAACAAAACATACTTTAACATCTGCCGGTTTCAATCCAAGTTCCTTATAGGCGCTGACGATTTCGGTGATCTCCAAGTGTAAATTATGCTCGTTGCCCAGACACTCGACGACGTTTTTCAAGCTGGACAGTAATTGGGCGCCCTTCTGCTGCATTTGACGACTTTTCGGTACGTGATCCGGCTCAATATCTTCGACGCCATAAAAATTTCTCAGTTCCTCATGAGCAGTGAATATGCTGGAAATTGTGATGAAAGGCAATCAGTATGCCTAGTGCAATCCTAAGTGTACATAGCTAAGAATTACAATAAAATTATATTGTTTATTTGGATTTGTAATAAACTTTTCGAATTTAGTAATAATTTGATTTTTCTAGAATTTATATTCAGTTATGCACTACAGGCATTTTCAATTGATCATCGATGGTGCCTATGCCATACCAAATTTGCATAGCCGTCGTGCTCTCATTTTTAAAACGCACAAAATTAGTGTCTTGATTTATTTGTTTTTGAGGCTTTTATAATTTTACATGTATAAGTGTCTCTCAACAAATGACTGTTTGAGATGCGATGATGGCGACTTATAATCTAATTTATGAATAATGCTAAATTAAGGAACATTCAAAGACCGAGATGTAAAAGAGTAAGCAAGAGTTTCACACTCTTCTTATCATCGATCTGTGAAAAAACTTAAAAGTCAAAACTCACTACGAATATGAATTTCTTAAAGGAGTAGCTTTTATTAGCTGTGTCCTCATTAACTGAATCCTTGGAAATCGAGAATATTCATTATTTTTTGCAAGCTTGCGGCTAACTCAACAGACGGGCGGATTTAAGGAAATCGACCCATCACAGTAAGCAAGATAAAAATAGATTGCAATAACTTTCGGCCGTAATTGATCATAATTTCTAGAATAATTTCGGTGCTTTGCACCGGATAATGCCTGATTATGACCTTTATTAAACGATTCAAAGAGAAAACAACATGCTAGTTTCTTTTATTTTCAAACATAAATTTTAAACATTTTACACGTCAAATGCTGTAAATACGGGAAATCGAGCAGTAATTCAAGGCTTTAAACATCCTTCAACCCGAATTCTACGAACTTTCGAGCTTTCACGCCTGATTTCCGCTTAGGTCGAGAAACCTTATTGATTTTTTTATTCAAAATTGTCGAAAATTCTTTGAATTTTTTCAAAAAATGTTGCGCAAAAAGCGATTATAGATGAAAGTAGGCAGCGTATCTTTTCTGGGAACGGTTTTGGCCTGTTTTTGCAAAAGCTGGGGTATCGCCTTTTTCCCTTAACGGAAATCTCTGTTTTTATACCGATCTTATTCGTACAAACCGAAAAGTGTCAGCTAAACATAATTTATTTAAAAAAATAGGACTACGGGGTTTCGCGAAACAGAATAGATCGATTCGTGATTAAGAAAAAAATGCTTTATTTTGAAAATCAATTTAATGCGCAACCAGTTTTGGTTTGAATTTTGTCTTATTTCTCTTATAAAATCATAACTTCTATTCTTCCTGAGATGGACTGGTTTAATTATAGATTTACTTGCAACCTTGCGCGATAGTTTCGAACCTAATCAAATTAATCAAACTATTATTGTAGCAGTCATATTAAAACTGATTAATCATTCACATTAACCGATGTGCCTAAATTTAATTTATTCGGTTTTCCCGCCATTTTACGCCGTCATATTCTCATCATACCCAGTTAAAGTGCAACAATTTTACAAAAAAAATCGGAAATATCGAGAATTTTGCGGAGAAATCGCTTGTTATCTATGATTCATGATTCTGATCGAAAATTCGGCACGAAACGGCGGAAGTTTCACTAAAATTTACATCAAATAACGTCTAGAGATGAAAAATGACCGCTTATTGACTCACCTCTCGCGAACAGCGAACATGTACAAGCGCAATTTAGAGCGAAAGGCTGAATTCACATATTCGTACAGTTTTCGCTAAATGAATAAACTATGGTAAAATCGCTGGGCTTCTGCGCGAACTTTTTTAAAAAGACAATTTTTAAGACAAAACTTTGAATACCTGCGCTAAATTGTAAACAAATTGAGTTCTGGAACGACGGGACATCGGCTTACAAGACAGCAAAATTAGATCTTGAGAAATAATGGACTGAAGAATCCCCTTAATTTCGGGAAATGCGAATACTTTTTTCAAGGGTCCTTAAATAGCTAACATTCTAAATCGCTTGCTTGAAAGACCGCGCCCAAAAACTATCCCAACACATATTTGAATTTTGTAAATTTCTCATTAATTTATAATTTTACTCAATTCGATTTCTGAATTTGGCGTTTCGCGACAAATGGTTCATTTTAAGTACCAGCACTTTCTTGCTATGCACTAGAATATAATATGAAGCAAGTTTTAAACTTTGTAGTCGAGTTCCACTAGATTATCCGAGAGATCAGTTGTATTGTTTTCTGGCGGACTTTTTGGTAATGACTGAAACTTACGAAAATTCTGGAATTTTCTTCATTCATTCTTTTCTTTTGTAGCGGTTCTCCAAAACCATTCAAAAATTTTATTATTTTATGATCTTTCTTCTGAATAATATGACTCAGCATCATAGGTCTGTACACACGAAATAAAAACCTAAATAGGGGCCGGGTTCAAAGTGTTCGTGGTGGAAGGGGTACGGGGATAGGTTTTAATTTACCGACCATGGCTGCTGACCATAGATTTATAGCATGGCTGATCTAGAATGTGTCCGAAATTGAGCTTTTTTGCGCTAAACTAACGTCAAAAATGGGCATAAATGCTCAAATAGTGCTAAATCTACGTTTATAAACAGTTTCTGGTCAATTTTAGGCATTTTTTATGAAGATTTTATATTTTTATCAATTTTTAGCCTCTATTTTGCGTCATGTTCCCCGAAAATTTTTATGTTCTTCCATTTTTAGGGTTCTAGCCCCCTCCAACCCCCGTATACATGTCTGCTGCTAGCCCGCACTGAATGGCTTCCATTCCGACCCCATCCGAAAATTGCCGATTTTTTGAAAGAAAAATTACAAGATGTGTGCTAAGTGATTTTAGCCAAATTTTTGGCTGAATAGTGTCGTTTTCGGGCTTCGCACAAATTTTTCCAATATATCTTCTTCAATTTACTCGATTATTTCAGATTTCTTTTGAAAAGTTTCTTATGTCTTTATGTTCTGAAAAAAACGAGCGCCGTATAAGACTTTAAAAAGAGAAAATGCACTTTTTGAGAATTTTTAAATTTTTCGGGGCTGACCCTCAGAATTCATAATTTGGCTTGGTAGCCTTGCCTTAATTATGAGGGCCAAAAGCTAGGCGTATCTTATATCACCAGACATAATAAAACGTTACGAAGTACGATTATGTAAAGGCATTTTTCGATTGACAAAAACTGTAAAAATCAATAAATCCAGGGACATCCTTTTTGCAAATTCCAGATTAGAGGATTAACTCCTTGAAACCGAAATTAGAAAGAATCAAAATTGGGTTTGTTCTATTCCCATGAGCAATTATTTTTTCATAGAGAGATTGGTTCTCAAATTTCTACATTAAAGCTAACCTAAAAATCTTGCACCGTAATAATCTACAGAGAAAGTGGTAACTGCATGTAGCGGTAAAAAAAGACGATCTACAGTAGGTGATAATTTTTCAAGTGCAGCCCAAATTAGAAAAAACTCGTTATTTCATGAAAAAGAAGCGTTGCGTGTGATCACTTGAGTGAAGCTCAATTAGAAAAACTCCTAATTTCATGAAAAAGAAGAACGTTGCGTATGATTACTCAAAAATTACCTTCAAAGCGTTAGGATAAAAAAACTGCTTCGATTAACCTTAAAAAATTTAATCACACTCTTACTGCTTGAACACTTCTCCGCCATTGGCCACATTGATTTGGATCTTTGCCAAAGGCTCTTGCAACAACTTCTGGTTAACCATTTCAACGCGACGCAATGGTTGGTGCTGAATAAAATGAATTTTAAAGAGTGCAAGGAAATACGTTCGTTCTCCTTTTGATCTAAATTCCGGAATTTCAGCTAAACGCAAATACGGGGAGTCGTTGGACTTTTATATCGTCACGTCAAGCTTTGAGTGAATTTATTAATGCGTCGAAAATTTTCAAAAGCTGGCTTCAGGATACGAATGGTACCAAATAATGGCGGTTTGATTGATACATTTTATTATACGGTACCCACTTCGACGAAAACAATATAAATTTAAGGCTCACGCCTAGTGACGTCATTCTTTGGACATGCTTCCAAAATTCTCAACACTGACCACCTTCATCAATAGCTCACTACGTATATCAAAAATAAAGAAGAGGCAATAGGTAAAATTAATGGAGGGAACACATGACGCCCAAGCCAAATTTGTGACGTTTTGGAGGAATCGTATGACTGCATTATGTTCCCGAATTTTTCACGACCCCCAACATTGGCCCGATGAATTCTTCGAATAACACACAAACCGAACATGATTCGAATTAGCTTAGGAACGATATAAAAAGCGTGACGTCTCTCTGAATTTCGCGTTTTCGACGAGAGCCACTAAATCAATTCGTTCCACAGTTTTTATGGCTGTTTATGCTCACAAAACAACGACACTTGAGAAAATGAATTGCCGAAATACCTGGATATTTTCTGCACCGTTCGAGAAAAACCTCATTTGCTCAGTCAACAATTTTCCAATTGATGTATAACTAACTTTTATTTTTGCTGAATAGGCGCATAAATATTTTTCTTAAAAAAATATACGTTTTTGCTAATAATTTTATAAAATGAATACATTTATTTGGAGTTTCCAAAACTGTTGTGTATCGTCAGTCGCAATTATATAAGTACCTATACGTACTCTGCAACATTCACAATGAGGGTCACAACCACACATGGGCGTGGGGGGATCTGGGGGGGTCTGACCCCCCCCAGAAACCAAAAGACCCCCCCCCCAGAAATCAAAAGACCCCCCCCCCCCAGAAATCAATTTTTTGAAAATTTTTTTCGTTTTTTTTCGCAATTTTTTGATGCCAATGGATAGTGCTTGATGAGAAACGTCGAAAAATGGTGTTTTTATCGCCATATCACCATTTTTAGGGCCATTTTTTGACCTTCAAAAAATCTTGGACCCCCCCCAGAATTTTCTTGCTGCCCACGTATGGTCACAACCAGATATGCACGTGGGAGGGAGGTTTGGAGGTCCTGACTAAACCATACCTGGGCGTGGAGGGTTTGGGGTATGCACTCCCCTCAGAACCAAAATGCCCCAAACAGAATTCAATTTTTGAAATTTATTTTGTTTTTTTCGCAATTTTTCTAAGCCAATGGATAGTGCTCGATTAGAAACGTTGAAAAATGGTGTTTTTTCGCCATACCATCATTTTTAAGGCTATTTTTTGACCTTTGAAAAAAATCTTGCACCCCCTAGAACTTTGCTGTCGCCCACCTATGCTGACCATCCCCCAAGAAATAAAAATTATAAATTTTGTGGGAAAAATGAGGCAGAATGATAGCTAACACACAAATGATAATTGAACATTTTCTTTAAAAGTGCTTCAAATTGAACGGAAACAGTGTAGTAATGTCGTTTTAAGGCTGTTTCAGCGCATATACCAGTTTATGAGGTCATTTAGGTCCAAAAAAGCACAGTTTTGGACTGCTCTCCAAGACCGGCTGACCCCCCTCTAGATTAGCCATGCTGTGTACCTATGGTGATAACACTGGGCATGCACTCAGGTCTATTGGACCATAGATACACAGAATGTTCGATCTTGTGGGGTCAGCTGGTCCCAGAGGACGAATAGCTGGAATAGAGTTAAAACATCGCTATTCCACAGTTTTGATAAATTTTAAGCACTTTGGAAAAAAATTTTCGAATTTCGAAAATGTTTCGTTTTTATTTTGCCTCATTTTCTTAGAAAATTTCCAATTTTTCCATTCTGGGGTTCTTAATCTCCAAAGCGAAGTCATCGACACGTGCATATCTGACCTAGGCTTCCAAAATTGGGAACATGAGAAATTTTGTCTGAAAAACAAGGCAATCAAAGGCCACAAGACGATACACATTTGATACAAAAGTGCTTGAAATTGACTAAAAACTGCGACTTTGCATCGCTTTCACGTTACTTTCAGTATAAATACCAATATTTGTAGCCATTTTGACCCTGATAGCTTACTGATCTTTAAATCGGCCATGCTGTGCATCTGGCTTAAGTATAATTATTATTTTTATCATCATCATTGAGATAGTCACCTATCCAGCATTTTACCGGTAGAGGATGGCGCGCAAATCGAAGGAAAAAAATTAATGAATATAAAATGACTTCTGCAGTTGTACTCGAAAAAGGGGCCAGATGCACATACACTTTAGAAGCTCCGGCTGCATTCATACTACTTAAGATTATTTCAACTTAGTAGAGCTCTCTGGCTGATTCTATCAGGCCGGGTGACTCCCCGACTAACCGTATATGCTTTTGTGTCGCGATAACACACATCGTTTTCACTCAATTTGAGAATTTTAGTAGATTTAAGCATATAATGTTTGATCAGCTGGTATTTGTTGATAAAATAAATACAATAAATGATCACAATTCATCCAGATTGCTCAGAAAATAGTCCATGTTTCATGTTATAACACGTCTGCCGTATGACAGTCGGTCAAAGCAGATGAATCTGCTACACCATTGAATAACTCATTTCAGTGAAGTGAGGGTCTTCAAGATGAACTCAAGAACCACTGGACGGATTTTTATGAAAGAAAGTGTTTTAGATAGACAATTTCGAAATTAAACTATTTTGCCAAAAAAAAGTACAGCTATCTTATGTCTACAGTCTGCCAGGCTCGAAAAAGTGCTCAAATTTTGCTTATTCACTAAAGAATACAGGTTAAGTTTCATATTTTGAAAAATAGCAGAATAGATAGATATTTTTGTGCCCTAAATTTCACCCTTTTTTGTTTTTCGTGTTTCTGAATAGTTCGTCGTGCAATTTCAATTTAATTTTTTTCCAATATGGCTGCCCCGTAATGTATGCATTTTACTCGCGCTATTTCAAACCTTTTTAAATGTTTAAGCACATTTTAGAAAGCCCAAAAAAAGCTCGTTCGAATGATATCCTATTTGTCTGATTTACTAAAGATCTCCAGTTTTTCAATATGGCCGCCAGAAAGGCTGCTGTAGCTTTTCATGTTCATAGCTATTATTTTGTGAGTTTCTGGCATATTTTAAAAATTTTTTCAAAAAAATAGCTAAAAAATTTAATGTTTTTCCTAATCAGCTATGTCTCATGTTCTGAATCTTTCTAGTTCGTTCAGGAAACTTCGAAAACCTCCAAATTATTCATTGTTTTGTGATAACAAGGTGATATAGCTGCACAGCTAACATCATACAACACAAATGAAGCAAAAAAAGACTAATTTTTAAATTTCTGATTATTAGGGACTGGCGCTATTTGCCGTGCTAAAATGTAATCTCACAATAAAAGCCGAATATACGGCTTGCTAAATCTCGAACAAAATTAGCATCCTAGTCGGAATAATCGTAAAAACATGCACATAGTACTTCGACAAAAAAGATAATGTCTCATTTAGAGTGTTTAGTAATAAGTGTGTGTGTGTGTGTGTGTGTGTGTGTGCTTAGAGTTCAGTAATCCAACCAGCTTAAATTTGAAGCTTACGAAAAAGTCGAGAAAATGCGAATTAGCCCGGTTAGAGATAAGCCTATGAAAGGCATACTTTGAGCAAGTATACCTCCTTAAACGTAATAGTTCATAATTTTAGGGACATTCTCGAAATTTTGACAACAGGGAAAACACGTTAAAGCCTTAAAAAAAGCTCAGCGCTACTTACTTATAGTCTGTTTCGCACAAGTTTTTGCATAAATTTCAAAAACAATGTCCGACAATAAGCCGACAGATTGCAATTATAGCATTGATTTGATCTAATTTAATTATCGTAATCCGTCGGCTTACTTTCGAAAAAATTCTTAAAGTTTGTGCCCAGACTTATAAGTGTAACAGACTATAGACGTTTTTTGTAGGAGAAGTTTATGAACTTCGAGGAATTCGATCTACATCTAGCGAATTCATCCCGGGAACAAATCAAAGTCACAATATTTACAATAAAACTTAGCGCCACGTATAATTTGCATAAATTAATCATTTCGTAATATTTGTGCATACTATGTACCATGTGCTAACATTTAACAGCTCTATGCAGTGCATATTATTCAATGTGCATAAAGATTATTCCAGAATCTAGTTCAAATTGACCTTGTCCACACGGTTCACGTGCACAAATGCATATCATTCTTGCACAAGGTAAGGATCGGCAGAGGGATGGTAAATTCCAAAAATTAGCATTGGCCAAAAATAATTGGCGATATAAAGGAAGGTATGTATTTTGCGATGACTTTTGACCACACATGGGCGTGGAGGTAGGGAGGGGGTTTGGGGGATATGCAACCCCCAGAAGTTGAAATACCCCCCCCCCCAAAAAAACAAAATACCCCCCCCCTCCAGAATTCAATTTTTAAATGTTTTTTTTGCTTTTTTAGCGATTGTTTGATGCCATTTGGATAGTGCTCGATGAGAAACGTCGAAAAATGGTGTTTTTTCGCCATACAACCATACAGTAGGCAGCAAGAAAATTCTGGGGGTGCAAGATTTTTGAAGGTCAAAAAATGGCCTTAAAAATGGTGATATGGCGAAAAACACCATTTTTCGACGTTTCTCATCAAGCACCATCCATTGGCATCAAAAAATTGCGAAAAAACGAAAAAAAATTTTAAAAATTGAATTCTGGGGGGGGTATTTTGATTTATGGGGGGTATTTTGGGTTCTGGGGTGCACACCTCCCCTAAACCTTCCACGCCCAGGTGTGCATACAACCACTTTTGACCTTTGGAAATTTTTTCTACCCCCCCCCCGAGAAATTTTTTGCCCCCCCCCCAAAATTTTGCTGCTGCCCACCTATGCTTTTGACCGTCAGTGATCATAACTTCGCAAATTTTTCGACATACTAATAATATTTCCTGTTTTGTCGGTCCGGAAGTCATACTTTTTTTCAAGGATTTGACGAGCAGATACAGCTTTTTCAGCATAGTTTTCTTCAATTTCAAGGCATAAAAATTTGCATAAATTAATCATGTCATAATATTTGTACATACTATGTACCATGTGCTAACATTTATCAGCTCTATGCAATGCGTATTACTCAGTGCTTAGAAAGATCATTCCAGAATCGAACTCAAATTAAACTTGTCAAAACGATTCACGTGCACAAATGCATACCATTCTTTCACAAAGTAAGGGTGGGCAGATGGAGGGTAAATTCCAAAAAATGGCATTGGTTAAAAATAATTGGCGATATAAAGGAAGGTATGTATTTTGCGATGACTTTTGACCGTCAGTTATCACATAATTTCTCAAATTTTCCGAAATATTAATAATGTTTCCTGTTTTGTCGGTCCGGGAGCCAAACGTTTGTTCAAGGATTTGAATAGCAGAAAAAGCCTTTTCAGCTGAGTTTTCTTCTATTTTCATGCATAACTATTTAAGATTGTCGACGTTCTGCTTCAAATATATATAATTAAAGGGAATTGAGCAGTAATGCAAACTCCCAAAGGTTCTTCTGCTATAACTTCACGAATTTTCTAGCGCTTCGCGCCAGATTTTGGATAAAGTCACAAAAAATTTTACGATTTTTTAGAGCAAAATTGTCGAAAATATTGAATTTTTCGAAAAATATTGCGCAAAAAGCGATTTTAATTAAAAGTAGACAACGCAAAACGCCGAAAAAATGCAATTTCATACGTGAAGGGCTAATTTTTGGACCTACTTTACCTGTTTTTGGACCAATAGGTACCTAACATTCTTCAGAATGTACGTATTAGAAACGGATTGAAATAACAGCTATTATACTTTGCATTTTCATCATTAAATTCGAAATAACCGTATGCAGTAGAAAACTTTTGTGTCCGGTAAATCAAATTCACGGAAGGATCGATATCTGAAGAATCTAAAATACAATCATCACCACACCTGGGCGTGGGGGGTTTGGGCTTTGGGAAGGGGTATGCAGCCCCCGAGAAACCGAAATACCCCCTCCCCCTCGGAAATCAAAATACCCTCGAGAAGTCAATTTTTAAAATTTTTGTCCTTTTTTCGCAATTTGTTGATGTTAATGGATAGTGCTCGATGAGAAACGTCGAAAAATGGTGTTTTTTCGTCATACCCCATTTCTGAGGCAATTTTTTTGACCTCTGAAACATCTTGCACCCCTCACCAAATTTTCTTGCTGCCCACGTATGATCATCATTGTCTTCCATTAAGCTGGACACAGTTGACACCGAATCGAAGTTAGGTTAGGAGCACATTTCGTAGAGCAGTACAATACCTGAGGATTGGCTTTGCCTGTCTGTCTGTTGTACCCTCCCTCCCACTCAGCCAGCAGCCTCCTCAGGAATTTCGTATAGTAGGTAGGCACTACATAGCCAAATAGGATCAACAGAGAAACTAACATTATTCTCAATATATTATATCCGAAAATTGATATCGTTTTCGTTAAAGACGACTATCGAAAAAAATACATCGTTTCGTTAACGACGGCTCAAGAACACGTATTAAAGGATACTTTTGTTTTAATATCGTTCACTATAACAACCTAGTTGGAATCCGAAATACTGTGATATTTACTTTTATTGTTAGTTGAATAATTAACCCAACGCTTTATAATCCGTATTCCGGCATGTTTAACTGCTTGCATGACGTACGTCATTCGCACTATCAAACTTCATTTAGAACTTAAGTCCGAACTTAAGTTGTGACTTAACGAGTTTGGATCTAGATTTTTATTGAAACCGACTTAAGTTTAGACTTAGCCTAGTTCAAACTTAACGACTCAAGCTCAGACAAGATGGAACTTGTCCTATTAAAACTAGGCCGAAGCCGAAAATAACATGGACTCGGGCACACGTCAAACATATTTCCTATAAAATCGCGTACAATACTATCATTATACATAAATTTGGCGTAAAATGTTTAATAATCGAATTCATAATGTTTTGGCATCGATGGAACAATAAAAAATGCAGTACAATCATCGGGTTTGCATTTTGTGAACTTGATAGCTTATAATATTATAATTTTGCATTTCGCTTTTTCTTTGCATGAATCAATAAAAATTTTCCTACGAAAGGAGCGAATCCCAACGAATCGAATTAGTCGACGGTACCGTTCTAGTCAAACAAGAATGCGACCACACCTGGGCGTGGGGGAGGATGGTTGGGGGTATAAACCCCGAGAAACCAAAATACTCCTCCCAGAAACCGAAATATCGCCAGGATTCAATTTTTGAATTTTTTTCTTTTCGCAATCTTTTGACGCCAATGAATAGTGCTCGATGAGAAACGTTGAAAAATGGTGTTTTTCGCCATACCCCCATTTTTAAGGCTATTTTTCGACCTTTAAAAAATATTGCACCCCATAGAATTTCGGTGCCGCCCACCTATGAATGCGATCCAATGTTGCCCACTTTGATAATGACGGTCAATATTCGCAATAAGCGCGACTTGTTGGAATGGTATTTTCCGTAGAAGCGTATCACTAGCAAAGATTCCAAGGAAATTGCGCTTTACAAACGTGTCTTTTTATATATATATTTCCACTTTCGTAACCATTCATTCTAAATCCATCTCTAAGATCCACTCGTTAAACTTTTTAGGGTATCCAACCCAAACCACTTTACTTCCAACTGAACTCGTCCTATTTTGAACGACTTTTTTTGATTTTCTTCAATTTTGAAGGCACGATTCTCACTAAATGGAATTTTTAAGAGTTGAATGACCTAAGAAATTCTAAAAATCTTCTCTGTTAATACCGTATTTTTTCTAATAAACCGCGCCCTATAATAGTAAGCGCTTTCTAATAGAGAGCGCACCTGCAAAGCGAAAAAAGTTATAGACAGCGCCCCCTAATAGTAAGAGCACCTGCTATTATATGAATGCTGTCCTTAGTGTAATGTGTCCCTTGAATACAATTTCTTGACCGAAAAGCAGTCCAAACTCAATGTAAGAACGTGGGATATTATTTTTATGGATAAAATGTCAAAAACAATACAGTTGATGAAGTAATCCAGATTGAAACTGTAAAAATATTTCTATGTTTTGTTCAGTAATGAAGAAATTTGATGCTTTCATGGGTAAAATCAAATGAAAAAAGGTTATAGACAGCGCCCTCTAATAGTACGCGTCCTCTAATAGACAGCGCGCCTTCAGGCTGAAAAAAGTTATAGACTGCGCGCCGTTTATTAGAATAAATACGGTATCTGTCTAAATTCGGACATAATCACCAAGTGAATATTTGGGTTTCTTCATGTTCTTTATTTTTCCGTACAAATTTTACAAGACTTATTGAACATTGTCGACATTAACACCACTCGGTTTCAATTTAAGCAAACCGTCTACTGTAATCCTATCATTTTTAACTGATTTATCCAATATGTTGATGGCATTGTGCGTCCCTTTGTCAGTAAAATAGCGAAACATTCTGTTTTTTAAGGTTCGCTTAAATCTCTCAGTTGCACGTGTATCACTTTTTATGAAAACCTAATAAATGACTAATATTTATTATTCTTAATTTTCTTATAAGTATGAATGAATCAGAAGTTACAAGCATAAATGTGCCAAATGCTTAAGTTTGTGTGAAAACGGCGTGACCATAGTTGGGCGGCATCAAACTTCTGGGGCGTGCAATAATTTTTCTAAGGTCAAAAAAATAGCCTTAAAAATGGTGATATGGCGAAAAAACACCAATTTTTAATCTTTCCCATTGAGCACTATCCTTTGGAAACAAAAATTGCGAAAATAACAAAAAAATTTCAAAAATTGAATTCTGGGGGAGGGGGGTATTTCGGTATCGGGAGGGGGAGTGCATATCCCCTAAACCCCCCACACCCAGGAGTGGGCGTGACCTCTCGCTCTTTGCTGAATCATTCGAACGAAAAGCTCAAAGGTGTAGCAACCATTACTGAAGAATCGGGATTGAATCGAATAAAATGATTTTGAATAATGGCAGCATTTATTTAAATTTTCAATAACTGGATTTATTTAATATGGTATTAACTGCCGCGTGTCTTTGAATGAAATATTTACTGACATAATGTGTAAGCTAACACATAAACATCGATTGCGCAACAAACATATATGTCGGGATTATATATAATTGGTCTAAAACACCCTTTTAGTCTAATTTCTAGCCCTTTTCCAGAAAACGGCTATCAATGTAGTTTTCAACAAAATTTAATAACCGAGTTTTCTCTTCATGATGACGCCATACTGAAAAATAACTTCACTCTCAGAACGTTGCAGAAGCGAAATTCTTTCGGAATGATCTGCGTATCATCAAGATAACGAATCTGAAATTTTCTCTAAACTGAGTACTTGTGCAAAGTTTACACTAAAAATTAATTTTAGTTCCAGATTGGTTAAGAGCTAATTTTAGAAAAAACGTTCTTCTTAACACCAAGACTACAGATTTTAATGTAAGTTATCTTCATGCCCAGTATTTGTGCAAAGTTTACATTGATTTTAACTCCAATTTTAGTGCGTTGCTGAACCTATTGTTTTGGAAATGTTTTCGTTAGTTTTTGACACACTGCACTTGTGCAAAATTTAAACTGAGAATCAATTTCAGTTCCATAGCGTTGCAAAAACTTATGTTTTTAAAATGTTTTTAGTAACATCAGGATAACAAATTTGCTATTAAACGTTCTTTATACCCTATAGTTGTGTAAAGCTTATACTAAAAGTGAAGAAATTTGGTTCCAGAACGATTAAGGTTAAATTTAAAAAATATTCTTCGTAAAATCAGGATTACGAATTAGATTTTTAAGTACTTTGCACTCTGGGGTTGTGTTAGGGTTTACATCAAAAATTAATCATGGGGTTGTGGATGATAAATTTTTTATAAATGTTGTCAGTAACATCAGGATAACGAAGCTGCATTATATTAATTTTATCGAAGTCAATTAAGCTTTGTTTACATTTGAGTGAAAGTTTAAAATTTATACCAAAAAGTTCATTTATTTCAAATTGGTTTATTTACTCGAATCCTACTAATGAAAAGTGAGGTTACTAGGAAAGAAAAACGCTCCGATGGAGCAAACATAATCAATATGCAGTGCGTCGTAAACGGCTTAAAAATGAATTATGGCAATGCACATCTTCTCCACTTAGCATAGAACTATTCAAATTTCCTTCTAACATGTTGAACTGTTGATTTGATTTTCACGCACATTATTTTATGGCCATATGCGTTTTGGTAGAAAAAATTTCACGCCCGCATGTGCAACTTAGTCGCCCTTACTGCTTCAACTGCTCAGATTTATTTCCACAAACTTAACAAAAAGAATTGTACCCGTTTTAGTTTGAAGTGATATTATTTAACTTTAAGATGGAAGTGCATTTCCCTGCTGAAGGTCGCGCACAATATAGGTATTTCGAGTTTTTGCATGGATTCTCTTAACGACGATGGGGTGGGCCGCCGCACCCGCGAATAGCGTTGGCAAAAGTCCGACTAAGAATTAGCAAGGAGTCCGTTAGTCTTTGGACTATAGTCCTAGTCTTTTTTTAGCCCGTTAGTCCAAATAAGGACTAGTCGTTTTTTGGCGGACTAAGTCCGGTTAGTCCGACCTATCGGACAAAAGTTCCAACTCTTCCACGTTGTGCTGTGCTATCATTTATTCATACACTGTAGGTACTAAATTGTATGTCGCGCCCGACATTCAACGTGCGTTTTGCAAGTCTCCCTTCTCTTTGGGGAGAGTTGTTTGCGTTTAACGCCTATGTTCACGTTAGTTTTTCTTTTATTGTCTGATTTTCAAACTGTGCTCAAAGAGATATGTTTTATTTGTTTAGTGGAGGCGGAAAAAACAGGTGAGGTTGTCAACCATACAACAGCTAATTAGTTGTTAACTCAACAACAGCTATAGTTAAGTTTACATTATCGATGTTTTTAATAAAAGTATTGTCCTCAATGTCCACTGTAATTTTTTGTGAGAATCCCAGAACATAATTGGCTCTATAAACATGAACAGTTTCATCTTTTGGTTTCAAGACTAAATTTTTATGAATTCAAAAAATTTCATATTTTGGGTTCAAGACTACATCTTGTTGGATTCATACGAAGCATTCAGAGCGCAGTTCTGTGGATAGGTTTATGTGGTCCCGTCCCATCCCATTCAAATCGTTCAGATAAAAACCATCACAATTCAAGCGATGAGCGTATTGAAATGAAAATTTTTTTGAACTTCAACTCTGAACTGTTCGGCCAGTAATATTTGCCATTTTTACTTGAATCTTAGGAAAGTTTGTTACAAAATGTATTTATAGTTGCATCTACAATATGTATGTATTCATTGATTGTAAAGTTCTTTTCATTGACTATTGAATCAGATCTGAACAGAAAAGCACTAGAAAGTGAATACTACCATGTACATAGTAGGTACTAGCATTGTTCTCTGATTTTTTAACGAAAAGCCTGTCTGGGTATGTTTTCCCTGCATAAATGATACTGTTTTTTATCAAGGAATTGGTCTTTTTTGAAGGACTATGGTCCTGATCCGAAGCAGTCCGAACTAAACACTGGACGATAGTCCGGAAAGTCCTTTCTTGCGGACTTTTGCCAACGCTACCCGTGAATACACCCCTAAAAATATTAATTAAATGCAACTCTTCGCTTTTAAAATCTCGTTTATTTCCAACCACAAAACATTACACGGCAGTTGAATTGAGCCACAATACTTTGAAAAAACAACACAAGATGAATAAAAGGAATACGGGTCCATACCGAGTGCGCGTAAAATGAGAAATTGGAATGTCAATAAGCGCAAACTTGCTGAGCGAATTTAAATGCTGACGTAATACACCGATTTCGAGTTATTATACTCATATAAACTCGAATGTTGTGAAGTATGTAAATCTAACCTTAAGATGTTGTGGTTTTCCGAGTAAATTTAGTGCTCAAGCTGCTTTGGATTGAGTATAGTGTAAACTAGATCCGGAGCGAGCGCCACCCAGTTGTGTTTAAATTTACTTGCAGAGTAACTGAGATTTAACATATACTTCACACTACTAAAAGTTAGTCAGCCACCCATAATACATTCCTGACAGCCACGAGGAAGCTAGAAAAATTTCAGGCGTTTAAAGCGTGACCAAAGTTTAAAATCCCGTAAATCTTAATTCCTCATTTCATAATTTAGACAAATAATTTCAAAATTTAGATGACATGCATTTGAACCATCGTGCAGTTTAAACGATACCACTTACCTATATCAAATGCCATGTAAGTTTAAATAAATAAGTAGCCACAAGAAGTGAAGGAGGCCCAAGTTCCAAAGTTTCGCAGTAATATAGCAACGCATGCTTAAATGTAATGCGGTCGCTTATGACACTTTACATTCTTTACCTTCGATCTTTAAATATTGAGCAGACTATGTAGCACCGAGTAAACTTTACACATTCAAACATCGAAGCCCACACGACTCACTTTACACGGATAGGACGTACAGACACATGCATAGATGGGCGGCACCGTAATCTCAGGGGTGCAAGATTTTTCAAAGGTCGGAAAATGGCCTCAAAAAGGAGGGTATGGCGAAAAAACACCATTTTTCAACGTTTCTCGTCGAGGTTTTGGGGGATGCATACCCCCTACCCCCCGTTCCCACTCTCAGGTATGAAAACATGCCACCTCTTACGCGTTCGAAAAGTCGAGTAACCCAACTTTACACAATTAGTAGGTTCATTCGCCTACACTACACTTTACACAGTCGCAAAGTCAAGTAGCTATAGCCACGTTTGCGCATCCGAAAAATCGAGTCGCTTTAGGTGCACTTTACACAATATGTCTTAAAACAAAAACTTTACATAATAGAGAAATTGAGCGACGAGATAAGACATTGTAATACGTGAAGATTGTTTAAACACGAGTAATTGAGAACAAGATTCAAATTCATTTGCGGGCCGTTTTCTTTTTTGGCTGAGTTTTCTTTGCGGCTTTTGCCTTTTTTGACGGCGCATATTTCTCGGCCAAGCCGTCCAAGAAAGCGTCCATTTGTCGGCCCCTTTTGTTCGCCTTTTCGATTATTGCATTCTCCAGCTGTTTCTCGTCCAACCCATTTTTGCCCGTCAATTCAGCGGCCATCTGCTCCGCCTCCTTGGCCTCTTTCATTGCCTGAATGGAAATATCCAAATTTACCCAAAATTTAGGCATTTGGCCCAAACATGCACAGCGTGAGAATTCTGCGAAGGGCTAGAAATTTAAAGGTGCCTTTCTCGGGCTTAAAAATAGTAGATACGCGTAAAAAGCATAATTTTTCGATTTTTCTGACGATCAAGGGCGGCTTTAATGGTGAGGGGAAGCGGCCGCCCCACATTGGCCCTAAATAGTTGGTGAGATAAAGAATGGATATGTAATTTGCAATGATTTTCGGTCGTCAGCATACGTGGGCAGCAAGAAAATTCTGGGGGGGGGGTGAAAGATCTTTCACAGGTCAAAAAATTGCCTTAAAAATGCTGGTACGGCGAAAAACACAATTTTTCGACGTTTCTCATCGAGCACTATCCATTGGCAACAAAAAATTGCGAAAAAAACGAAAAATTTAAAAAATTGAATTCTGGGGTATTTTCCTTCTATTCTCAAGTGTAACTTTTAGAAATTTTTGACGTTCCGCGTTAAAATACAGGACATCGAATGGTAGATCAAGCTTCTAAAGATCATTCCGCCTGGTTTCCTCAAATATTTCACCGCTCCGCGCCGGATTTCGCTGGAGTCAAAGAAATTTAGTGATTTTTTCGCAAAAAATGTGTAAAATTTCAGAATTTTTCAGAAAAACGTTGCGTTAAAAGTGATTTTTAATAAAAGAAGACAATGCAAAACGCCAAAAAATGCTATTTCGCACGTGAACGGCAAATTTTCGGACATATTTTTCGACTGTCTTTGGAATAGTTGGGGTACCGCCACACATGGGCGGAAGAGGGGGGGGGTTTGGGGGGGTATGCTGCCCCAGAAGTTGAAATACCCCCCCAGAAATCAAAATACCACCCCCAGAAATCAATTTTTGAAATTTTTTTGCTTTTTCAGCGATTTTTTGATGCCATTGGATAGTACTCGATGAGAAAAGTCGAAAAATTGTGTTTTTTCGCCATACAACCACTTTTAAGACAATTTTTTACCTTTGAAAATTTTTCAGCCCTCCCCCAGAATTTTGGTGCCGCCCACCTATGGGTACCGCCCCCTTAAAAATCCTAGATCCGCCACCGCTGACGATCTCCTATTTTCAAGGGCGTAAAAACAAAACATTTTGAAAAAAAAACTAAAATTTCGAAAAAAACTTCATTGAAGCGCTGATAGTTTGTCACTTTTCAGCAAGCGGACTGCTAGAAGCGCTTGAAACAGCACCTTTTTTCACGGACATTTTAAAAATTTTTGAAAAGTCGCGAATCCACGGCGGTTGACAAGATTTATGGCGAAGGGGTGAAACATGAGCAGCAACCAAAGTCTGGAAGGGATCACCCCTACCATAGAGGAGCAATGCGAATATCTCAGAAAAATTTTCAGATAGCTAAGTGCTCCGTAAAAGCGGTTCTATACACACCTGGGCGTGGGGGTATGCATCCCCCCGAGAAAACCAAAAATACCCCTTAGAATTCAATTTTTAAAATTTTTTTTGGTTTTTCCTCAATTTTATGATGCCAATGGATAGTGCTCGATAAGAACGTTGAAAAATGGTGTTTTTCGCCTCACCATCATTTTTAAGGCCATTTTTGACCGTTGAAAAATCTTGCACCCCCAGAATTTTGGTGCTGCCCAAGTATGGTTCAATAGCCTTTTTAGGCTCAGAAAATCGGCTATATAGCAGTTTTGGGCTAAGAAAACTAGCTATATAGCCTTTTGATACTCACAAATATTGCTGTATAGCCTTTTTGGACTGGAAATTAAACTATTAAGTCCATTTCGGAGTCGAAAAATAGCTATATATATATATTCTTTTGAAAGTCAAAAAAGGCAACTATATAGCATTTCTGAGCTCAAATAGTACGTTACTGAGTCTAAAAAAGGCTATTTAGCTAGTGTTCTATGCCCAAAAAGGCTATACAGCTCATTTTATCAGCCCAAAAAGGCTATACAGCAGTGTTTTTTTCGGCCAAAATGGCTGTACAGCTATAGGTTTTCCAGAGCCTTGGGGGAGGTAATATCCCCTTCAACTCCCTCATGGTGTTGTATGTCGGGGTCAGGGGGTCAGCCGTTCTAGGGAGGAGGTCAAGAATTTAGATTTTTTTCGGGCCAAAACGACCTAACATTATTAAAGCACTAAAATAGCGTAAAACTACGGTATTACACAGTTTCTGGTCAATTTAAAGCGTTTTGAAGAAAAATTTTCAATTTTAATCCGTTTTTGTCGTTCGTTTTACCACATTTTCCCGAGAAAATTTCCCGTTTTTCCATTCTGGAGGTGTAGACCCCAGCGCATGTCTGACCACAACCTTAGGTTCCTCATTCTCCCTCACCGCCATTATGACAGTATATACGTGTAAGAGGGGGATGGGGAACCCCCGCCCGAAATCGGTCCTACCCCATCCCATCCTCCAAGCCAGAAAATTTATTACCCCCATTTTTGACAAACATTGAATTTTTAGGCCTTGTTGATCTTGTTCGGTCATTTTCCGCCAAAAATTGGGGGTCATGCAGCCACCCCTAACCCATTATGTTTGCTGCCCACACAAAACATAAGTTAATTAGGTCGGCTAAAGGTTTAAAATGAAGCTTAAGTGTAAGAAAATTAAATCCAATTTTAAGCAATTTTTATTTAATTTTATCAAAAATTATGACATTTAAAACAAAAACTAAAGAATCGATTGAAATTTCGAAAATTTAAAAATTAAAACCAAATGCGAGTAAAAGTTAGAAGTAAATAATATGTGTAAACTACTAAGCAAGAATACTATGTCCAGTCAGAGCGCGCCATACATGCGGGCGGCAAGAAAATTGGGGGGCGGGGGGGTGAAATCGAACACAATCTTACTAAAAATAGAATTCTGGAGGTCTACAGTAATCCGCGGAAGGTTTTCAACCTCTGGGGGTGTAACCATAGGTGGGCGCCACCAAAGTTCTGGGGGAGGGTGTGCAAGATTTTTCCAAAGGTCAAAAAATGGCCCTAAAATGTTCGTATGGCGAAAAAATCACCATTTTTCGACGTTTCTCATCGAGCACTATCCATATGGCATCAAAAAATTGCGGAAAAAAGCAAAAAAAATTTTCAAAAATTTGAATTCTGATTTGGGGCGGGGTGTATTCGATTTCTGGGGGTTGCATACCCCTAAACCCCTCCACACGCCCAGGTATGGGTGCAACCCTCAGAACCCACCCCTCCCCCTCAACGCCAAACCGCCCTACCCCTTAAGCAACGGACCAATTTACGCAATTATTGCCGCCGAATCAATAGAATATTTTGGTCACGAATTTTGGCGCTTGCTGTTTTTTACAATTTTTTAAATTTTATTATATTTTACTTTTATTCATTATTTTTTAGTTCTTGTCCAATTTTCAGGCTCGATTTTACGGAAAGCCAGGAAGCTCAAATGATTAAAAACGTTAATGAGTACAATAACGACGTTTTTTCAAAGTTTTGATCTCTAACAACGTTTTTTTTTCAAATTGAAAAATTAACGACGTTTTTCTCAAAGTCAATTCAATGTAAATTTTCAAAGATACGAGCCACCTGGTTTGAAAAAAAACTGAAGTTCTTACAGTAGCTAAGCCATCATCAAATCATAATCATGGATAACAACGCAAAAAATCAAATAATTGCAAGCATCAATAAATGAAGCACAGAAAGATAACAACAATAAATATCAAAATCTTGAACCCCCTGGATTGAAATTTAGCGTTGTTTGCGCCTTGCAGTTTGAATTTTTGTATTGATCATGTGAATGGAAATGTCGCGTTGGAACTCGTAAGCGTCTCTAATCATTTGAGCTAACTAATATGCATACATGATCTTGGGGGGTTTAGGGGGAGGTTTTCATCCCCCGCAGAATCATTTTTCACCCCCCCCGCAAAAAATTTTTCACCCCCCAGAATTGGCGATTTTTCAAAAGTTTCCTAAACTTACCTGAAAATTGGTAGAAAAAGTGTCTTTTAAGGGTTTTTGGCTATCTATTTGCTCAACATCGCCAAATTTTCGGAGCTTCGCGCCATATATTCATGTTTTAAGCGATATATTGGTCAATTTATTCGACTTTTTTCGAAATTTTTTTCATGATTTTATGCTCTAGAAGGATTGAATATCGTCAGAAACGCCAAAAACGATGTTTTTGGACGCGTAACGGCCATTTTAGGCCCAAAAAGTAGGCACTTTAGGTTTTCGCCCCCCTCCAGAATTCCGCATGCTGTGCATGTCTGCAATTTAATGTTAGAAGAAATATGATATTTGCCACCACAATCCGTATTAATCGGGTTAAAATTTATGCATTCTAGGTCTTCTTATATACCTAATAAATTAATTCAGCCGAACAAACTTGTAGAAAATCACTGCTAATTTTAAAATCAATATTATATTATTAGGTCATGCAAGGCAGCAGTTTGCATTACGTGATCAGGTCACTCAGGAATTACATATTTCGAAATTAATGAAGAATCGAGCAAAATTTTAAACTCGGTCCGAACAATTAATTATAAACTTGTCGAAAAATAAATAGCTATAATATAAAAATAATAAAAAATAACAAAATAAAAAATAAAAAAATAAAAAATCGAATTATGAATTTTACTTGTAAATTTCGCAAATACGTAAATGATGAAATACATAATAAAATGTAACTAAAATAGACAATTTTAAATATTTTGATATCACGTTTTAATTTAGTTTTATCAATTAAATTATATATGTTTCTAGCATCATAAAAATGATGAATTCAGTTTATTTATAACAATTTTATTTTTGACCAATCTTTATTACCCGATCGTTTTTGGAAACATTTTTACCCAATAACATCAATTACATAGGTTATTTGAAATAATAAATAAAAGAGAAAAATAAATGTTAACGTCTATAATTACCGCCTTTATTGTTTTTAATTGTATTACAAAAAGTGCTAAATTTGCTTCAGCAAAGGTAAGTAGCAAAATTCTATCAGTGCAACTTATCCCGCGTAGTTACAGTTGAGCGAAAAAAGAAAAAAACAAAAAGAACAAAAAAACAAAAAAGCAAAAAAAACAAAAACAGGAAACTTTAAAGTAAATTAAAAGAAACAAAATAAGAAATTTAGCATAATACTATTTCATTCATGCATCAGTGCAAAGCTTAATTTTCTGGAAAACGTTATCAAAATTCGGACCTCATTAAAAATTTACATACGTTTCCTAGTATTTTGCCTTTACAGAACACGGTTGCGTTTCGGAAAATAAATTGGCAACATGCCAGATAATTGAAAGGTGTCGTTTTGTATGCCTATAACTGAGACTCTTTGGTGGACCACTCCGTTCCATGACCAACTTTAGACAAACAAGGAATTTCCGAAAATTTTAAAACACTAGCTTGACCGGCTGTTTTTTAAAAGTTAATCAAAAGTTCAGCATTTTAAAACTTTTTTAACAAAAAAAAACTTGGAAATTTCGCCCAAAATAACAGGTCTAGGAATCCCAAAATTTTGGCCCATCCAAATATTAAAAAATCTACCTTATTTCTTCTATTCGTTCGTTTCTTTTTCGTTTCTTTCGTAAATGAGTCAAAGGCAGGAATTTCCTTATCTTTTATCATATCATTGATCATTTTTCTAAATCGTTCTTCGTCTTCGATAGTCGAACACAAAATCGAATCCATTATTTGATCCATGTCGCCTTCGAATTGCAAATAAGCCGCTTTTAAATCGGCTTTTTCCTCATCGGAATTTTTAGGCGAAAAATTAGATATATAAAAAGAAAATATAAAGTAGCACGAACAAATAAAATAAAAATAAATTAAAATGGCTACAAAATAAATAAAAAATCGATAAAAACATCAAAATTCTTCAGTGGGGGATCTAGGATTTTCCTAGTGGGTGGGGGCGGTACCCAACCTTTCCTAAAAACAGTCGAAAATAGGTCCGAAAATTAGCTCTTCGCGCGCTAATTAGCATTTTTCAGCGTTTTACGTTGTCTAATTTTATTTGAAATCACTTTTGATGCAACATTTTTTCGAAAAAATTTGAAATTTTTGTACAATTTTATGCGAAAAAATCGATAAATTTCTTCAAATTTAGCCAAAAAACTGTCACAAAGCGCCGGAAAATCCTTTAAATTCAGGCGGAAAGACGCTTACGCTAGCCACGAAAGTTGATGCGCCATCATTATCACATTAATGTTCGATGATGCGTCGCGAGCGCCGCGTTTTGTCCTTTATTCTATATGAACTTAGTTTTTATAATATCATATTATCATATATCATCAGGGGCGGATTTAGGGGGGGCGGCCGTCCCCCCATTGGCCTGAAATAGTGCGCAAATTGAGGATTTTTGACCGGTTTTTAGCGATTTTCGGGTTAAAACGGCGAATTTATCTGCCCAAGTCAGAGTTCGCCCTCCTTAGGGGTACCGCCCCCTGAAAAATCCTGGATCCGCCACTATATATCATGCCACTAATGCGACGAGGAACTTTGCTATTAATAGCGTCAACAAAAGGAAGCACGCGCGTAAATTTTGCGCACTTCCTTTTTGCTCATGCTATTATTAGCTAATTTGCTCCGTCTGCGTCGAACAGGATAATTTTCCGTAATAAAAAACAAGAAGTTGTTAGAGAATGATAGACAAAACGCGGCGCTCGCATTGCACCATTCTATTATTAGTTTGACAATGATGGCGTAGCAAGGAAGCTACGGATCCATGGGAAATGTATATTTTGAAGTTCAACCTGTGGGGTTGATGTTGTAGTGAAACATATTCTTTATGAATATATTGCGCAAAATTAAGTAAAAGCCTGAGTAGTCGGTCAGTACTACACACGCGTGTTAGAGTGAAAGATGCATGAAATCGGGGCGGGTAAAACTTTGCATACTGAGTAACGCGGCACTGTAGAATCTAGATTTACTGCTCGATTTAATATATTTGTAGCATTTGCTGTGTAAGATCGGAAATTTGTGAATCAAAACGGGAGAAAATAATCGACCGAATGTTAGAGAATGATAGACAAAACGCGGCGCTCGCATTGCACCATTCTATTGACAATGATGGCGTAGCAAGGAAGCTACGGATCCATGGGAAATGTATATTTTGAAGTTCAACCCGTGGGGTTGATGTTGTAGTGAAACATATTCTTTATGAATATATTGCGCAAAATTAAGTAAAAGCCCGAGTAGTCGGTCAGTACTACACACGCGTGTTAGAGCGAAAGATGCATGAAATCGGAGCGAGTAAAACTTTGCATACTGAGTAACGCGGCACTGTAGAATCTAGATTTACTGCTCAATTTAATATATTTGTAGCATTTGCTGTGTAAGATCGGAAATTTGTGAATCGAAACGGAGAAAATAACGACCGAATGTTAGAGAATGATAGACAAAATGCGGCGCTCGCATTGCACCATTCTATTATTAGTTTGACAATGATGGCGTAGCAAGGAAGCTACGGATCCATGGGAAATGTATATTTTGAAGTTCAACCCGTGGGGTTGATGTTGTAGTGAAACATATTCTTTATGAATATATTGCGCAAAATTAAGTAAAAGCCCGAGAAGTCGGTCAGTACTACACACGCGTGTTAGAGCGAAAGATGCATGAAATCGGGGCGGGTAAAACTTTGCATACTGAGTAACGCGGCACTGTAGAATCTAGATTTACTGCTCGATTTAATATATTTGTAGCATTTGCTGTGTAAGATCGGAAATTTGTGAATCAAAACGGGAGAAAATAACGACCGAATGTTAGAGAATGATAGACAAAACGCGGCGCTCGCATTGCACCATTCTATTATTAGTTTGACAATGATGGCGTAGCAAGGAAGCTACGGATCCATGGGAAATGTATATTTTGAAGTTCAACCCGTGGGGTTGATGTTGTAGTGAAACATATTCTTTATGAATATATTGCGCAAAATTAAGTAAAAGCCTGAGAAGTCGGTCAGTACTACACACGCGTGTTAGAGCGAAAGATGCATGAAATCGGGGCGGGTAAAACTTTGCATACTGAGTAACGCGGCACTGTAGAATCTAGATTTACTGCTCGATTTAATATATTTGTAGCATTTGCTGTGTAAGATCGGAAATTTGTGAATCGAAACGGGAGAAAATAACGACCGAATGTTAGAGAATGATAGACAAAATGCGGCGCTCGCATTGCACCATTCATTATTATTGACAATGATGGCGTAGCAAGGAAGCTACGGATCCATGGGAAATGTATATTTTGAAGTTCAACCCGTGGGGTTGATGTTGTAGTGAAACATATTCTTTATGAATATATTGCGCAAAATTAAGTAAAAGCCTGAGTAGTCGGTCAGTACTACACACGCGTGTTAGAGCGAAAGATGCATGAAATCAGGGCGGGTAAAACTTTGCATACTGAGTAACGCGGCACTGTAGAATCTAGATTTACTGCTCGATTTAATATATTTGTAGCATTTGCTGTGTAAGATCGGAAATTTGTGAATCAAAACGGAGAAAATAACGACCGAATGTTAGAGAATGATAGACAAAATGCGGCGCTCGCATTGCACCATTCTATTGACAATGATGGCGTAGCAAGGAAGCTACGGATCCATGGGAAATGTATATTTTGAAGTTCAACCCGTGGGGTTGATGTTGTAGTGAAACATATTCTTTATGAATATATTGCGCAAAATTAAGTAAAAGCCCGAGTAGTCGGTCAGTACTACACACGCGTGTTAGAGCGAAAGATGCATGAAATCGGGGCGGGTAAAACTTTGCATACTGAGTAACGCGGCACTGTAGAATCTAGATTTACTGCTCAATTTAATATATTTGTAGCATTTGCTGTGTAAGATCGGAAATTTGTGAATCGAAACAGGAGAAAATAACGACCGAATGTTAGAGAATGATAGACAAAATGCGGCGCTCGCATTGCACCATTCTATTATTAGTTTGACAATGATGGCGTAGCAAGGAAGCTACGGATCCATGGGAAATGTATATTTTGAAGTTCAACCCGTGGGGTTGATGTTGTAGTGAAACATATTCTTTATGAATATATTGCGCAAAATTAAGTAAAAGCCTGAGAAGTCGGTCAGTACTACACACGCGTGTTAGAGCGAAAGATGCATGAAATCGGGGCGGGTAAAACTTTGCATACTGAGTAACGCGGCACTGTAGAATCTAGATTTACTGCTCGATTTAATATATTTGTAGCATTTGCTGTGTAAGATCGGAAATTTGTGAATCAAAACGGGAGAAAATAACGACCGAATGTTAGCAGAATGACAGACAAAACGCGACGCTCGCATTGCACCATTCTATTATTAGTTTGACAATGATGGCGTAGCAAGGAAGCTACGGATCCATGGGAAATGTATATTTTTGAAGTTCAACCCGTCGGGTTGATGTTGTAGTGAAACATATTCTTTATGAATATATTGCGCAAAATTAAGTAAAAGCCCGAGTAGTCGGTCAGTACTACACACGCGTGTTAGAGCGAAAGATGCGTGAAATCGGGGCGGGTAAAACTTTGCATACTGAGTAACGCGGCACTGTAGAATCTAGATTTACTACTCGATTTAATATATTTGTAGCATTTGCTGTGTAAGATCGGAAATTGGTGAATCAAAACGGAGAAAATAACGACCGAATTCGGATGTGGGGAACCAACCCCTCTCATTCATCATCGGTACATTCATGGAGTTTAGACAGAACTCTAGGTTTATTGTGACAGCTTAAATCCTAGATTTTTATCCAAAATCTTCGATTGTACATCACCATACATTTATTCAGGTGGTAAGGGGTCATAAATTGACAATATTATTAGGGTCAATAACTGAGGGAAGAGGGGGTATGATATCGGAAATCCGGAACGTTGAATTTTACGCCGTTTTTCCCAGTGGAATGACGAAAATGTTATTGGAAACGACCTATCCAAAAGGCATTCGTGTGATACGACCGCTTCACTTTCTATCAACTTTGTCCCAATACGACCGCATTATAGAGCTTTCAACGATGAAAAATGAAGAAAAGATCATTAAAAAGATGAATTTCGGTTTTTAGACCATTTTAATCCAGTTTTGAGAGCTTTTGAGTAAAGGGGAGAGGACATAGAATTAATAATAGGAAAAATGTTGAAATTATTAGTGCTTTGGGTATCGAAGATACCTAATGCAGAAAATGTGCAGTAAACTTCAAATCGCCTAAAAGTACCTGCCTCTTTGACCACTCGAGTGACTGTTAGCACAAGTATATAAGTGACGGAATCGGGGGTTTTAATATAAAAATTTATTATCCCGCAAAAAAATATCCATTTTGCTTATAAAACTCGCAAGAAAGCCCTGGTTTACACGTTTTTTAAGCGAGCACTTAGTCATAAAAGTGTCAATTTTTCAGCGCTTTAAGCTAAACAGCCATTTTAAATCACATTTTCTCGAATTTTATCTTTCTGAATATGCTTTATGTTTTTTTATTCTAGAAAGAGAAAATGAATCGCCTGAAAAGGATACTTTTAAGCAGGCACATAGCTGGCCCTCCTATTTTAGGGGAAAAACACAAATTTTGGGGGGGGGGTGGGAAGCCAGAAATACCACAAAATAACGTGTGAAAAAAATCGATTTTCCCATTTTTTCTGAATTTTGGGGGGTCCGACCCCCCCGTTCCCCCACAGCTATGTGCCTGCTTTTAAGGCGCATCCATATGATGGCAATTCTAAAAAATATTCTACACAATTCCCGTGCTCTGCATCATACGTGGGCACGGTTACAGCCTTCAGGGTTAATTTCAAAATCAGCATATAGCAATTTTTACGCATAAACGCGTTGTTATGCGAGATTTTTCTTGCAAATCAGACATACACGTTAGGCGGTTGAGGGTTTGGGGTTTTCTGAATTCCTATGCTATTTTGACATTCTATTTCTGACAAGACAAGATAAGAAATATAGATATAATTCTAATTAATAATTATTAAAATACAAAAAAACAAAAAGACCATAAGAACAATTAAAATTATATATAACAGTTAAAAATGTAAATTACACATACTACATAGAAAATCATGATATAGTGCAGATGTAGATATCTCGGAACCGCAAAAAAGCTTACTGACATATAGCAGTGTTGTTTAACAAGTGATCATAATTTTGCATTGTAGTAGCTGTTGGGAAAAATCGGTTGACAGTAATTTTTAATTGCTACTGTCATGCAGACGTGTTCATTGGCAGGGAGTTAGCGGGGTTTTGACACACCTCAGAATGGCAATTGACCCCGCGAAATGGCTGCGACCCCCACCAAATAAACGATTTTTCGTCTTTCGTAAAAGTTAGTAAGAGTTACAAAAAGTGTGCCCTTTAAAGCGGTTTTAGCTCATTTTTGGGTTAAAAAATCTCAAATGTTCGCGCTTCGCGCCATATGCACATTTTGGACTACATTTCCTTCAAGTTACTCAATTGTTTTTTCTTTTTTCTGAAATTTTTTCTAAGTTTTTGTTCTAAAAAGAACGAGCATTGTCTGAAACGTCAAAAACCGTGTTTTTGACGTATACTTTCGTTTTATAGCCCAAAAAGGCACTTCTAAAAGCTTTTGGGACCTTCCCCCAGAATTCCCATGCTATACATATATGCTGTCAGGGTATAGTAATCGGATACCTTGGGGATATCCTGTGTCTATATGTGCTCTGCATGTCTGGTAGCAGATGATCTTGGGAGAGCGAATTAGAGTGGTAGTATTTCACCCCCAAAATAGTTTTCAACCCCGCAGAAATTTTTTTACTTTCCCTGCACACTTCGCGATTTTAAAAAAGTTACGGAAAATTCGTAGAAAAGGCGCTTGCGCTTCGCGCCGCACACTCATTTTTGACTACATTTTCCTAAGTTATTCTGAAATTTGAAATATTTTGAATGTTTTTATGCTCTAGAAAGATGCAGCGTCAGAAATGCCGAAAACCGATGTTTCTTACGCGTATCCACCATTTTTAGGCCCAAAAAGGGCTTTTAAAGTTTCACCATCCTCCCGAGAATGCCCATGCTGTGCATGCAGGGGCGGATTCAGGGCGGGGCGGCCGCCCCCCATTGGCCCAAAATAGTGCGCAAAATTAAGGATTTTAGAACGATTTTCGGGTTAAAATGGCTAATTTTTGCGCCCAAGTCAGGGTTCCGCCCCTTAGGGGTACCGCCCCCACCCTTAGGAAAATCCCGGATCCGTCACTGCGTGCATGTATATGATAACACCCCCAATTCCCTACACGTGTGCATATATGGATGGATCTCCCACACGATATCGGCCGCCCCTTATTACCCCTATGGCTGAAATTCTTTTTATATTCTCCTCTCCAACCCGAACCACTAACAAATAATTGCATTTTGAAGTCATTTTTAGCCCATTTCTCGCCGTTTCATGGCAAAAAAGGGTCATTCAACGCCCTTCCAGAGTGTGAACGGCTAACAATCACACCTGGGCGTGGGGGTATGCACCCCCAGAAACCAAAATACCCCCATAATTCAATTTTTGAAATTTTTTTTCGTATTTTATCGCAATTTTTTGATACCAATGGATAGTGCTTGATGAGAAACGTCGAAAAATGGTGTTTTTCGCCATACCACCATTTTTGAGGCCATTTTTAGACCTTCGAAAAATCTTGCACCCCCCCCAGAATTTTCTTGCTGCCCACGTATGCTAACAACCCCCTAAAACCCATGAATTGCAAAATATATGCTCATCAATGCACAACTAATCAGCTAGATTCATTATTAGTCAGTATCGACGCGTTAAAATAAAATAAACTGGTAGTAAAATGCAGAACATATGCCCAACTTTCAACATAATTTCAGCGGCTGATGACGAATTGGAAGAATTTTAATAATTTTCATCAGGGATGAATTTGGCAATAGTCATTTTATTTCAAACGCGCGGTTTCAGTTGAAAATATCTAACTCCAATTGAATAACAAAATTTATTAATTTAAATATACTAAAGTAAATAATTTACAAACACGAAGCGATTAAGCTTCCATTTTTGTTTCTCCTTGAAATAGACATAATAAGACATAAAACAGCCCAAAATTTAGTTAAGCGTAGTCGGCCATTTTTAGGACTAGGAGGTAAGTAAATGCTAATTATAGTCAAAAGTAGCTTAAAGGTAGCCATTCCAGAATGCTAGACATAAGGTATATATATATATATATATATATATATATATATATATATATATATATATATATATATATATATATATATATATATATATATATATATATATATATATATATATATATATATATATATATATATATATATATATATATATATATATATATATATATATATATATATATATATATATATATATATATATATATATATATATATATATATATATATATATATATATATATATATATATATATATATATACAGGCCCGTATCAGGGGGGGCGGAGGGGGCCTGCCCCCCCGAAATGGGAAAAAATTTCTGTTTTCCCCAAGGGTCCCCCAAAGAAAAAAAGAAGAATTGGCGAAGTGTCGTCTGACAACATCGCCTAAACAGGTTTGTAGCGTACTTTTGAGCTAGTAAAGTCAAAATTTACGGCGCTTCGCGCCGGATTTATTGTTTATGTATAGTTTTGTCTTCTAAACCGCTAAAAATCGCTCAGATTAAAGTTAGACATAGAGAGCATGTCAATTTTTTCTAGCGCTGTGCGCCGGATTCATTGTTTAGTTATAGTTTTTGCCTTCTAGCTCACTCAAAACAGCTCAAATTTGAGTTATGACATGGGAATCATGAAATTTTTCTGGGGCTTTGCGCCGTATTTAATTGTTTATATATGTTTTATGTCTTCTAGCCCGCTCAAAACGCTCAAATTTGAAGTTGATATGCAGAGCATGTCAATTTTTTTGGCGCTTCGCGCCGAATCAATCATTATCCGTATTGTTTTTCTTTGTAAAGCACAATGATTAAGTACAAAGGCAAGAGATAGGAAATAATTCAGTCGATTAGGTGATGAGAAATCAGCTTGAATGATAAATTTGCTATATATCAAAATGAAATAGAAGTGAAAATTTTTTAATTTTTTTGTTGAAATTTTTCTTCACCGTCGTACAGAGCTCGCCGAGATAAGCTCAAAACTGTCATTTTCGCCTATCTCCTAATGGTTCTCGAGATATCTGGCCTCAAAAATTTTCGGCCCCAGATATATATATATATATATATATATATATATATATATATATATATATATATATATATATATATATATATATATATATATATATATATATATATATATATATATATATATATATATCATAGGTGCACAAGGTCAGGGTCGGCAGGGGGGTGAAATGCCAAAAATCTAAAACAGTAAATTTAACGTTCACGATTTTTTTGCTGTTTAATGATCAAAATGGTCAAAATCGCCTATAAAACGTTTTTTCGTGTTAACAACACATTTTAAAAGCATTTTTAGTCCATTTTGACTGCATTATATCACTTTTAACACTAAAAAATGCAAAAATTTATCAATTTTGGGCGTTTTTTGAGTAAAAAGTTCTTAAAAAGTACTAATCTGGTGCGAAGCGCCGGAAAAATTTTGACATTTCTACTGATTTTGATGTCAAAAATGATGCAGAACAAGACCTGTTTGCTCTAAATCGCCGGACAGTACCGGTCTAGCTAACCCCTCTGGGGAGGGAATACCCCCCTCACCCCCTATGTGCACGTGGACTTGAAATGCTTTGTCTAGTATTTGAGCGTTACCCGAAATTTTAGGAAATAGTTAAAAACATCCTAAAAATTCCTTGTTGTTTAACACATTAATTGAGCAAAGATGTAATGTGAAATTTTAGGAACACTTGCAGATCTGAGCGTTTTAGGAAGCGTGAGCCTATCCGAAATTCGTAAATGCATACATTGAGGGCCACATCCACACATGAGCGGCATTCAAATTCTGGGAAATCCAATAGTGCAAAGTTTTCAAAAATTGCAACATAAATTATGTCCTCGGCAGGCACGTAGCTCTGGGGGACTGGGGGTCCGGACCCTCCCAAAATAAAACAAACCGGAAAAATAGGACTTTTTACACGTGATTTTGTGCTATTTTTGGCTCAGACCCCCAAAATTGGTGTTGGTCCCCCCAAAATAGGAGGGCCCGCTACGTGCCTGGTTCTCGGATCTAACCATTGTTGGGAAGTATTTCAGAATCTCGAGGGTGCAAATCCTCGAAACGCGACGTCACGAGTGGTCGTATTCAGAGGGGAGCAACAGCCGAATTCGGGCGGGGGTGGGTCCGATGGGGCATAGTCGCCAAAAAATAGCACCAAAATTCATTCTGGGATCTGTCGATTTAGTCGGTCTTTGAGGGTCCATCCATAGATGAGCAGGATGACCAATCTGAGGGGGTCAAAAATTAATATTTTTTGGGCCTACGTGACCTTGAAAACTGAAATAAATGCCAAAAAGCTTTTAGACTACGTTATCCCACAGTTTAGGTCAATTGTTTGCTTCATTTTTCGCAGAAAATTTTCCATTCTACTTTTCTATCGCGGGCGTGGGTGATCCCCAAACTACCCAAACGAGCAACTCTGGTCCAGACCCCCCCCCAAACTCCCACGTGTGGTCACATCGCCTAAGATACAGTTGACGGCTCTAAATTTTGGAAGGGGTCCCCGGCCATTTTTCGGAGAATAATACAATTTATGGCTCAAAAATGGCAAAAAAGGCACTAAAAATGGCCAGAAAAACGTAATTTTTCGCCAAAGAAGGTGGTTAAAAGTTTTCCTTACTTTGAAGATGGGGAACGATCGAATTAGGGTGGCAAAATCCGCCATTCCCCGTTCCACGTACGATTACGTTGCCTAAAATACCCGTCTTGCTCGGTTAACCTGCTGATCTAAACAACAGGGGCGGATATAGGGGAGGGGGCCATTGGCCAAAAATAGTGCGCAAAATTAAGCATTTTTGAGCGATTTTTAGCGATTTTCGGGTCAAAACGGCTTATTTTTCCGCCCAAGTCAGGGTTCCCCCTTAGGAAAATCCTAGATCCGCCACTGCTAAACAACATAATGCACGATTTGCTATTACTTTTGTAGTTCTTTTCGAACTGCTTGATATCGTCGACAGTCACTTTTTTGAATAAAAGTCGCCAATAAGCCAACCAATCCTTGTCATTTTCCGTATCCAAAGACTCATCGTCGATTTCACCTTAAAATTGCGATATAAATGAGCAAACTACTTCATTTTGCATATTGTTTTGATAGTTATTTATTTATAAACTAGTGAAGAAAAATGCTGCGATGGAAGAAAATGGATGAACATACTGGAATTGTGCATCATTTAGGACATAAAAGGAGGGAATTAGGGAAAAGTTACCTACGTATGCCCAGAGGCAGATTTAAGGGGGTGGTGGAGGGGCGGCCGCCATACCTGGGCGTGGGGAAGGGGGTTCGGGGGGTATGCAACCCCCGAATTAAATTTTTGAAACTTTTTTTTGTTTTTTTTTCCACAATTTTTTGATGCCAGTGGATAGTGCTCGATGAGAGACGGTGAAATACGGTGTTTTTTCGCCACAATACCATTTTTAAGGCCGTTTTTTGACCTTTGAAAAAATCTTGCACCCTCCCAGAACTTTAGTGCCGCCCACCTATAGCGGCCGCCCTCCTCCACATTGGCCAAAATATTTGGCGAAATAAAGAACGGATATGTAATTTGCAACGATTTTTGGCCGTCAGTGATCATAATTATTCAAATTTTTTATTTACTTCCTTTGGGATCTGGAAGCCATTTTTTGCTCATGGAATAGCTTACAAACAATTTCTAGAGCAGAAACAGCTATTTCAGCATAGATTTCTTGAATTTTCGAGCATAACTTTTGAAAAATTTTTAACTTTCGGCGTCAAATGCTACAAACACGGGAAACGAGCAGTAAATCAATCTTCTAAACGTTCTCCAGCCTGAATATCAAAAACTTTTCGCACTTTGCGATGGATTTCTGTTGATGTAAAAGAAATTTATTGACTTTTTCGTACAAAATTGTCGACAATTTCAAAATTTTCCAGACATAAATGTTGCGTTAAAGTCATTTCAAATAAAAACAGACGACGTAAAACGCCGAAAAACGCATGAGGATAGCAAATTTTTGGACCTATTTTTGACTGTTTCTGGAAATCTTCGGGTACCGCACCGCCCCCTCTTAGAAAATCCTAGATCCGCCGCTGTGTTTGCCAGGCGAAAGTTGTAAGAATCTACTAAACATTAGACTTCGCTAAAAACGCAAAAAATCAAAGTATATTCTGCGGCCTGCAGAAGGCAGATGCAATTATAATGTGCATTCTTCAGCTAGGCATGCCACACACTGCTATGGGGCGCAGCAATTAACAAGCTGGTAAGCTTGTCATAATTCATTTATGAAACCACTGAAAATTAGATTGTATATTGAAAGAGAAATTTGATATTGATAAGAAACTTAATCGGCGATTGAAGTACATCAGAGCTTCCTCTTACTCTCTTTTCTGAGCCAGTGAACAATGTTTTGTGAAGGCAAACTTTTTTCAGAAGCCGAAAAATATACTTCGATTTCTTGCGTTTTTAGCGGAGGTCTGATTTTTAGCAGATTCTTAAAACTTTCACAGGCATACATGACATAGGTAAATTTCCCCTAGACACCTCCTTTTATGTCCGTAATGATACATAATTCCAAGTATATTCGTCCTTTTTATTCCATCGGAGCATTTTTCTTTGCTAGTAACCTGCTTTTATTTAGCATGATTAGAGTAAATCAGTAATCACATACGGTAACATGCCACAAGAGTGACAGCGGTCCATGTTCGCGGAAGACAATATTGTTCTGAACATCAGCATTATCTTTTTTTAAACAACACAACCGTACCTTTTTTAAACAGATCAAATCTTTTCAGCGTAAGCCTAACGAAAAATATTGGGTGTAAAGAAAACTCACACCCATATTCGTGATCCTGACGTTATATGGAAAATGTTGAGGAAAAATTGAGGTTTTGTATTGCTCTGAAACTAGAGTAAATTTTCGGAAACTTTACACAACCACAGGGTGTAAAGAACACTTCAAGTCAGATTCGTAATCCTGACCTTGCGGAAGATATTTTAAAAAATTTCACATTTTGCGCGGCACTAGAAGTAAAATAAATTTGTAGTGCAAACTTTGCATATCAACAACAAATGAATAGTGTAAATTTTACACAACTACTGGTTGTAGAGAAGACAACAGTCAAATTCGTAATTATGCCCTTACACGGATCATTTTGAAAAATTTAGCTTCCGCAACACGCTAGAGCTAAAGTTTATTTTTAGTGTAAACTTTACACAGCTACTGAGTGTAAAGAATATTTTAGTTGGATTCGTGATTCTGATATCACTCTGATATTACAATCAATATTTTTTGAAAAAATCAAGTCTCCACAATGGCCTGAAAACAAATAAATATTACATATAGACCACTTTACACCACTGTTGAGAACTGACGTACATATGACGTTTGACCCCCGAGACATTTTTAGAGTTGTGATCAAGTCCAAATTCATAACCGGCGAAGTTGGCAGGAAAAACAAGGCAGAAACGCGGTTAACACCCCCGATTTCTGACTTTACACCTACCGGAAAAGCTCAATAACGGTGTAGACAAACACAATTTCCTGCGACGTGTACCCCTTTACACGTGCTTCAGTATTTTCTATTCAACTTATTCCGTCTGTTAAACGGAGAAAATGGCGAACAAAAAGAATAAGCAAAAACGTATTTTTCCACCATCCTTCACATTGTAAGAAATTCAGTTTGGGCCAGTTTGTAACCTTTAAAAGCGTAGTACGTTTGTACGTGAAAAACTTCTGTTTCGCATTCTATTTGAGATATTGACCAATCGAAAAAGGGAAGAGAACGTCTTTTTTCGCGCAATTTTACACCCCTGATTTCGAACTTTACACCTAGAGAAGTGACTCAATATTGAGTTTTTCAAACACGGTTTACTGTGACGTATATATATAGCCCCTAAAACGCGCTTTATCTTTATTTTATTGAACTTGTCCACCTGAGACAAAAGCTGTTTTTTACACCATCCACCAGATTGTAAACTTTAAACCCCACAATCTAAAAAAGAGATTAAATAGAATGCAAAACTGAGTTAGATCAATCGAGCGTCCGACCAAAATTTAAAAAACTCACGTTATAACATTACAGTGAAACTTTACGCGCTCTTTACACACCGGAAATTGATTTAAAAAACAAAATACATCCGCAGCGAATTTTTCGATTATCCATCTTGTAAAAAAACCGCACCTCCCAGACATGTGCTGTTGTTAGAGGGGTGCACAGGTGTTAGGGGTACTCAAGTATATTATAGGTACGCGCTAACGCGCTATTTGCCTATGATCGATTTACTTGAAATAAATCGATTTATTTAATAAAATATTTGTTAAGTATTTTTTCGAATTTTTTCCAACAACATCTGGGCACATTTATCCAGTGCATTCAAAAAAAATTGACGAGTCCATCTATTCTAAATAAAAACCAGCAATGTTTAAGGTCAAAACGTTAATTATTCGCCAAAGTGCTTTACGACAGCAAATTACAGCTAGATTAATGTAGTACACCTATATACTCGTTTCAGTCGATATTATAACTTATTCTAGCTCCTGAATTAAAAATATTGAATAAATTAAATTTTAATTCAATTTGAATTAATTAAGTTTTAGCTTAATTTTTTAAAATTCAAATTTCCATTCATCATCTACGGTGATCAGATGACAAGTGATAAACGCAGAGTAGCTATACGTTATATTTTACCTAGGAAAAACCAGTGTGATATAAAGTGCCCGCGTGTAATCTGACGCTAAAATGGTTTACAACGGCAATCGTTGTGCATTAATAGTAGGAAATCGTATTACTAAATTATTAATTAAATAATTAAAATGATTAATTAAAAACAATTACTAATAATTAATAAAAATAATTAATAATTAAAAACACTTTACAATTTCAGTGGAAGTTTACAACGATGTTTATGTACTCATTTTCTAGTTTTGCCGACGCAGAATTGCCAAAAAACGGTCAAAACGTCAAAATAGCACAAAAATACCGCGGATGATACGTTCACTTTTTTTAGCTTTATTTTCTATTCATATCTCTATTTTTCGCGTTGAATCAGCAATATGTGATTTACGCATACATTCTCATTGACTTTACAATTTCATTGGAGGTTTACAACGATATTTATGTTCACAAATCGTGTTTGAGGCTACACGGTCCGGCTCAAATTTTTTAAATTTTTTTAAAATTTTTCAACCTGTAGGTATATAGTTTTTTAAATTTTTTTCTTCTTAAAACTAATTTTCGTAGCTTTTTCGGAACAGAACGATCCAATAAACGACATAAACGCCAAAATCGCACAAAACTACCCGCTGCTGACAGTTTTCATTCCGCATTTATTTTTCTTTCACCGAAAAACTCGACTTTTTGTTCTTTTCTGGCCCTAATTCTGCCAAAAAATTTTTTGAGAAATTTTTTATACTGGAAGAACGCGTACCAGTTTCGTCATAGTTGGCTTTTGATTTCTTGTTGCTCAGAATGGAGTAAGCCTTGGACAAAATTTGAAACTTTTTCGTCGTCAAAATTTGATTGGTCGTCTGACATCGATCAGGATGGTAAACCAGCGAAGCTTTGTAATACGCTTTCTTTACTAAACGAACATAGAATTTATGTATGCGCTGTTCAAATCTTACTAAATGTTTGAATGTCTCTGTACTATACAAGATCTTGGGGGATTGGGGGGTCCCCAATTTTCAACCCCCACAAAAAATTTTCTCACCCCCACTCCCAGAATTAGTGATTTTTGAAAATTCCCAAAAATTTTCTAAAAATTTTTAAAAATTAGCTATCTACGAGTATTTGCTCAAAAGCGCCGAAATGTCGGCGCTTCGCGCCATTAGAATCATGTTTTGACTATATTTTGTTCAATTTATTCCGACTTTTTCGATTTTTTTCGAAAGTTTTTGTCTTTATGCTCTAAAAAGATAGAGCATCGTCAGAAGCGCTGAAAAACAATGTTTTCGAAGCGTACTTACAATTTTTTGACCCAAAAAGGCACTTTATAATTTCATCCCATCCCCCACTTAAAATTCCCATGCTGTGCACGTATATATGCTCTGTACCATGCAGACATGCATAGCATGGGAAATCTGGAGGGCGTGGGGGAGTGAAATTGTAAAAAAACGTGTTTTAGGATCAAAATCGTGGAGATGCGTGAAAAACATCGTTGCACCATCTTTCTAGAGCATAAAAAGATAAAAAAATTCGAAAGAAAAATAAATAAGGTCGAAAATAGTCAAAACATGAGTGTATGGTTCGAAGCGCCGAAAATTTGACACTTTTGAGCAAAGAGATGCCTAGCTAAAAAAAGTTGAAAAGGCACCTTTTCTACGAATTTTTAGGAAATTTGTGGAAACTTCTGGAAAATCGTGAATGCTGGAGGGGGATTTCTGACGGGAGAAAGATTTTTCTTGGCGGGGGGAGTTGAACCCCCACACTCAATCCCTCAAGATCACGTATGCTAACATGGCGGTAGAAAGCCACAAAATAAGCTTCAGATGCGAATTCGAGCTAAAATTTTGCAATTAAAGCGGAAGCAGTTCGAACCCTTTCATACAATATTTTAGCGGCGTTTTGCGTTTTTCGACGATTTGAGCCGATTTGGCTACATATGAGCATTTTGAAAATTAAAATTTTAAAAAAACTTTTTCACATTAGAAATGATTCTGCCTATAGGTGCACAAGGTCAGGGTTCGCAGGGAGAGGTAAGATCTGAGGAATCCAAAACAGTAAATTTGACGTCCACAAATTTTTTGTTGTCTAAGCGCCCAAAATGGTCGAAGTAGCATACAAAACGTCTTTTCGTGGTAATATCGCATTTTTGAAGCATTTTTAGACCTTTTTGACTACATTATATCACTTTTAGCACAAGAAAAACATAAATTGATTAATTTTTGGCGGTTTTTAGATAAAAAAGTACACAAAAGTTACAGTCCGGCGCAAAGAGCCGGAAAATTTTGACATTTTTACTACTTTTGACCACAAACATGATGCAAAAAAACGTTCCCTTAGCTCAAAATCGCCGGGCAGTAACTGTCTGGCTGGTCCTTCAGCGGGGATGTAATCCCACCTCACCCCTTCCTATGTGCATGTATGATTCTGTCAATAAAAAACCACTACTTTGCGTATAATGGTCGAATTTTTTTGACTATTTTTGACATTATTAGAGAAATTAGAGGTTCCGCTTTATGACCACACCTGAGCTTGGGGTTTTGGGGGGTATGCAACCCCCAGAAACCAAAATACCCCCAGAAATCAAAATACCCCCAGAATTCAATTTTTGAAAATTTTTTTCGTTTTTTTCGCAAGTTTTTGATGCCAATGGATAGTGCTTGATGAGAAACGTCGAAAAATGGTGTTTTTATCGCCATACCACCATTTTTAAGGTCATTTTTCGACCTTCAAAAAAATCTTGCACCCCCACCCAGAATTTTCTTGCTGCCCACGCATGTTTATGACCCCCCTGTTGGCCATACATGGGCTGCAGCCAAATTCTAGGCGAGGGTCAAAACCGGTAAAAATCCCATAAAACATTTCAAAAATTCAATTCTAGGGGTTATCGACATTTGCGGAGGGTTTTCAGACAATGGGCGCGTACCCACCCCCACCCCACCTAGCCCCCACGCCCATGTATGTTGTTCACCCAATGCCTTAAAATCATCGACTACTTCCCCACCCCAAAGTGTGTGTTGTTACATATCTAGTGGCGATAAAAAGTGTACAAGATGGTCAAACTGGAGGTAAGCTCAATCAAGAGGGATGAGCCGGAGTTGAATAAGCTTACATCGCCTTAAAAATTGATACGAATCTTATTTTGCGCTAAAACTGGTTTCATTGAAAGTGACAAGCATCTTTTTGGCATCATAAGAATCTTTAAACCACCAAAATAATTTCTACCCCGCTTTAAATTTATTTTCATTTTTATTCATTTTTTACCTTTTACGCAAGGTTTCATAATGAAATAAATATATTACGACCATACATGGGCAGCAGCTGAATTCAGGGCCAGACAGATGGGGCCAAATTGCCAAAAAATTCAATTCTGGGGGTTTTTTGATTTAATAACCCCCACGCCCATGTGTGATTTCGACGATGCTTTCAGAGAGACGGAAGGGAAGGATTATCGTGCCGCTTGAACAAGGATACCATTTATGACTCGCCACAATGGCTATAAACAAACATGCGCAGCATAGGGATTTTACGAGGCTGAAACCAAAAAATTGTTCTACAAGCAGGTACGTAGCTCTGAGGGGATAGAGGGAGGGTACGAACCCCCCAATATTCAGAAAAAACCGGAAAAATATGACTTATTAAACGTTATTTTGTGCTATTTTTGGCCTTTTTGGACCCCGAACCCCCAACATTGGTGCTGGTCCCCCATAATTGAACGGCCAGCTACGTGCCTGGTTCTAAGGTGCCTCTTAGGCCCACATGCACACTGGGGGCTATGGAGTATCCCCCTGCCACAACTTCTGAAAGGCATTCCCCCTCAGACCATTCATTTGCGGACAAAAACCTATTGTTGGAATCACGAAACAGTGCCAAACGATGCCAAGCAGTATTTAAAGTATTTTTCGAGTAGTATTCTGCTCATTTATTCATTCAGACACTATTTGTACATTATTCTGTCCATATTTGTTAGTCCAAGTCACTCCGTCGTTCTTATCATCATTTGTTTTCATGCAAATCACGAATATTCAAGAAGAATAGAATACAATGAATTAGAGTATTTTTACGGGTAGTGACGGAGGGGGGTAAGTAATAGGGGAATGAGGACCCCCGCTCAAAGTGCCCCCCAATCCTCCCAAAGCCAGAAGATTTTTGATGGTCGGGGACCACACCCTAAATTTCTAGCTCTTATATACATGTATGAATATGCTCACTAAAATACTTGTTTTTAGGTGTTTCTAATGATGTTGTTTCTCTCTTGACCATAGTTTCCCAAGGTCCAGAGTTGAGGGAGGGGTGAAATCCCAAAATGGGGGACCAGTAAATTAAGTGATGTATTATTATTAGCCGACACTATTTTTTATACGAGCTTCTTTCTGCATGTACAAAGATCTCCGAAAAGGTCTTTGTATGAGCGATCAACTTTTTGTAGACATATTATATAAATATATTTTTAAAGATACACATTTTTACATACTATTAGCGTATGACCTGCGACCAGCAGCAGTCCTAAATAGTGTTTTTTTGCACACATGTACAAAGATGGTACTCAAAAGTCTATGTACATTTTGTACATGCAAATTTTTGTGTTCTATAATATGGTACAGTAGCGATTTTAGTGTAATAAAACAGGGTTTTTCGACCTATGGTAGTGTATTTTATCTAATTTCTGGGTTTCTAAATATTTGACATTTTTCCATTCTAAATTCAAATCCTGCCATTTTAAAGATATATAGAACAGAGAATTACTGATTTCGGCGCGAAGCGCCGAAAATTTCTGGTAATTTTACACCTTTTTACAGTTTTCGCCTTCCCAAAAATCTTTGTACATACATGTACAAAGACGGTCCTGAAAAGTCTTTGTACATCAGGAAAAATCTTTGCCGGATACAAAAAAAACCGTGGTCCTAAATGTGATAATTTGGCCTAAATTTAGTTGATAATCTTAGTTCGGCGCGAAGCGCCGAAACTTTTATGAGCTTTTGATGGGATTTACACATAAACCCGACTGAGAAAGCTAGAAGAACTTGCACTACAAAATCAGAAATATTACAGAGATTGTAATATGCCAATAAAATCTTGTGATAAGCACCACTGCGCTTATAAATTCAATGCAACATCAAGATAAATTAGTCAATTTTATCTTTGAACGGCAAAAAATGCAAAATTGTTAAATAGTATTTATTTTTGCATAAAATTTTTCAAAACAGTAGAAATAGATACAAAAGATATTTGAATCGGCATAAAGATGCCTAGATTACACAAAGATTGATTTTGGAGTGTTTGATGCCCCTGCTTGAATCTAAATAGAGTATATTAGCGATATTTTGCACGAAGTGCCGAAAATTTTCTGAAATTTCCTAAAAATATTGGAAAAAGTTAAAATTAATACCACTTTACCTCAAAAAGTATGTTGACATTGTATAGAAATGGCTACAAAAATAAATGCACGAGCCCAAATCGATTTTTGACGAAAAGGTGTGCGTTTTTGCGATTTTCGGCCAAACATTGGTGGTCATTTACCCCCCCCTCTAAAAATGGCCGAAAACAATACGTGTAACAAGAAGGCTTTGAGGAATTCCTCACAGAGAATTAGACGTCTTCCCCACACCCCCCACGTCAGAAAATTTTGACCCACCCTTCCCCATTTTTGGCGAAAACTTGCGTTTTTTGGCTATTTTTAGGTGTTTTTGCCACTTTTGGCCAAAAATCAGAGCCGCTTACCCCCCATAAGAATGACCGAGAAATATACATGTAACAAGGGGTTTGGGCCATCCCCTACCCACGCTTTTAAGCCCCAAACCCACCCCCAGTCAGGAAATTTTTGACCACCCTCTCCCATTTTTGGCGTAAACTTGCGCTTTTTTGGCTATTTTTAGGTATTTTTGCCATTTTTGACTTAAAATTTGAGTCAATAACCCCCCTGTTTCTAAAAATGGCAGGGACCCCTACCCGAAATTCCCAGCCATTATATACATGTATGCCGAGGACTCCCTCTCCCAAAAGTTTTGAGCTGTTACATGCATGTTTTATAGTGATAGTTTGACTATTTACTCTTGCTTACATTTAAAAATACTGTATCACTTCGTGAAATTCTAATAGTTAGGTGCACTTTTACCATACCAAAAATGAAGTTCAACAAAATTCACAGGGTTTTCACCAAAAATCGTCTGACAGTGACTTGAGTCTTGGACCCTGAGGGGGGTAATACTCCCCTCATCCCCCCCTTGGGAATGTGTGCTCTTGACAATAAATACAAAAAATTTCACAGAAATATCACAAAAATCCAAGTAAATTCAAGAAAACAACGCAAAAAATAAGTAAATGGCTTGAAGCGTTGATAATTTGACAATTTGAGCCAAAATTAGCTATAAACGCATCAAGCAACATGTTTTTTAACGATTTTTTTATAAAATCAAAAACTCTGGTGGGGGACTTGAGAAACTTTATTTGGGAATATATATAATCCCCAAGATAATGTGTAGGACTGCGACATAGTCATACAAGCAATTCTGTGGAAATACAAAAATAGATGTCGAACTTATTCTACATAACTCTCAAGATGAAGAGCACAAGATGAGTCATTATATTAGTTCTTCAATAGAATAACATGAAAGCTAACTTTCAGCTGGTTTCAATGTTGAGCGAGCTGATTTGTCTAAACCAAGTATATCATATAGACATGACGTTTTGAATAGAGCCTTGCTCTCGCTAATGAAAGTCATCTCCAAAACTTAATGCTGAAATATAAAGATGTGTAAATTAGGCATGCAGCTCAATAAGTAAAATAGAACAGGTGTAGTCACCTAAATCTGCAATAATCATTCAATCGAAGCACGGGAATAGAGGACCGGGCGACCGAAACAAAAATTACTTTTCAAATGGCTTCAGCTTCTAAAGCATGGCAATTCCGGGGCGAGTGAAATATTAGAGTGCCTCTTTTGGGTTATTAAATGGTGGCTAAACGTCAAAAACGCCGTTTTTGAGCATTTCTGACCACGTTCTATCTTTCTAGAGCATACGAAGAAAAATCATAGAAAATCGAAAATTGGAATAACGTGAACGAAAAACCGTCAAAAAATTAGTAGATGGCATGAACAGCCGAAAATTTGACACTTTCGAGCAAATAAATGACTAAAAACGCTCAAAACAGAAAGTCCTCTACGAATTCTTCAGAGGCTTCTAATAATTTTTGAAAAATCGCGAATTATAGCAGTGAGCATACATGATCTTGGAGGGTTTGGGGGTTTCACCCCCGCAGAATCATTTTTCACCCCCGGCAAGAACTTTTTCACCCCCCCAGAATTGGCGATTTTTCAAAAGTTTCCTAAACTTACCTGAAAATTGGTAGAAAAGTCTTTTTAAGGGTTTTTGGCTATCTATTTGCTCAAAATCGCCAAATTTTCGGTGCTTCGCGCCATATATTCATGTTTTAAGCGATATATCGGTCAATTTATTCGACTTTTTTCGAAATTTTTTTCATGATTTCATGCTCTAGAAGGATAGAGTATCGTCAGAAACGCCAAAAAATGATGTTTTTTAACACGTACCGGCCATTTTTGGGCCCAAAAGAGGCACTTTAGGTTTTCAACCCCCCACCAGAATTCCCATACTGTGCATGTATGGTAGTGAGTGTTAAAAAATTTCTGCGGAGGTGAAAAAAATTTCTGGGGTGGACTCGAAATGATGGCCTAAATCTGACGTGTTAATTAATTGACATTGATGTATATACATTATTGATGTAAACACTGATGTGCCTCAAGCATAGATGTAGAACACAAGGTGGAAAGCTCTGAGAAGGGGGGTAAACAAATTTCCTTAGGGGGAGGAGGGTCAATTTGCCGTATTTTATTCTCCATCACACATGCACACTGGGGGGTATCGAATGTATCCCCTTCAAGGGCGCATTTAGGTCAAATGGTGGGGAAGGCGGTCGCCCCCATTGACCGAAAATATTTGGCGAGATAAAGAATGGATATGTAATTTGCAATAATTTTTGGTCGTCAGTGACCATAATCTAAAAATTTTCCAGCGCTGCGCGCCGAATACTACCTATTAATGACATTTAATTACTTTCTTAGCGATCCGGAAACTATTTTTAGCTCAAGGAATAGGTTTGAAAAGAATTTCAACAACAGAAACACTTGAAACTATTTTTAGCTCATGGAATAGGTTTGAAAAGAATTTCAACAACAGAAACACTCAAAGACAACTTTTGAAAGCCATACCCTCTAAGGCAATTTGCGGACCAAACCTCTTGTTGGAATTATGAGAGAGCACCAAACAATGCCAAGCAGTATCATCTGAAGTATTTTTTGAGTAGTACTCTATCCAGTCATTCATTCAGACACTTTTTCTCCATTATTCTGCCCATATTTAATAGTCCAAGTCATTCCATCATTCTGATTAGCATTTGTCTTCATGCAAACTTAATCCCGAATATTTAAGAATAGTAAAATACAACGAATTAAAGCATTTTTATGGCTTAGGACGGGAGGGGCAGGAGGGGGGGTAAGAAGCAACAAAAATATTAAAAAACCAATATAAACTCATCGTTTTAGCGCCATAATTAGCCATAAAAAATAATTATTTCACCGCCACCCCTTTAAGGAAACTCGGTTTATCCCCTCCCAGAACTTTTAACCCTGTGCAGGTACGGTTTACTTCTATGTATTTTAAATGAAGAAACTCGATGTTTCGCGTCAAATGCTACAAATACAGGAAATCAAGTAGTAAATCAAGCTCATAAACATCCATCCGTCTAGATTTCACCGATTTTCAGGCGCTTCGCGCCAGCTTTTTGCTAAAGTCAAAGAAATAAAATGATTTTTCAGCTTGAAATAATCAAAAATTTTAAAATCTTCCGAAAAAATATTGCTTCAGGTTGTATAAAGACTAAAAATGAAGTGTTTATCGTTCGTGCTTAAGGCTAAATAGACTCAATTAAAATTTTGGAATTTGGCGCAAGGTGCCAAATATTTTTTGCAATTTTCAACTTAAAAAGCAAAGGGAAAGTAAAGGAAAAATCACTCTCATATTTTGTTTGAGGTTGTGTTTGAGGCTACTAACAGCTGAAATAAAACCCAAAATTTTGAGGAAAAGCTCCTGAAGTTGGCCAACTCAAAGTCAGAAAAAACCCAAAAATTTTCTCACAAAATATGGGCAACTCGTCGAAAAACCCCACAGGCCAAAATTGTAAAGCTAAAAAAACCTCAATTATAGGAAAAACCTCGAGGTTGGCGACGCTGATACTGACTACACTTGACGATCGTGTATTCAAAAAAAGCGCACACCAAAGTAAAGCCTATATCTCGACCTAAGCGGGAGTGGTACTGGGTACCTACTCCTATGTCTGGTTGACACCTACCTTTTGTACATAATATATTCCAAATTCTCCAAATGTTGAGACAGTTAAGAAAACTTTGAAAAAGGTTGATTTCGGCAATTTTTTGGTGGGGCACACGTGAGCGGAATCTACTTGCCTGTGTGTCCAGGACATTTTGCATTTTACACTATGCTATTTCATTTTCCTTGCGACTTTGTTTTACTTTTGTGTTTTTCCGAATAAAGTATTAGTATTAGTATTAGTATTAAAAAATATTTTTCTTTTTTAGAAATATTTTCTTTAAAAATCGATGCAAGAATTTCCGCTTTCATCAGACATTTAATAACTCGAATCTCAATTGAAGTAGGCAGGCAACTATAAGTAATGCAAATAAATGCTAGTTAATTAACTTCGCACTGAAGTAGTACAATCGAGGAGCCCTTGATTTTTGGGAAAGATTTGTTTTTTTGCCGTAGGTGTTTTTTGGCCTTTTTTGATCAAAAAGCATCTAGAATCGCATAAAATAAAAACTCACTTTCCATGAAAAATCTAAAATTCTGAGAAAAAAATCTCAAGAGCTTCGCAGAGGTGGGATAGATAGGCTCGCCTACACATAGCGTACAGTATTAAACATGCAATGAATAAATACAACAAAGCATAAACTTGCTTTTTGTCAAAGTTGAAATTTTATACAACGCTCTATTTCGCGCCTATGTACGTTTTTCCGTTAATTTACACTAAGCTCGTTTTACCGATAACTTGTCGGTGATAAAATACGCCTGAGAAAATTATGTATTTTAAGTGTTGTACATATGCCAGAGCTTTTAAGTTTCACATTGGCTAGCCTGTCCATGTTTCACTTGAGTTTGGGAATACCTTTTGAGAATTTTCCGACATTGTTTTTAAAATTTATGCTGAAACTCATGTGAAACAGACTATAAGTATTTACTCGTCGTCTAATACAATCGTCGCACCTATACCGTATGCCTAAATACATATGTATACATATATGTACATATGTACGTACTTACTGTAATACAACGAATGCGTGAACATAACCTTAAAGATTTTTAATAATTTAGCCGGAGATCGACAATAGTATTTTTAGATAAACTTAGAATACGTGGAGACGTACATTCCGTTTACCATGCCCTATGCCGGAAGCATAATGCATTACTTTATTGGCATTTTTTCTGTTCTTCCATGTGTCCAAAACATGTTTAACCTCCTTTCGGCTTCACTTATATCGTTTTTAATGGTTGAACTGGATGAAAACTTATAGATTCGTAAAAAATAAGCATTTTTGACCTATTTACAGTACAGAAACTCAAAATGGGAAAATAAAGTTCTAATAAAAATTCCTTCCATCTTCTCAAATGCAACCCCTGGTTCTGCTTAAACGCAACAGAAATCTATTTTGTCTTGTTTTGCATGAATATCCACCAAGCACCTATTCTTGTGCATTGTAATAATGTCTTAGTTGTACGTTTTTCAAAAATAGTTATCACAGTTAATAACGGAGCATAAAAATAGCTTTAAATGAAAGTAATAAGTGTCAAAGCGTCTAAATCTGACGGAGCTTAATATAGACGGAGTCTTTGATATGATGGTGCACTCCGACTATAAAAACATGATGGTAAACGGAAGAGGGAATTACGGAAGATTCCACAGAGAATGATTCTTCATCATGGGTAACAAGTTCGCAGCAAAGCAAGCTATCAAATTATAATGCTCTTTTGAATGACGTCCGTATGATTCAATGTAAACGACTGAAATCATCAAACGCATGGCTTCCGAAAATGCTTATATAATTTACAATATCTCTGTTTTTAGCGGCTAATTTTAAATGGAACTTCTGAGCCCGCTAGTACATACGTATGCACATACCTAAATGCTGGCGACATCGCCGATAACTCCAATTTTTGTTGCCGATATCACCGATATCACCGACAAAATTCGGCGATATCAGCAGCAACATCGCCAATTTTTTCGGCGATATCAGCGATATCGCTGACATCGGCGATGTTGCCAATATCGCAGACAAAAATCGGTGATATCGTCGATATCGCGGATAAAAATCTGCGATATCATATCACCCATGTCAGTGCCACCTTAGAAGCCATAGGTACAACTGTGTAAACTCATGAATATGTGATGTACCTACACATGTACAACATAGATAACGTAAAATAAGAATTAAGGCTTACTGAAACAGCATCGAATTAGCCGAGCATAAAAAGCGTGAAAAGCACATTGTTTATTTAAATACCTATCTGCATTAGGAAAAATTTATATCTTCTTGCCAGCCAATTTTCGTTTGTCCAACAGTTTCTTATTATAATTCTAACCTCGAAATGACGCAAAGACCGCCTGATAGTGATAAGACGTAAGGAACTGCAAAGTCAAATCAAATTTTAAGATACAGCATTGCCGATACTTAGGGGTTTAGCTGGTCTAAGTGGTCAAAACTTTAGCTTTTTTGGGCTAAACTGACCTCAAACGCTGGTACAAGCGCAAAAATAGCGTAAGCACTTTCGAAGAAACTTGTCAACTTTCATTTTTTGGCCGTAATTTCACCTGTTTTTTTCTAAAAAAATTCTGTTTTGCTTTTTCGATTCTAAGGTTCTAGATCCCCCTTACGCCCTCACAAGTGCCAGTCTGCTCATAGCTGAATGGTTTATAAATCATAAGCCAAGCCAAAAAAAGAAAGACATAGTTTTTGTTCCTGCTTTAGGAAAAATTCATTGTTTCTTGCCAGCAATTTCCCGTTGCCCAACAGTTTGCTATTATATTTCTAACATCGAAACGACGTAAAGACTGCCTGATAATGATTAGAAGTAAGGAACTGTAAAGTCATATTTACCCTCCGTTTATCGCGCCCTATGCTGGATGCATAGTGAATCACTTTATTGGCATTTTTTCTGTTCTTTCTTATCCATGTGTCTAAAACTTTGTCAAACCTCCCTTTGGCTTCTATTGCATTGCCTTTAATAGCTTAGCTCGATAAGAAGTCATAGAGCAGTGAGAAATAAGCATTTTTCGGCCTATTCACTCTAAATTCCCACACATTAAAAATGGGAAAATAAGGCTCTAATAAAAAATTTATTGGTTTACTCGTTTCCGGTCTTCCAAATGCATCCCCGGGCCCGGTTTCACGCACAAGTTTACGAGTCCTACGGGTCCCGTTTTACGGGAAAATCGGATTTCACCATTTGTTTACGAGTTACGAATTACGACTAGGAGTTATGAGTAACGAGCTACGGGTTACGAGTTCGTAGAACGGGAGTTTCACCACGCTGTTCGTAGGACTCGTTACGAGTACTTTTCGGTCTCTTTTTACGAGTACTCGTAAAAGGACATTACGTTTTTTCTCCATCGACTACAGCTTTAGCCTTAAAAGCAAATTATGGAATCTAATTCATTTGTTGGCAAAAAGTGACGACTTTCGGATAAAGTTATAAACAATTATCAGCTGAAATTATTATTACTGGAAAAAGTTAATGAAAATAAAGCAATTTTATTTGGTGCCTTTTCCTCAACGCTGACAAATTCTAAGAAACAAGCTACTTGGTAATTGATATTTGAATATGGAAAAAGCATCGGCTATCCATTCCCAGGTTTTGATGGCCCATGGGCATCCCCACAGGTCAATATGAAGCCACCACCAGCGATATAACGTAAGGCTAACAATAACTGATGAGTAGGGGATAAGGTCATATTTCTATCAGTGTTGTGCTGCAGTAAATGTCCTATATCACCGATAATTTTGTCTACCATAGTTCGAGCCAGACGAAATCGAGCAACAAAATCATCAAGTTCAAAGTTTATGCGTACCTACACGAAAAACTTTTTTACGTGTTAGGTCAAAATTAATCTGACTATCATTATCACTGTCAGACGTACTAGTATACATCGAAATTCAACACAACTCAAATCGCACAAAGTAACCAAAGTCACAAAACACACTAGAATGATGTCTTATTATGAGTCCTACGGACCTAATTTCGGTCCGTGAAAATATAACAAAACTTACGAATCTTCTTACTCGTAGCATTCGAACAACATCGTGGTGAGCCCGCCCAGTCGTAATTCATGAAAAAATACTCGTAAAAATTACTCGTAGGACTCATAACTCGTAGCCCGTGGCTCGTAAATCTCAGTTTTTGGTGAAACGGAAATTTGTAGCACTCGTAGCCCGTACTCGTGAAACCGTCACCCGTAACTCGTAACTCGTAGCTTTGTGGTGAAACTGGGCTCAGGTTGTATTTGACGCAATATCAGGAATTAGCGTTTTCTTGTTTCTGCAATAATGTTCCACCAGTGCCTATTCTTATGCACTGTAATAGTCTATTAGATGTACCTCTTTCACAAATAATATTCATAGAAAATGACATATGTACATATTTATAAAGAGCATGAAAAATTACACTAAATGAAATTCATATCTGTTAGAGAATGCAAAAAAAAGTGTAGCTTAAATGGACTAGGAGTTTTCCCTATGATGGTGCACTTTGACTGCAAAGACATGATTGTAATGGGAGAGTTAAATTTTAAGAATATTGTGATTTGACCTTTGACCATAGAAGAAAAGCAAGATAATGCAGGGCGGTCAGCTGGTCCAAGGGGTCAAAAATTGAGCTTTTTGGGCCTAAAGTGACCTCAAAAAATGGTATAAGCACAAAAAATAGCATTAAAACTGCGTTATTACATAGTTTCTGGTCATTTAAAAGCACTTTCGAAGAAAATTTTCAACTTTCATTTTTGGCCATGATGTACATCTTTTTTCCCCAAAAATTTCCGTTTTTTTATTTTAGCGTTCTAGACCCCCAAACGCCCCTCCTAAGTGCCAGTCTGCTCCTAGCTGGAGTTCAAAGAACAGCATTCAAATAATAATTAAGGCTACCAAAATATCAGTAAATACAGTGAGCATAAAAAGCACAAAAAACACATTTGCTTTTAAATATCTGAATTGAGAACAAATTCATTCTTTCTTGCTAGCAATTTTTCCTTTGCCCAATTTACTGCTATTATACTTCGAAACGACGCAACGACATATACTTAAGAAGTAAGGTACTGCTAATTCAAATGAAATTTTAATAAAACCGTGATTGTCTCCTGACCGATCTATGGGGGGGCTCAGCTGGTCTAAGAATTTAAAAGTTGAGCTTTTATGGCCGAAATGATCTCAAACACTTGTACAAGGGCAAAAATAGCGTTAAAACTGCGTTATTACCATACGTGGGCAGCAAGAAAATTCTGGGGGGGGGTGCAAGATTTTTTGAAGGTTGAAAAATGACCTTAAAAATGGTGGTATGGCGATAAAAACACCATTTTTCGACGTTTCTCATCAAGAACTATCCATTGGCATCAAAAAATTGCGAAAAAAACGAAAAAAATTTTCAAAAATTGAATTCTGGGGGATATTTTGATTTCTGGGGGGGTATTTTGGTTTCTGGGGGTGCATACTCCCCCAAACCCCCCACGCCCAGGTGTGGTTATCACACACTTTCTGGTCATTTTGAAGTACTTTCAAACAAAATTCTCAACTTCATCGCTTTATATGACTTTCTCTACAAAATTTTCCGTTTTTTTTATTCTGGGGGTCTAGATTCCACAAACGACCACCCTCTCGAGTGTCAGCCTGCTCCCGACTGAAGGGTCAGTAAATCATTATATTAAGTAACAATTAGGGCTACCAAATATCAGTAAATAAGCTGAGAAGAAAAAGCACAAAAAACACATTGTTTCTTTGAATATTTGTTTTAGGCTTAATTTATTCTTTCTTGCCAGCAGTTTTCCTTTGCCCAATAGTTTGCTGTTATAATTCTCGTAACGACGCAAAGACTGCCTGATAGTGATAAGAAGTAAGGAACTACAAATTCAAATTAAATTTTGAGAATCTATGATTTGACTCCTGGACCACTCGCGGGCGTGGGGTGGTTGGGGGGGTATGCATCATAGGTGGGCGGCATCAAAGTTTCAGGGAGGGGTGCAAGATTTTTTCAAAGGTCAAAAAATGGCCTTAAAAATGGTGGTATGGCTAAAAACACCATTTTTCAACGTTTCTTATCGAGCATTATCCATTGGCGTCAAAAAATGACGGGAAAAAACAAAAATTTCAAAAATTGAATTCAAACAGCAAGACCGATCTAGGGCGGTCAGCTGGTCTAAGGGGTCAAAAATTGACCTTTTTTTGGTCCAAAATGAATCTAAACTGGCATAAGCGCAAGAGCGTTATAAGTGCGTTGATACACAGTTTCTGGTCACTTTGAAGCACTTTTGAAATAAATTTATAACTTTCATCCCTTTTTTGGTCATAATTTTACCTCTTTTTTCGCAAAAAATTTCCGTTCTTTTCGATTATAGGGTACTAGACCCCCGAACGCCTCCTCCAAAGTGCCAGTCTGCTCCGACTGAATGGTCAATAAATCATTATTTGAATAAGGATTAAGGCTGCCAAAATATCAGTGAAATTAAAAAAGTACAAAAAAAACAAGTTGTTTATTTGAATATCTGTTGCCCAATAGTTTGCAATTATAAATCCTCGGAGATAATGCAAAGTCAAATAAAATTTTGAGAAACCGTGATTGTCTCCTGACCATAGATGCACAGCGTGGCCGATCTGAGGGTTCAGCCGGTCTAAGGTATCAAAAATTGAGGTTTTCTGGGCCAAAATGACATCAAAAGCTGGTATAAGGGCAAAAATAGAGTTATAACTCGGTTAATCTCGAATAGCAATCTTAAAATAAAGTCAAAAAAATTATTTCGAAAAAATTAAAATAAATAGGATAATAAAATAAAACATAAATGGAATAAAATTCCAAAAAATATCAATGAAGGTATAATACATTAAAACTTACTTCGAAAATTATGCAAATAACAGAATAGATTTTTTGAACACCGGGAATAGGGTATTGTAATGCTCTCATTTATCAAATTTTACAAGTTTTATGAATCTGCCAGAAACATTGAAGAAAATGAGTATACGACTGTCTAAGATAATCAGAAATTTTACAAGTCGAAAGGCAAAATATTACTAATTTTGCCTCTTCCCTTAAAAATTAATTCGAGAAAATCAATTCGCAATTTTTTATTTGATTAATTTATTCTTAATTCAACATATAATCAATTACATAGTTAGTTAAATAAATCATAATCAAATAATTCATTTGAATTAATTTTCTTCAACTTTAATTAATTAACTTTATTTAGATTTTTTGTCTACCTAATTTAATCGCTTTATTATGTCTAAAAATAAGTAATCATAGGTAGCGCGTTAGCGCATACCTATAATTTACTTGGGTACCCCTAACACCTGTGCACCCCCTACAGCCATAGCGGGACGCATCTGGGAGGCGCGGTTATTTTCTACAGATAGATAATAAAAAAACTCGATAGAGGCTTTTGGCCCAACGTTATAACATTTAGCGAATTTTAGTACTTTTTTCTTCCAGCTTCTACATAACTCTCTGTAGATGCCTCAGACAATTTATTGGTATAGAATGATAGAAAATAAAATTTTCTAGATTTACATTTTTTTGTTTCTTGAATTTTGCATTGGTTCCTGAAAGACATTTTGGACCCCAGGTATCGACTTCTTAATGTCTGCCAACAACTCTGCTTATGAGTCACAAGAAATTTTTACTGATAGAAATGCACTATGGCTTAAGGGCTACTTTCTGCTTACCAGTAAACTTTTGTAAACTCAATACGGAGTTAGATCTAGGAGTTTAAACTTTACTCTCTAGTGGATGGTGCAAAAAACAGATTATGTCGAAGATTTTCCCACCAAGTTTTTAGTCTATGAATCAAGAATCCGTTTAAATTGAAATATAAAGAAATGAGTACCTTTTGAGGGCTACACGTCGTAGCAAGCCGCGTTTAAAAATACGCAGTATCGAGATATTTATGGGCGTGTAAATTTCGTAATCAGAGTTGTAAGATAAGCAAAAAAACACGTTTTTGCCCTATTTTGGTTAATAAATATCTCAAATATTTTGCGGAACAGAAGTTTCACAGACAAACGTACTACGAATCAAAGGCTACAATCTGGGTAAAACCGAATTTCATTATACTCTATGGGGAGCTGAGTTCAGATTTTTAAAATTAACAATGTGATGGATGATGAAAAATACGTTTTTGTCCTTTTTTGTATGTCACTTTCGCCTTTCAGAAGTCAGGACAGGTCATAAAAAATAAAGCACCTTCTAAGGAGTACACATTATAGCAATGTGCATTTATTTACATCAATATTGAGCTTTTTCAAGGGGTGTAAAGTGATAAATTGGGTGTATGCAACGTGTTTCTGTTTTGTTTTAGCCTGCCAACTTCAACGGTTATGAGTCTGAACATGATCTTAAGTGTAAATATGTACCAGGAATCAAACGTGACACGCCAGTTGGTTGCACTTGTTTACACTAAATAGTAGTATAAATTGGTTTACATATAATATTTATTCGTCTTCAGGCAATTGTAGAGGCTTAATTTTTTCATAAATGTTGATCGTAAGTAATATCAGAGTAATATATGAATTACGAATCCGACTAAAATCTTCTTCATACTCTGTGGGTCTGTAAAATTTACACTGCAAATTAACTTTAGTTCTAGAGCCTTGCGGAAGCTTAGTTTTTTCAAAATGTTCCATGTAACGTCAGAAACACGAATCTGACTGTTAGTTTTCTCTATACTCAGTAGTTGTGTAAAGTTTGCACTATTCATTTATTATTAATTGATAGTTTACACTACAAGTTTGTTTTACTTCAAGAGCGTTGTAAAACGTTAATTTTTTCAAATTATGTCCCATAAAGTTAGAATAACGAATCTGACTGTAGCGTTGCAGAAGCTAAATTTTTGTTTTAACATCTTCTATGTAAAGTCAGGATTACGACCATATTTGCGTAAATTTTACGCTGAAAACCTTTGATTTGTTTAAATAATGTAAGTTTGTCTTGTTTAAAAGAGATATTGCTAAAAAAGACGAATATACTTGGGATTTTGGATGATTAATGATGCACAAGAAGTGGACTAGGAAAAACCCACTTATGTATATGCCTAAAGTCGCAAAAGCTGCTACAAATCAGACTTCTCTAAGCAACGCGAAAAATTAAAGTAGATTCTGCGGCTTCTGGAAAAGTGTAGTCTTTTTTAAATAATTTTCAATGCTTCACATAACGGTATATAAACAGAATCTAAAATGTTTACTTTTTGCTAATTGCTTGCAATTGATAGAAAACTAACAACTGTATTTAAAGGTGTTTTGTAGTTTATTTTGTTATCATGAGCATTATAGCAAGCAAACCCGAAGTCAATTGATTAGTGCAGACAATCGTTTTGGGCAAGCAAGTGTACCTAGATGTAAACGCGTTTCCTACTGCTTTAAACCAAAAATTTCTTTGATTCTCTTGAATGCATCGATGTTTGTTATTTCGTTGAATCGGCTTGCAAAGTCTCACCTACAATCCATCTGATTTTCTACAGCTGCATATCGTTTTTTGGTGTAATAGTTTATTATAATCTGCAGGCCGCAGAATATATTTTTATGTTTTGCGTTCCTTAGAGGAAGTCTGATTTATAGCAGATTTTGTGACTTTAGGCATATATGTACATCGATAGCTTTTTCCTAGTCTCCTCCTTTTATGTCCACAATAATCCACAATCCCAGCTTCTTTTTCTCTTCCATCGGAGCACTTTTCTTTGCCGGTGGCGTACGTACATTTCCTTCCACCGACTGCATTAAACCTTGCTGTACACAAATAGTCGGCGATATCGCAGAAAAATATAGATGGATCCTATTCTTCCTATTTTAGTCGGCGTATCGCTGACAAAAATCGGCGATATCGCTAACATAACGATATCACCGAAAGAAAATCGATAAAATTGGGGCACTTGTGAACCAGGAAAAACAGCCGGCAATATTGGCGATATTGCCGACTTTTACTTCTGGAGCGGACTTTAGCGCTTGATAATCGATCAATTACAAATGCCCTGCTTGCTACACGAACAGAAAAAAGGAAGCAAGAAATTTCAATGCTATTATTCAGCTGAAACTAAAATTGATCGTAACCGCTTTTTTAGGAGTGATACATTGCAGTGGCCAAAGATGCGATTTTTCATACCAAAACCCGGTTGAAATATCTGATGCCGAGTATACTGCCGAGCTAGGTATTAAATCCTTAATGCTGAGATTAGCTGAGCACGAGCTACTGATTAAACCAGTTGAAATATAAATCTCGATGTAGCGCTCAGCTGATCTCAAAGTTTTATCGCGAACCTCGAGATAATCTCGGAAGTTTTTCGTGCTCATGTGCAGTAAGGTGCAAGCTTATGAGACAATGGTTTCTTGAAATAACCATTGGAAAAACGGTGCGGCATAAATTTGCAGTGTCCCTTTTTGAGCTAATCATATGTATTGTTTTGCTACTAGATCAGCTAGAATTTGGAACGACCTTCCACAATATATTCGAAGTTCTCCAAATGTTAGGACATTTAAGAGAAATTTGAAAAAGATCGATGTCGGGAATTTTTTGATGGGGCACACATGAGCGCAATCTAATTGCCTGTGTGTCCAGGACATTTCGCATTTTACACTATGCTATTTTATTTTCCTTGCGACTTTGTTTTACCCTTGTGTTTTATTTTCGGAATAAAGTATTAGTATTAGTAATGAATAGTCGATGACCGCTCATTTTGAATTCGCAAAGCACTACGTTTTGTGTGTGCTAATCCTGCTCATGAGCGCGCGAGCTCGGGATCAAAAAGTGACAAAACTTTAATGCAAGTCACTCGCGATTATCTCGAGCTCGAGATAACCGCAAACTCATGATTAGTTCAAGCTCGAGATAAGTGCGACATTATTGCAACCGAGTTCCCAATTAAAAGTTTGAGATAATCTCGACATCGCGCTAATCTGCGACATTTCAATTGGGCCCAGGTATTGCTATGCTGTCCTGAGATTATCTGTTCATTGTGGTCCCCATCGTCTCGGGAAAGTCCCTCCGTTTACCCTGATTTTTTCCAGTAAAATATTACCATGTCAGAACCCCTTTTTAGCCCATATTACACTTGCTTTACTTAATCAGCAATTCATTGTTTCATTTGTGCGATTTTTCATGTTCATTATGCATATGTAGTCATTTTTCACAAAAATTTATTTTTAAAGAGTTAAAATTAAAAATACTCTAATGCAAGGCATCTCTTAGACATCCCGTGAACGAAGAAGTAAAGTTAGATTTCCTGTTGTGTCAAAGCATTAACATCAATTCGCAACTGGCAAGTAAGGCTAGACAATGTATTTTGACACAGAGCTAAGATAGAACTAGATAAGTAACGCTGATAAACTGCTTAATTAGAACGCCGTTCTAGCTCATGGTCAATGGTAGGTTAAGAATAAAATATACATAAATCACAGAAATTAATTCCTGCGAATTTTTTTCAGAAAAAGCTGGCTAAAAATATCTACTGCCAAGCGATTATTTCAGTAAATGTGAGACGGATTCAAAATTTGAAGTTTATAATTTTTTATTAGCTCGTGGTTTCGCGGAAAATAATAATTGACGTGCAAATCAATTCACATGGAGGAATAGCGTAAAAATTGTAAAGTACTGACATTAAGTCAATTTTAATTGTCCGGATCGAGTATACTGCGAAGATAAACGAATTTTCTAAATTCTTAAAGAATTTTCTAAATTCTTAATCAACAACTTTACAGCAACATCGAAATCATGTTGCTGTAAAGTTGTTGATACAATTACAGTTGTCGGAGGAGGTATACTCAGTATCACACATGAGCGTTGGAGGGTCTTGCTAAACCCCGTCCTAAAAAAATCGAAGGAGCCCTGGAATTTAAGTTTTGGTGCTATTTTTGGCAGTCTTGCCCCACCGGACCCCCAGAATCAGCCTGATGCCTATAGGCTCGATATTATTAAAAAATCGAATCTTGTTTTTTAGCTAACAAAGGATGTCCAAGAAATAATTTCCTCGGAGATTTCCAAAACTTTGTTTTCTTATGTGTAAACGTTTCACGGATGAGCCTTGGTATATTGGTCGGCTAGGTGGGGGGGTGGACGACTCTGCTGCGATACAGCCTGACAGACATGCGCGCCGGACTAAATGGAAAATCGGGCTTAGCCCCTCCGGGGATTGTCCATGCGTAATTGCCTAAAACAGCAACTAGACCACTGTGCTGGCTGACCGAGGGGTAAGTATAAGCTGAATAATTATTTCCAGACCTCCACCTAATGTCCATGATTGGGAGAAGAATTTTCAATGACAGTAAGCCGAGTGTTACGATAATTATATACGCGGGGAAGGGGTGGCCGCCCCTTCATTGGCCAAAAATATTTGGCGGGATAAAGAATGAATTTGTAATTTGCAATAATTTTTGGCCGTCAGTGATCACCACTTCTAAAATTTTCCGGCGCTTCGCGCCGAATAATACGTATTAATGACCTTAATTTAATTTTTTAGCGACCTGGAAGTCATTTTTTGCTCATGGAATACGTTTTAAAACAATTTCAAAAGCAGAAACAGCCATTTGAGCATATATTTCTTCTATTTTCACGCATAACTTTTAAATTTTTACGACGTTCCACGCCAGAATACAGGAAATGTAACGATAGGTCAACCTCCCATACATCCTTCCGCCTAATTGTCTTCAATTTTCCGGCGCTCCGGACCGGGTTTTGTTAAAGTCAGAGAAATTTAATGATTTTTCGCACAAAATTGTCTAAAATTTCAAAATTTTTCGGAAACATATTGCGTCAAAAGTCATTTTAAATAACAACGTAAAACGCCGAAACGCTATTCCGCACGTGAAGGGCGAAATTTTTGGACCTATTTTTTACTGTTTTTGGAAGAGTTGGGGTACCGCTCCCTTACGAAAATCCTGGATCCGCCACTGACTGAAAGTGATCTATTTCTGCGAAGGAACACTGATCTGCGTGACATATATAGCACACAAGTTGCGCAATTATAAAATAAGTATCATGGATGAAAAAACACGATTACAGAAACGTACGTTTGTATTCTTGTCAACGGAGTTTGTTGACTCAATCTTTCTTCAATTTAAGCTTATGAGAGCAGTATTTAGTGAGAAAAAGACAACCTACAATGAGAGACGCCAAGAGTAAGATAATGAGCAAAATAATGATTAGAATAGCATCGATCATAAGATATTCCATTAGGCTAAGGTGCTGCCCGGCTGGAGTCAGGTTCAAGTCTTGGAATTCGGCCAAAAATTCTACCCATCTGACTGCCGATTCGCGCGACGATTGGGGCTTTTTCCGAATCATTTGTCCTAAGCGCCGAGCGTTTTCCTGAATTCTGAAATAAAGCATTTGTGTCAAAATAAAAATTGGCCTGAACTAATTAAATATACACATGTCAAAGCCTAGCTGTGCATACATTGAAGAAGCTTTTTTCTTGAGAATTCTGCAGCTTATGCAAAACTTCAAAAATAGACGATTTGACTGCATACTTTTATAAAAGCTAGGAATTGTTGTTGTCAAGAGATTACATAAAACGTACATACAATTTGTTCCTGTTTGGTGCCTACCTGTCCAAGCAGTCATTTAATACAAACGATCATAAGCATACATGGGCAGCACCAAAATTCTGGGGGGCAGGATGCGGTATATCGCCAAAAATGTTGCTAAAAATAGAATTGTGGGGGGGCGGGTCTAAAGTAATCTGCGGGGGTATTTGGACTTTTGGAAGGGGACTAGAAACCCTCGACGCCCATGTATAATCTTAAGCAGTAGCACACTTTCTACTAGAATAGGTTGATGAATCTCAGAGTGGTACCTAATTTGAAGTAAATTCAGGAATTTTTAGAAGGCTAAAAACAATGAACGAAAGTCACGAACACTGATTTTTTTGATGTATTATACTACGTTAGTCGGTTATAGATTATTCAAATGGAAAAAAATTTTAACTAAAATGCGCGTAAATACAACAAAATATAGCTGCAGATAGCGTAAAATGAAGCGAAACACCGAAATTTTGGCATTTTTGTGCAAAACATAGCTAAAAATGCTTTAAAATAGAGCAATTACCATTAGCTATCTCAGAAAATCGACAATTGTTGGGGTCACAGCCATCTCGCGAGGGTATGAAAAATATCGAAGTACAGAAAAAAATCAATTGCATTGAAATAAAAATTAATAAAATAAACCTTTTACACAAAATAAAACGTAAAATATACAGGAAACTGTTTTCAGTGCTCGACGAGATAGCTAGAAGGTCGATGTAGTCTGCAATAAGAGGCATAGTCGTACATGGGAAGCAACCAAATTCTGGGAGTCAAAAATTGATATAAAACTTAGAAAATTCATATATTTTTATTCTTTGTATATAATTTCTTAATTGTTGCAATAGTTGAATTCGCTTTTTTTATTTAGTTTTAATCTATTCAAGAATGATGATTAATGCACATTGTTCTTTAGAACAGAATACTTGCAATGAACAACAAAATTTAAGAACAGATGCCATTAATTTTGTCGAAATCTTTTATGTACTGTGTGTCATAGACACAGAAGTCCATAATTGTGTATTCATTCGGAAGTAAGGTGTGTGCTCCTTTTCATAATAATATGTATTTCCACCGGAAACAGGTGATAAGCTCTTCAATATGGCAAGTTTTTCGAAAAAATTATATTTTCTCTAGGACAAAAACGGTAACTCACGTTTGATTATATAGCAAATAGTTCAAGGCTGCAGAGATACTCTGTTCGCTCAATTGTTCATGCAATAAAGTTAGTCCAGCATTCAGTCGTTCAACCCGCTTACAGTTCGTGTATTGATCACCAAACAATGGAATCATGATCAGTGGAACGCCAGCGTAAAACGCCTCTGTCAGGCTGCTATATCCTCCATGAGTGATAAAGGCTTTTACTTTCGGGTTTCCTAAAGAAATATCTATTGTTTAGGTCCCATCAAGTGTTTTTTATTTATCAAACTTGTCATGAATTACTAAAACGCGATTTAAATTACTTAATTTAGAAAGCGACTTGTTCAATAAGGATATACATTGAAAAATGGGGAGACTGGAATGGCTTGACCCATCCCTCGGTCGTAATTTTTGGCGATTTTGCTCCATCGTACCTCATAGTGGCTCTGTCTACATCCGTGTAGGATTATGATGATATAATTTTTTTATAGAAAAAATGGCTTTGATCTCACGTAAAGGCTAACTGAAACAAGAACGGGCAAAAGTAAAATTCGGAAGCGGAAACGAAAACGGATGCGACGGGTAAAAGCCGGAAACGGAAATGATAGGTAAAATCCGAAACCGAAACGTATATTATTGTGCACATGGCTCCGGTTAGAGTTTCTCCACCCTGGGGTTAGTCCAAAGTGCCGGAAACTGGGTTCCCCAAAAAGGGCAAATCAGGGTAAACACCCCAACCCCGTTTCCGGCAAAAGTTTTCACACTGAAGGAAGGCTTCAGGGGCTCAGAAACGGGTTACCCCATTATCCATATGTGAAGTTCGCCCTTGTTCCGTCGGGGGTTTCTCCGCCCTGGGGGTGAGTACAAGGTGCCGGAACCGGGATTTCCCAGGTAGGGCCCCTCAAGGTGAATATCTCCAACTCAGTTTTCCGCAAAATTTCTCTTACTAAATGGGGTTTTAGCGGCTCGGATACGGGTTATCCTATTATTCATATATGAAGCTGATCCCTAACCCCACTTCCGTCGGGGATTTCTCCGCCCTAGTGGCTGTCCAAAGTGATATAACCATGATTCTTCAAGTAGGGCAGGATGAATAACTCCAACCACTTTTTTCGGCAAACTTTTACCCATTGAAGGGGAGTTTAGGGGCCCGGAAACGGGTTACCCCATTATTCATATGCGAAGATGACCCTAGTTCCGTCAGGGGTTCTTTCTCCGCCCTAGGAAAAATCCAAAGTGCCAAAACTGAGGTTCTTCAAGTAGGGCTTCTCAGGGCGAACAACCCCAAGCCCGTTATCCGGAAAAATTTCACCCATTGAAGGGGACTTTAGGGGCTCGGAAACGGGGCACCTTATAATTAATATGTGACACTGACCCCGGTTCCGTCGGGGGTTTCTCCACCCTGTGGGCAGTCCAGAGTGACGGAACCGGGGTTTCCCAAGTAGGGCCCATTAAGGTTCAACACCTCCAACCCCGTTTCCGGCAAAATGTCATCTATTCGAGGGGGTTTAAGGGGCTCGGAAATGGGGAACCTCACTAATTCATATGTGATGCTGACCCCAATTCCGTTGAAGGGTCTCTCCGCCCTGAAGGCAGTACTTGGAGAGCCCCGGTTCCTGCACTTTGGACTACCCCTCAGGGCGGAGAAACCCCCGATGAAACCGGGGTCAACTCTCTTGTGAATAATAGGGTACTCCGTTTCCGAGTCCCTAAACCCTCTTTAATGGGTGAACTTTTTCCGGAAACGGGGTTGGGGATGTTGACCCTGATGAGCCCTAGTTGGGGAAACCCGGTTATGGCACTTTGGACTGCCCCCAGGGCGGAGAAACCCTCGACGGATCCGGGGTCAGCTTCACATATGAATAATGGGGCACCCCGTTTCCGAGCCCCTAAACACCCTTTAGTGAGAGAAATTTTTCCGGAAACGGGTATGGGGATGTTCACCCTGAGAAGCCCTACTTGGGGAACCCCGGTTCTAGCACTTCGGACTACCCCCAGGGCGGAGAAACACCTGACAGAACCGGCTTCACCTACTCATATAAAAAACGGGGTATCCCGTTTCCTAGCCCCCTAAAATGGGTGAAGTTTTGCTGGGAACGAGGTTGGAGTGTTGACATTGATGAACCCACTTGGGGAACCCCGGTTCCGGCACTTTGGACCTCCTCTAGGCTGCAGACTGTACAATTCATGTCTGGATGAATGAATTGGACAGTATACATGCTCGAAAATAAGACTTCCTGAAATTATACTGTTATACTTCATCTGACACTTTTTCATGGTTCAGGCAAAAGGTTTTGGTCAAAAATGGCGTAAAGGGGTATCCTTCTCAAAAGTTCCACATCGAGGGATACCCTCCATACCCCAAGTGTGCATGTGTGAAAACAATGCTTCAAAGTGAATCAAACTCGGACGTCGGAGAGGTCTCAGGGGATCAACCTTCCCAAAATTCTAAGTATCCACAAAATTAGTAATAAATACCCCCTAGATTATACTCGTATTTACAAACTGATTCCATTTTTTCGATATCTTTACTCTTAGGAATTGAAGTTGATGAGAAACGTCAAAAAATTGCTTTTTGTCCATCTAGAATAAGAGTTAAACGTTCTCGATCCCTAAAAATCTTTAAATCATCCTTTATCTCGAAATTCAGATGCTGCGAAGTGTGTTCGTAAGCTGGAATCCGAATTAGGGTTTCGGCCTCATCAAACCTTTGGCATAAAAGAACCTAAGTTATGTTTGACGTACTTTACAGTATGTTAGCTTAAACGTTAGTAATGTGCATGCATTGTACGATGTGCAAAATAAGCATACTCGTATGCATTCTTAAGTAGCAGCATTCAAGAAACAAATTATACAAAGTGATATCGATTCATAAGATTTGCATTCGAAAGTAATGCATCAAAATGAAATAATAATTTACTAAATTTTTGTTAAAATATAGCCTGTTTTGTATACTTATCTACCTAAACGCCATTTCGGAGAAAGACGCATATCCTTTTAATACGTATATCACACAAATCCTAATTTTTCGTCGAAATTCTGTTCCAAAAATTTACAAGGACTCTTCACAGCAATAAACGCATTAAAAAATAATGCCAATTACCTAGCAAATCTTTTTGCGGTAACCATTCGGAAGTGATAATATTCTTTACATTTCGAGCTTCAGAAACATTTCCCTCTAGTCGCCAAACAACAGTTTGTGGTATTTTGCTAAAAGCTCCAATGAAGGCACGCTAAAAATTATTTTCTAGTCGCCAAACAACAGTTTGTGGTATTTTGCTAAATGCTCCAATGAAGGCACGCTAAAAATTATTTTCTATGAGGAAAGTATGAAAATATAGTTCTAGAACAAAATTTCAAGCGTGTAAACAAAAGTGCAATGACGTAATAATTTAATTTCAAATTTTTTCCAGCGTAATCGAATTTTTAATTTTTAGTGAATTCATCACTAGATACGCACCACTGAATGAAATTAGTATGCTTTCAAAAACCACAAATCACCTGCCGTCGTTGACTCTATTTCAATTAACAATGCGACTGTATGGTCGATTCTCCTTGGAAAAATTAGATCGATTTCTGCTTCTTTTTCCTTGTTTACACACAATATCTACTTTGTAATAAGCGAGTAAAGTTTGGGAGGTAGGTACATTATAACATAGCAGCTTTGGATCGTCTTTTTCCACAACTCGTATACAACTTAGTTTAAATTCCTCATACAAATGAATGGCAAAGAATTGTATGTGATAAAATATCCCATATAGCGCTATTTCTGTTTTTCGAACTTCATACTAGTTGTCGAGAGGGGGTGCAAAGAGTGTAAAAATATGGAGATGAGAAATACATTTAATACTTTTTTCGCGTTTTTATGTCTGCCAATTTCTCTACTTCTGAGTAGGGAAAAATGTTTTAATTCTTGCAATCGGATAGTGCAACGTTTCAAGGGCTAAGCGATGAACTTAATTACTTTTGTATAAAGTTATTACAGAGTTAGTTCTATCGTTATAAATTTTGCACTCTGGTGGTGGATGATAAAAACATTTTAGCTTTCCTTTGTTTGTCAACTTCAACGGATGATAAATCAGGGCGTACAGAGTATTCGAAAAATAAAGTAAGGTTTACGCATCGCATTTGGATTCGTGTCTTCAAACTCAATACCGAGTTAGATACGACGATGTAAAGTTTAAAATCTGTAAAGAAAATGTTTGTCGCTCGTTATTTGCACTATTAATTTCTCAGTTTATAAAGCAAGACGCCATAGCCATAGGTGGTTAGCACTGAAATTCTGGGGGGTGTGTGCAAGATTTTTTAAGAGTCAAAAATAGTCTTTGAAATTGTAATATGGCGGAAAAATAATTTCTCAACGTTTCTCATCGAGCACTATCCGTTGGCTTCAAGAAATCGCAGAAAAAATTAAAAATTGAATTCTAAGGGAGTGTTTTGGTTTGTTTTTTTATGGGGGAGGTCGGCCTCGTGAGGGTGCATACACCGCACGCCCGCGTGTGGTGATAGCTATTTTTAAGTAAAGTATGATTCATGGGTAAGTCTAAGCATATAGTCGCCTTTCTCTGAAAAAAGTCTGAGTTACTTCTATTGATGTTAAGCTTAATCTGCGGTGTATAAAAACACGTGTTTGACCGTTTTTTGTCCGTCAACTACTTTGGTTATGAATCAGATGGCACGAACTAATCTAAAAATAAATTATGTAGATGTCAGTGGTTACCAGACGTGTTCTTGGGGGAGGGGCTTGGGGGTTTAACCCCTAAAATAGCAACTGACCCCCCCGGAAAATGGCTGCGACCCCTTATCCCCTTCCCAGAATTTTCGCTTTTTTGTAAAAGTTGGTAAAAATTATAAAAAGCGTGCCTTTTTAGGCGTTTTTAGCTCATTTTTGGCTCAAAAATCTAAAATTTTCGGCGCTTGGCGCCATATGCACATTTTTCGACTATATTTTGTTCAATCAACTCAATTTTTTCTAATTTTTTTTTCGAGATTTTTCCATGTTTTTATCTTCCAGAAAGTGTGAGCATTGTCTTAAACGTCAGAAAATAATGTTTTTGACGCGGACTTTTTAGCTCAAAAAAGCACTTTTTAGAAAATTTTTGGAGCCTGACTTCTCCCCCAGAATTCACATGCGGTAAATACATGGTGGTTACACACCGCTTTTTGTCGGGTTTTTAACATGAATACTGAATTAGTTTTGAAGGTATAAAGTTCCAACTTTGGTAAAAAGAGACATTTCTAGATGTTTTTGTCTGTCAACTTCTCCTGATACAAGTCGGGATATGATCCTAATTATAAAAATTGCTAAACATCGAGAATAACACATGCACGTAGTAACGTTTGATCACATCAAACATGCAGTTGTTGTAAAAGTTTAAAATTTACACTAAAAAATTATTCTACTACCAAAAAGTTGCAAATGGTTAATTTGTTCAAAATGTTCTCCGTAACGTCGGGATAACGAATCTGATTGTTAGCTTTCTCTACACTTAGTAGATATGCAACGTATACACTATTGAGTCATTTAAGAGGTGTAAAGTTTACACTTAACATCAATTTTACTTCAGAGCGTCGCAAAATGTTATGTTCTTCAAAATGTTCTCTGTAACATCAAGATTACGAATCTGACTGCAGATTTTCTTTACACCCAGTATTGAAGTAAATTTCACACTGAAAATTAAATAGAGTTCTAGAGCATTGCAGAAGCTCTGTTTTTCAAAATGTTCTCCAGAACGTCAGGATTACAAACCTGACTGTAAGATTACTTATTTCTCTACGCCGGGTACTTGTTTAAGGTTTACACCAAAAAATACCGGAGTTGCAGAAGCTTAACTTTTTTCAAAATGTTCTCAGTAATGTCGGAGTTACGAATCGGAATGCAAGTTTTTCTTACGCACGGACGCACAGTAGCTGTGTAAAGTTTACACACAAAACATTGGACTTGTTTAAATAAGGTAAGGTAGTCTTGCTTAAAAAAGATGATGATGATATTCAGGACAATCTTGATTTCCGCGTCCTTCGGCCGGTATCATGATTTTGACATGTTATCGTATGTGTTGACTGACTGATTTACTCAAATCTTATTATTTAATAGTAGGGTACTAGCAAAGAAGAATACTACGATGGAACAAAAAAATGACAAATATTGGAATAACGCATCATTAAGGACTCAAAAGGATGGGACAAGGAAATAGTCATCAATGCGTGTGAAACTTGTAAGAATCTACTAAAAAATTGGACACCTGCTAAAAAGGTGAAAATCTGAGTATATTCTTATATTCTGCACCCTGTGAAAAAATGTGCCCACGCAAAATATTGAAACTGGCTTTAAAGAATGAGATCATGAAGAAGCTTTGATTTATGTAAATAACCGATTTAGCGTCTTATCAATATGAAGTTTCACTTTCAGTCTAAAATTATTATTCAGAGTCGACTTCACCAAATCTTGTATATGGCAATCAATTTTCAGCAACCTAGCGCGTATCTACAAAAATGGTTTCTAGGCAGCTTAGTGTATTGCAATTTCGCACAATAAATCTGAACCGCATTTGTAATCGACTTACATAGACTCAATAATCGTGTCAGGGATGACAGCTGACGCAACAGCTGACACTCAATTGCAATGTAAAAAACATATAAGGAACAAACGCTCTCAAGCAAGAAGACCGGTCTTGGCACAGTTGGTAACTCTTCTGTGCTGAGAGTCAGCGCTGATTAAGGCTTTTGTGTTCGTCCAACAGCACCGGTTTTGTCAACAGCCAGCGTCCTCTACTATTTGACAGTAGAGAGACTGAGCATTATTTGACGTAAATTCGTAATAAACAATGGAATTGTGCATCTTCATATAATGCACTTAAGCCAATATTATATCAGTTGCTGTTATTAGCTTAAAAATGCGGTCGCAAATTTCGACGAAAATCGCCTTTAATTTTCTATAGACTGAACAGACGATTGTAATTAATAGTTTATCCGAAAAAAACTGTGTTATTGTGCCAGCTGTTGTCAGATTTTGAGAATTTTTTTGAAATTTTAAGCGAAAGGAATTTGGAATAGCCCAAAGATGTCCATTTTTTGTGCTTGTTTATGAGTAAAAGCGTTTTTGACTTTTCAACAGCAAATATTTTGTGTAGTGCAAAGGAATGAATATGCAGCGTTGACGTCAAACAGTTACAAACTAAGACATATTAGCATGAACAGATTTCTAAACTTTATTTAACACAAAGTGCTGATATTATATTTCAAACAACCCAAAATGCCAGAACAGATACCCATGTACGCGATTTTTTCATGGCCGATCTGTCAAAATAACTTGACCTCTGGGCTGACCATTTTGCTCGTTATGTTAAAGCAAACAACTGAGATGAGAAAACGAAAGTTCTCGTAGCACCAACGTATTTCCGCGGATTCGCTTACAGCTTAAGAATGCTCTTCTGCATGAAACTCGAAGAGTTACGCACAACTCATCGAGAAAATTTGTGAAGAGAAAGATTCGAATCAACTAATATTCTGACTTCCGAGACCACTGTTTTTAGAAATTCTACGCTACAGTCGACAAAAATGCGACTTTTCTTATGTATTTATATATATTTCGTATATCTTTTCTTAGGCACGTGCTAAGCAGTCTTAAAAAATAAATTCAACAAGTAAATCTTTGTGACTTATGCTTAAAAAGGTTCGTGTGCACTACTTAGAGAGTATGGTTAAGACTGTAATGAATATTGATAGTTTGAAGTTAACTAAATTTTAATTGGCTTGTTCTGCGTAAAACAATCGATGTGCGGATTAACTATAGACGACTGCATGCACGTACATTAATAAACGTTTTTATACCTTCACTTTTCATTTAGGACAAAAGACAGCATTTAGCAAGTCTACTAAAAATATCAGATTGCTTTAAAAAAGACATTTGCTGGAGATGGGTGCATATCAGTATTATGCAATAATCAGATCTAATTCTTTAGCTCGCAAAAGAGAAATTTATAAGAAACCATTCGTATGTTAGCAGAACCGTTTCCTTTGTTTGTCCTAGCCGATGCGTGTACCCAAATTAATGTGCACGTCAATTTTTCCTATTGTTCAAATCGCACTGAAGGACAAATTTATTTCGATCTCTAAGAAAACTATCTGAAAGGCCTTCGATTTTCCATTGATTTTGAGAACTCAATAGGTGCATAAGTACTTACTCCAACTCTTGAACGATTTCAATATTGGGCTTGCCCTTATCTCGTGATTTTAATATACATAGACTGAAAGCGATATATCATTGCGAAGGAGTACACTAGATGATCTACATACATATATAACACACAAGTAGCGCAATAATTATATACAACTATGATGAGTGGCAAAACACGACTACAGAAACATACATTCGTTTGTATTATTGTCTACGTACAGAAATTGTTAGTTCAATCTTTCTTGAATTTTAGCTTACGAGAGCAGTACTTGGTGAGATAAAGACAGCCTACAATAATGGACGTCAAAAGTAAAATAGTGAGCAAAATGACGAGTAGAATAGCGTCTATCATAAGATATGCCATCAGGCTAAGATGCTGCCCAGCGGGGGTCAGGTTCAAGTCTTGGAATTCGGCCAAAAATTCTACCCATTTGACTGCCGATTCGCGTGACGACTGAGGCTTTTTCCGAATCATTCGCCCTAAACGTCGAGCGTTTTCCTGAATTCTGGAATAAAAATAACAAACGTCTGAGGAGGATAAGATACAAGCATTTGAATGAAAATCGGCATTAACTAATTAAATGGTGAGCCGTTGCTTAGCTTGTGCATACAGATCATGTAAATATTCCAGCAAGCTAAATTATTCTGATAACATTTCGTCAGCTTGAAGGCTTATAAAGTCAGGAATTTTTATTGTCGAGAACATACATTATGTTGAAAGGAAAGCGGTTTCAGACCCTCAAGAATAATTTTCTCCCCCCGCAAAAATCTTTTCACCTCCCCGGTAAATAGGCGATTTTTCTAAAGTTCACAAAAGTTTTCTAAAGATTCGTAGAAATGGTGCTTTTTTAAGCGTTTTTAGCCATCTATTAAATCAAAAAAGCCATATTTTCGGCCCTTCGCGCCATTTTACTCATGTTTTGACTATATTTTGTTTAATTTGTCAAAGTTTTTTGATTTTTTTAAAGAAATATTGTTATGTTTTCATCCTCTAGAAAGATAGAGCATCGTCAGAAACGCTATACAACGATGTTTCTGACGCGTACACACCATTTTTGGGCCCAAAAAGTCACTTTATAATTTCACCATCTTCCCCAGAATTCGAATGCTGTGCATGTATAGCCAAGAGTTTACACAAAGTAAGTTCATTTGTCCCTATTTGGTGGCTCCTGTTCGCTAATCTATACAAAAAATTATAAATCCACTAAATGAACAAGAAGCTGAGAACGGTACCTAATTTGAAGAGAATTTGAAAAATTTAGGAAATGTAATGGAATTTGAAAGAAACAACCCAAACCGTAAGCATAGACGATAGCCTATTTTCATGCATCTATGTACAACTGTATGGATGGTCTGAGGGTAGCCCCGATGTTTTTTCAACAGTTCTTTTCCCTATTATGTACGTCTAAAAATGACTGTATATGTCAAAAACCTGTTTTTGACGTTTGGAATAATGCTCGTTTATGATGCAACATTAGAAATTTAGAGAAAAAATTGTAACTTGCATAATTTATAAATATAAAATGATTAAGTGATGCGAAGAGCATAAGAATTGGGCACATGAGCCACAATTTAGATAAAAGTAGTTTACGAAGTTCACATTCTATATTTATTTCGGAAAATCAACAATCGTGCGGTTCACGCAGCCATTTTCCGATGGGCCACTAGCCATTCTAGGGTCAAAGGTCCTAAATTCCACCTACCCAAGAACACACTTATATTCTGCATAGAAAGCTATTTTCAGTATCCGAGGAAGCATCTACAGAATGGAATTCTGAGGGTCTGATGCAGGCATTTAGCTGGCCGTCCTATTTTCGGTGACCAACACCAATTTTGGGGGACTAAAACCAAAAAGTCCAAAATTAGCACACAATAATGTTTAAAAAGTCCTATTTTTCCGATTTCTCTGTATTGGGGGGTCCGGACCACGCCTGAGCGTGGGGGGAGGGTGGTTTGGGGTATGCACTCCCAGAAACCAAAATACCCCCCAGAAATCAAAATACCCCCAGAATTCAATTTTTGAAAATTTTTTCGTTTTTTTTGCAATTTTTTGATGCCAATTGGATAGTGCTTGATGAGAAACGTCGAAAAATGGATGTTTTTATCGCCATACCACCATTTTTAAGGCCATTTTTTGACCTTCAAAAAATCTTGCACCCCCCAGAATTTTCTTGCTGCCCACGTTTGGTCCGGACTATACGTGGGCAGCTAATCAATTCTGGGGGTGCGAAATTCTTCAGAAGTCTAGAAATGGCCTCAAAAATAGTGGTTTGGCGAAAAAAACACCATTTTTTAACGTTTCTTATCGAGCACTATCCATTGGCATCAAAAAATTGCGAAAAAAACAAAAAAATTTCAAAAAATTGAATTCTAGGGAGGGGATTCTGGTTTTTGGGGGAGGGTATTTTGGTTTCCCGGGGGAGGGGTGCATACCCCGCGAACCTTCCCATACCCAGGTGTGGTCCGAGACCCCCGATCCCTCCAGAGCTATGTGTCTAGTCTAATGAAGCAAAATCTCCAAAAATATAATTCCTGGAGAGATCTATCAGATTCTGCGGGTGTTATTTGGAATTCTGGGGTCCTAATCATACATGGGCAACAAGAAAATTCGGGGGGGTGTGCAAGATTTTTCGAAGGTCAAAAAATGGCCTTAAAAATGGTGGTATGGCGGAAACACACCATTTTTCGACGTTTCTCATCAAGCACTATCCATTGGCATCAAAAAATTGCGAAAAAAACAAAAAAATTTCAAAAAATTGAATTCTAGGGAGGGGATTCTGGTTTTTGGGGGAGGGTATTTTGGTTTCCAGGGTGAGGGGTGCATACCCCCGAACCCTTCTCATACCCAGGTGTGGTCCGGACCCCTCGATCCCTCCAGAGCTACGTGCCTAGTCTAATGAGGCATAAATCTCCAAAAATATAATTCCTGGAGAGATCTATCAGATTCTGCGGGTGTTATTTGGAATTCTGGGGTCCTAATCATACATGGGCAACAAGAAAATTGGGGGGGGGTGTGCAAGATTTTTTGAAGGTCAAAAAATGGCCTTAAAAATGGTGGTATGGCGGAAACACACCATTTTTCGACGTTTCTCATCGAGCACTATCCATTGACATCAAAAAATTGCGAAAAAAACGAAAAAAAAACTTTCAAAAATTAAATTCTGGGGGGTATTTTGATTTCTATGGGGGTTTTTTGGTTTCTCGGGGTGCATACCCCCCAAAGCCCCCACGCTTAGGTGTGATCCTAATCCCCAAAACTCCACACTTACGCTTGGTAAAAAGCCGTTTCAGGAAGAAACTTCGCATAGGTTCAGGAAGAAACTTCGTTAATTGTTTGTGTATATTTTCTTAATTACTGCATTGCTTTAATTCGCTTTTTGGATTATTTCATATCCATTTAAGAATAATGATTCCTGCATATTGCTCTTTAGAACAGGTTGTAGATGCAACTGACCGACAAAGTTAAGAGCGGAGCCAAAAGTTAGGAATGTCGAAAACCATTAATATTGCCGAATCTCTTATGCAGTGGCGAATTCAGGATTTCCGTAAGAGGGGAGAGGTAGTAAGTAACCGAAAGTTCCCAGTTTTTGCTCAAAGAGTCAAAAACAGGTCCAAAGACATGCTATTGATGATAACTGAATACGGTATTTTTGTCGTGCTATACGTTGACTATTTTTATCCAAAATAACTTCTGGCGTAACTTTTTTTCGAATTTACCGTGAAGTTTGTGCGAAAAAGTAATCAAATTTGTTTAATTTCAGCGACCATTCGAAAAAAATATTGAAAATTGGGTAAACAGACATTTTACTTCGCTATTTCCTGCTTTTGAGCACTATATACAGTAAAAGCCTATCGATGCATTCGACGCGAAACTACAACAATTTTTAAAATTCATGTTTAAATGATATGAAAATACTATAAATGACTACAAGGCAGCCATGAACGTAAACTAATCTAGTAAATAAGTATTATCCCGGGCGAAGCACTGGAAAAATTTAAGAACGATAGTCGATGACCAAAAATCACCGCAAATTACATACCCATTCTTTATATCGCCAACCATGTTGGGTCAATGGCCTTCCCCTCCTTGATCCGCCCCTGCACTTATGTACTGTGTGTGTACTGACCGAGACGGCTAAATCAAATGTATACATTTCAGAAATGCAAGGTGCGCCTAGTACTAAGCACTCCCATCCGAACGTGCTCTGGGGGGTCTTAACTCCCCCCACCCTTCAGAATGGCAACTGACCCCCGCAAAATGGCTGCGACCCAACTCAAGCATTATCGATTTTTTTGTGAAGGTTGTTAAAAGTTGTAAAAAGTGTGCCTTTTAAGCGTTTTTAGCCTATTTTTTGGCTAAAAAATCTCGAATTTTCGACGCTTCGCGCCATACACACCTTTTTTAACCATATTTTGTTCAATTTACTCAATTTTTCGATTTTTTTTAGAACTTTTACGCTTTTATGTTCTAGAAAGAAGGCACACTGTCTAAAACATCAAAAAACAGTGTTTTTGACGTGTACCCAACGTTTTTAGCCCAAAAAGGACACTTCTTATAAAATTGTGGGGCCCGATTCCCCCGTCCACCCAGAATTCTTATGCTGTACATGTATGCTCCCATATGAGGTGCATATGCGATTCGAAGTCCACAATTATTGATTTTTCAATTTTTCTAGGAAGAAAACACAAATTTTCGCTCACGTTTGATTATTTAGCACATAATTCAACGCCGCAGAGATACTTTCTTCATTCAATTGATCACGCAACAAAGTCAGTCCAACGTTTAGTCGTTCGACCCGTTTGCAATTCGTGTATTGATCACCAAATAATGGAATCATAATCAGCGGAACACCGGCATAAAACGCCTCAGTCAGGCTGTTATATCCTCCATGAGTGATAAAAGCTTTAACTTTTGGATTTCCTAAAAACAAGATATGCACTGTATTGTTTCCGTCCTTATCGCGTGTATTTATCCGAAGTCATCATGAATTACGAAAATACGCTTTAAATTATTTATTTCAGACGTCGTTTCTGTTCAATAAGAGTAACAAATAGGCGTGAAGAGTCTAAACCATATATATGGGCAGAAGCCAAATTCCGTGGGGTTATTGCCAAAAATAGGACTAAACATTCAAACCTGGAGATCTATCGATTTTGGGGGTCACGGATTCTGGGGTTTTCAGACCCCTAGATCCCCCTATGCCAACGTATGGCCTGAAGCCCCCCAGGAATTTGAAAGAACCCCCAGAATGGGTGAATCTCCAGAATTATATTTTTTGTGCTTTTTAACGATTTCGTCCTACTGGACCTCCAACCGGATTCTAATTACTGCTCATATATAATGAGGATTAGTCCAGGACACTAAAGTAAACAGATTTGCACGCAAAAATGACAAATTAGTGTCCTCTAGAATTTTATAGAACTAAAAGCGAATCACATACTGTTTGAAGATATCTGTATACATTTTAAGGGATTATATTTAGGATAAGTCATAAAATAAAAACACTGCTACAAGACAAGACACACAAAGACGTAGGAGTCTGGCCTATCCAAAATTTAGAGAATCTCCTGTGTTCATAAATGTCCCAAATTGCATTTTCAATATTCTTTTGTTTTTAATGCTAAAAAGGGCTAACCTTCGTTGAGAAATGTCAAAATTTGTCTCCTACCACCAATTTTCAAGACTTTTGAAGTTTAAAGTTTTCTGGACTTCCTCCTCCTCCTGTTCTCCCAAATTTAGATGCTGCAAGTCGCAAGCTGGAGTCTGAGTCGGTTTCTTCGCTTCAATAGAAATGTCTGTCATAAAAAAGCATAAAGTAAAGTGTGAAGGACTTCAGACTGATAAAAGCCTAAAAACTTAATAATATGCAAGTATCGTTTGAATAAGGAAGGAAACATCATAAAAGCACAGTATACAAAACGATTTCGGTTCAACATGTTTATAGTCCGTTAGTATGGCAACCAAATGAAATAAAAGTTTGCTAAATTTTCCTTGAAATATAACCGTTTTTTGTATACTCATCTACCTAAACGACATTTAGAGAAACAGCAATATTATTTTAATATTTCGACCTCTTCTTTCGCAATTTTTGACGAAAATATTTTTCCGAAATTCATAAACAATCAAAGGTTGTTAATAAGAGCCGGAGCATGTTACTGCAATAAACTCGTGTTAAAAAATACTTTTAATTTCCTAGCAAGTCTTTCTGCGGTAACCATTCAGAAGTGATGATATTCTTCACTTTTCGAGCCTCAGAAACATCTCCTTCCAGTCGCCAAACAACAGTTTGTGGTATTTTGCTAAAAGCTCTGACAAAGGCACGCTGAAAAATGCTTTTTACTAGGAATAATTCGCGAAACAAAATATTGCGAATGTAAACAAAAATGCAATTTTTTGACAATTATTCTGATTTTTTCTCTTGCATCATCAGAATTTTTAATTTTTAGAATATTAGTTAGCAGATATAAAAGCGAAAGGAACTCGGAGGTTCGGTGCCCGCCTTGACCAAAATGGAAAAACGGTTAATTTTTGAGAGAAAATCAGGCACAAAGAAGAACAAGAATGCTAGGAAAATTTCCTTCAAGAGTGCTCGAAATAGACCAAAAAATGCATTAGCATAGTTTCTACTGCATTTGCATTTATACTTGATTTTGAGGCTATTTTGTCTAAGAAAAGCTCTCAAGATGACTTTTTAGGCTAGCTAAGCCCCTAGACCAGTCATGCTCATATGTGGGAAGCAAGAAAATTGGGGGAGAGGTCAGGATAGGTAAAAGTGCCAAAAATGTACTTTAAATAGAATTCTGGGGATATACGGTAATCTGGGAGGTTTTCAACTTCTGGGGTGGGTACGACTCCCACCCCCACGCCCAGGGGTCATGTTACGCATCTATTCTAGTAAAACAAAATTTGGGCCAGAGGTTTTCGGAGTAATTTCGCGCGTTTTTCGAACACTAAATAAAACTATTATGCTTCCAAGCAAAATCGTATTGTGTAAATAGATCCAATTACACCATTGTTTTTCCCGAAATCTGCGCTTCTAAAAGAAGATACTCTATTCATCCGCTGCAGTGGCGGATCCAGGAAAAATCGCTAAAAATCGCTCAAAAATCCTTAATTTTGCGCACTTTTTTGGGTCAGTGGGGGGGGGTGGGCGGCCGCCCCCCCGCCCCTCCCTAAATCCGCCCCCGATCCGCTGTTTAAATTAAGCTGTGAATCGCGTACTTCAAGTTGGATAATCCAACATAAGTAAATGAGTGTTGCTGAACCATAACAAATTATTCTTCACTTACTCATTCCCTGTCTTAACCTGACAAACTAATCAAGCTAAAAACTTTATCTAGGTCAAAACTTCAAAATGATTTTGAAATATCATCATTGGATTTTGAGATCCATGACCGAAAACCCTAAAAGCATTTGACAGAAATGCAATCGAATTTGAACAATAAAAATTAAAGCAATTGAACATTTGAACCAGAAAAACTGATAATGGAATGGAAACATAGATCTCACAATTGTAAACCTGAGGTTATCGGAAAAGAATTAGTGTTAGGTTTCCTGTTAAACATGTCAGGAAAAATAAAATTTGAAGAACAATTATGACACTTTGTCAGTCTTATCACGAATACGTGTATCCGCTTTGAAGATCCAGCCAGACTCTGATACTGCAGCATAGATTACTTTACCTTGTATTCAATGGGCATGAACGAGGTATTGGCAACGCTTCCCAGTGAGAAAATGATAAAACCATTATCAGCTCGGTCGACAATATTCTGCCAGTGCTGAAAATTTGAAAAATCTAAATCGAAGCAAAGCAAGAAAGGAAAGTCAAGTTGCGAATGATTTATAGGCCTCCATCTTTTTTTAAAAACTTCTCATCCCCTATGATACTTAATTTTTGATAGATATTTGAAGTTTGTTTATTATTTATGCATTTTTTCATCGCAGCCGGCTCAAAATATTCGCTTCGGTGAAACCCAACAAAAAACCTGGGTGGTTTGGATCGGTTTTTCACAAACCTGGGTGGTCTGGAACAGAAATGTACGTGGCGAGTCGGGGAGTTAGAAAGCCCCAGGATGGAAAAATGGGAAATTTCCTGGGAGCAATGAAGCAAAAAAGAGGCCGAAAACAGATGTAAATTCAAAATTTTCCTCGAAAGTGCCGTAGATTCACTGTTTTTTTTTTGTACGAGCCTCTTTGTACATGTACAAAGATCCCCGGAAAAGTCTTTGTACGAGCGAAAATTTTTTTGTACATATAACGTATAGATATTCAATTGAATGTATACATTTTTACATACTACTAGATTGTTATCCGTGACCCGCACGCTTCGCAAAAGGTGTAACTTTGTCCTAAATTCAGCTGGTTATATTAGTTCGGCCCGAAACGCCAAAATTTTCATGAGACTTAGGTTGAAATTACACATAAAATTCGACTCCGCAAGTTAAAATGACTTGTGTTACACAATTATAAATAATAAGCGGTTGCAATGTGCTGACTGAATCTCATAATAGACACCAATCTGCTTATGAATTTAATGCAACGCGAAGATAAAAGAGTCAATTTTATCTTCAAACGGCAGAAAACAGTGCAAAGTTGTTTAATAGTTCTTTTTTCTGCATAAAATCTTTATAAAACAGTGGAAATAGATGTAAAAGATGCTTCAATCTGTACAAAGATGCTTACAGATAGATTTTGGAGTGTTTAATGCCCGCGCCTGGAGCTAAATAGAATGTAATTATGATACTCGGCGCGAAGCGCCGAAAATTTTTAGAAATTTTGCTTAAAAATACTCCAAAAAACGTTAAAATTACTATTACTTTGCTCCCAAAAAGTCTTTGTACATTGTACAAAGATGGCTCCGAAAAATCTTTGTACGAGCCTCAAAATCTTTGTCTCGTACAAAAAAAAACAGTGCGTAGATTGATCAGAAATTGAGTAGTATCATGGTTTAAAAGCTATTTAACTGCTTGTTAGTAGTCATTTTGGCCCAAAAAGCTCAATTGTCGACCATGTTCCCGGATTAAACATGCTGTGCATCTACGAGTTTCCATTTTGTGGTGGGGTGTACATAAACCATAATCCATCCAGCTCCGTGTGAATGTCTGATTCCGTCTTAACTGTCTTAACCTGTCACTCTGATGATGGATCAAAGCATATGTTCGCGATTTGTTTCAGATAACTCATCCATGGTCTGAATACTCAAAATCAAAAACACCCTGCAAGTCCATAGACTCCCGTAAAATTTAATTTTTGCTTCAATTTTTAGCGATTATGCCCCTCTGCTTCACTGATTTAGGCTGCTCACGTATTGGTACAACTGTCGTGGGAAGGGAATATGGTGAGAAGCACGTGACGGACTTGCGGAACTAACTCAAGATTAACTCAATGAAATATAAGAGGGGTATTCGTAAATAATTAAGCATATTTTTTATTATTCGTTTCGTAATGTCACACGTTCGATAAACAAAAACCTTTGGGTTGTCAATTTATTGCTCATGCATTTATTGAAATATCGAGATCAAAAGATTTATACATGTAAAATGATTATTTTGCCTGATTCCTTGCTGTGTAGGAAAGCTTTAGTAAGCCAGACAAAGCAATAATATGATCATTTTAAATCTAATACGCTTTTGTCGTGAATAGGATCACTTAATTCCACACCTGGGTGTGGGGGGTTTAGGGGAATGCAACCACCCACCGAGTAACCAAAATACCCCTTACCAGAAAACAAAATAACCCCCCCCAAAATCCAATTTTTGAAATTTTTTTCGTTTTTTTTCGCAATTTTTTTGATGCTAATGGATAGTGTTCGATGAGAAACGTTGAACAATGGTGTTTTTCCGCCAGAACACCATTTTTAAGGTCATTTTTTTGATCTTTTAAAAATCTTGCAGCCCCAGAATTTTGGTGCCGCCCACTTGTGCTTAAGTCGACAAAAAGGATGTCCAGACCTAGGGATGAATAATGCCTGACTTGTTAAGCAATTAATTAATTGAAACAATAATTTCGGGTGAGAAAACACAAAAATTATTTTTATCTGTTTTGTTCAATGTGCCTCTCAGAAATTTTTATTACTTAGGACTCAGAAGTCCCAATCACAGGTGGGCAGCACCGAAATTCTGGAGTGGGGGCTGGGGGTGAAAAAATTTCTGGGAGGGTCTTAAAAGTGGTCGTATGGCGGAAAAAACACCATTTCTCGACGTTTCTCATCGAGCACTATCAAATGGCATCAAAATATCTCTAGAAAAGCAAAAAAAATTTTCAAAAATTGAATTCTGGGGGGGGTATTTTGATTTTTGGGGGTATTCCAAGTTCTAGGAGATGCATACCTCCCAAACCCCCTACGCCCACGTGTGGTCTCAGTGCGCTGTTTTGAATAAATTCTGCGCATTTTCAGATAATGTGGATGGAGCCGTCCGCTCTTATTAGCATGACGATGCGTTCGCAAAGTTTTTGTACCGCTTTTCATTTTTTCCTAATATAATGTTTCAAAAAGATATTATTGAAATAATTCCCTATTTTATTGAGAATTTCAATTAATCCACCAAATACAGTGGCCGGAGTGCTCGCAAAACTCATTCATGAAATGGAGAGCGCCGATTTGTGATTTCAAAAAATTCCAAAGTATAAAAGATACAAGAAAATAAATGATTAAAGATACAAGGAACAACATGTTTTGACCTCGTTTCACCAAGCTTTGATCAATATCAACCAAAATGGTATAAAAAGGAGAAAAGTCTCTAAAGAATTGAATCCTATGAGGTAAAATGTTCTGGAGAAGATTTAAATTATTATAAAATTCTGAAGCAATATTTTTTATGCTCAACTTGTACACCCTTCAGCTTCGTAAGATACATACATGCAAATTTACCAATCAAACTCAAATTAGAATACCCAAAATAAAACCAATTATCAGAGGAGGATGTTAATTTGTAAAAAAATTTAGGCGAAATGCCAAAGTGACTTTTAAGAACAAAAATGCTCTTTTTCTCCAAATTTTGAATGATTTAGCTGAATAATTGATTTCATTTCCTAAAATAATATTTTATATTAATTAGCTTTCTTTTTGGTTTTGCCTTTCGTGCTGCGGTTAAATATTAGCGAAATTCATGTTTATTTGATTAACTATGAACACTAGAGGCTTTATTCTGTAAATGTTCACCTGATCAAGCGGTTCTGGTTCAACCATCGTTAAACCCCCGACGTAAATCATTTTGTGCACGATTGGTCTCGGAATTTCGAAAAATGGGTCACTATTAATGAAGTGAAGCTGTGCGTTGTGAAATAGTTCTCCATAAGAAGGAAAGTCGGCGCCATATCTAAGTTGACACACATAAAAACTGTCCGAAAATAGGACAAAAGGAACTACAAAATTAAACATGTAAATTCGTGAGATTTTTATGTCTTATTATGCATAATTGGTTAGAATCACATAAAAATGGTGAAATTGCAATAAAAAATAATTAGAAATAGTTTTAGAGATTTTTCCAAATTCCTCTGATCCTTGTATTTCTCGGCCAAGATATTCTAATTTTTGTTGCCAGAAATAACACGCTAAACTGTTTGCATAAGTCAATCTTATTAATATGACACATACATGCAGAAACTCCTAGCTTTTTTTGAATAATAAACTAATTTCTTAAAATTTTTCAAATAAATAATATGGAAATATGGTGTAAACGAATTGCCTCAGCGTAAGAACTGCTTGAAATTAGCTAAAATTCTTTACACGATATTAAGCAGAAACGTTTCATCTACACAGTCAACTATAGTTTATTTCACGAAACATTGAGCACGGAAATCAATTTTCAGCGATTCAACGAGCGGCTACAAAAATAATTCTTTGGAAGCTTACTGTAATACTATTTCGATAGTAAAACTTGTCAGTTGCTATGCACGGTATCGTGATTGCTGCTTCAGTTTAAAGCGGTTTTACAATCGATCTGCATCGATTCGAAAATTGTGATCCATGCACAAGGTTTCGTGATATAGACTACAGTCCTAAATTTCAATTCTTAGCTCGAGCTAAGAATTGTAATATTAACGTAGGATTATCGACAAATATAGAGATAATTTAAATATACAAGTGCTTGCTAGTTAGAACTTTAAAGGAACCACGCAAGATAAAAAATAAAATAATAAACTATAATCGTTAAACCAAACACTGCAAACCAAAAAAAACATCACTGCATTATAAGCCTATTAATCCAGCCAAATCTATCAGACTAAGAATTAAGGTTTTAAACGCCTCACATTTTTGTGCGCTAAAGATGCATGTGCTTTGACGCATAATATCAATTAGTCAATTTTTCCGACTCTAAAATAATTGGAATGGGCCTTCCCTAAGTAAGGTATAAAACTATCAGTGCAATGCAAGGACAGTCATTCGATTTAAGAGCATTAGGAGGTCAACCTAGCTACCAAGGTCTTCGAAAAGGTACTAATACCACAGAAACGCTTTTTCTTATAGTTTCTAGTCGATTTTAAGCATTTTTGTCGAAAAATACTTAGATTCTATTTCACCTTTGACCTTTACGTTTGGTTTATGCCGAAAGTTTTTTCTCTTCTCAGCATTCTAGCTGGACCATAGATGCGCAACATGGCTGGTTATGTAGATCAGCCGATGGGCTTTTATAGTAAAAATAGCGTCAAAAACCGGCACGAATACTAAGGTTACGTTGAATCTATCTTAAATTCTGGTTTCTGGCCAATGTCAAGCGATTTCGCATGATATTCCTAATTGTCACCAATTTCTGGCCTATATTTTGCCTTATTTCTAGAAAATTGTCCATTTTTCATTACTTTTTCTTTCAATTTACCCCTGACACTTCTGCGCTATAGCCTAACGATTAGTGTCTAGATCCAGCCCCATGATGATCAACAAATGTCACTTAAGAGCGGATTAAAGTGGGGCGAGAAGGGGCGGAAGCCCACCCTCCCCTCCGACTTGGCCAAAAAATATTTAACGAGATAAAGAATGAAGTTTTAATTTGCAATGATTTCTGGCTGTCATTGATGAGGATTTCACAAATTTTCCGGCGCTTCGCGCCATATTATCGCTATAATCTAAGAAATTTAATGGTTTTTTTCACGAAATCGTCTCAAGTTTTGAAATTTTCAGCAAAAAATGTTGCACAACACGCGATTTTAAATATTTTAGATTGTTTTTGGAAAAGTTGGAATACCGCCCCCATCATCCACTTGAGCGAACCCACCACTGATGTCGGTAGAATCAAGAAGCCGGTTCAAATTTGCACCTTTGTCTAAATAATTCCGTGTACGTGCAGACGACTCCGTAATGGAAGACTACGTTGGTTACGCAAAAGTACATTGCGTTTTTCAACCGATCCAATACACCGTAACCGGTCAAAGGGTAGGGCCCCGAGGGCACATAGCTGACCATGGTAGGAGCACCTGAATACCACGACATGAAATCGACGGAAAACGCAGTTGACATCCAAATTGTGGCCTTGATGCCCAGGCGATGCGCAAGACCGAACGAGCACATGTCCATCAAGTGCACAATGATTACGTCAAAACGTTCAGCCTGGAGCGTTTTGACAATTGACCTGCGCACAAGAATATAACCAATCATACACGCACACACGCATGACCTCTTGGGAGGGGTCTCATTAAATCGATACACCCAACATTAAGTGAATTTTCTTGGGCAACAAAATCTCCCGAACTGGGATAAGTGCTAAATTGCAATAGTTACTTAACAGTTTCTGGTCTGGTTCAATCACTTTTGGAGGAAATTTTCGATTTTCACCCGTTTTCTCTGTTGTTTGCCTTCTTTTCCTGATCAATTTCCCATTTTTTCATTCTAAAGGTCTAAACCTCCCAAACTTTATCTGTATGTCTGTACGAAATCAATTAGGTATATTGAGTACCATAGAAAATGTTACAGATATCAAATATAAAATATGTAAAAAATATCGCAAATATCGGCGTTTAACGTGTTTTTGCTTGTTTTTCATACCTATTAGCATTTTGGCAGCACTGTTTAGCCTTGTTAATTAGGTGACTTGACTAATTGCATTTCCCCATCACTTTTTAGTCCAATGATATATACATGAATTGTTTATTTGTTTATTTGTCGTTCTTTTGATTCTGCAAAATGTGATGGAAGAGAAAACGTGATGCAAAAAATGATAAAAAAATAAAAACTGATTTCATGAATAAGAAAAGTCAAAATCTGCGCAGACATGTGATTTCATGAATTTTTTGAAAATGAATGAGTCGATAAAACGTATAACGATTATAATTTTATCATTCTGAGTTTTCATTATGCTTCGAGTTTTCATGGTTTGATTCTTTATTTTTCGGGCCTTATTTCGAATCTTTCATGTGTTTTTCGCACTTTTTAGCATTTTAGTACGAATTTCTTGTTTATTTGAATTTCTATTCCCATCGGCAGACTCTTGACACTTTTGTGCATTTATCGTGCAGATAACAATAAGTTAATCATAAAAAGAGAAAAAACTAATTAAGATATAAATTTCATCTGCGCAATATAGTTCAAATGTTTTTCTATGTCTAATAGGAAATACATAGCATCACAATGTGATATAAATAAAGAATTGATAAGAATTTCAACATTTAGTAATCATAATAGCGCGTACATGTATAGCATAGTAATTCTGGGGGTCAGATCGAAAAAAATTTTAAAAAATGCTTTTTTGGACTAAAAACGATGTTCATACTTCAAAAACATTGTTTTTTGACGTTTTAAGCAATGCTTTTTCTTTAAAAATAACATAAAAACGCATGAAAATTTCGGTAAGGATTTTATATTGAATAAAATTTATCTAAAAAGTGTAAGTAATTGACGAGGAGCGCCGAAATTTTGACACCGTTCGGTCAAAAGTCAGCTAAAAACGCTTAGGAAGCACATTTTCTGCAGTTTTTCTGGAAAATCGACAATTTTGGACTGGTTAAAGGCATTTGTAGGGATATTTTATTCATTATTTATTTATTATGTTCATTATTAATAGTATTTAATATGTAATATTGTATTAGTTATCATTACTTATATATTTATTATTATTTGATCTTTATATTTTACATTATTATTCTATTAATTATATAAATAATATTCATTGCATTACTATTTACTAGCTATTCTGGGACGTCGCCCCTACCCCACCCGCACGCGGTAAAATGTATGACAGCAGCGAATGATTAATACTTGGCGAACTACAGAAATCCAACTCTCGAACTCAGAAGGCGGGACAGCCAAAAGCTAGGACATGTTTTAAATAGTGCTTTGCAGCATCATATTTATATTCCTACATATTACACATATTTTTAACACTTTTAAATTTAATTTTCATCCAAATACTCGTATTCGTTAAATTCCTGTACCCCGGTTTATCCTCTTGCTGAATCAGTCTTTCGCAGCTTTTGGTTAAAGTGCCGAAAAATCGTCGAACAAAAGTAAAATTGAGAGCTGCCTTTACGCTCGAATTCCACGCGTTGTCCTGTGCTCCGACCTTGATATCAGCAAGCTCCTAAAGGCAACAGCTATGATGTATGGACATGAGCTAAGTTAAGGAAGTCTGATGGGGATAAAATCGCGAGAGAATGCCAAAAAATACGATTATAGGGGGTCTGTCTGATTTCATGTGTTGAGAGCGGTTCGGTTCGGACCATGGATGCACAGCAAGACCAATCTGAGAGACGGGAGACAGCTGGTATGGGAAGGGGGTCAGAAGTTCTGCTTTTTTGAGCTAAAATGATCACAAAAACAAGAATAAATGCTAAAAAAGCGGCGTAACTACTTTGTTTCACAGTTTTTGATCAGTTTCAGATATAATTGGAGAAAATTCTGAATCATCACCCATTTCTCCCCTTCATTCTGCCTTATTTTCCCGAAGTACAAAATTTCCCATTTTTCCTCCTTCCATTACGTGGATGTCTGGTTCAAAGTCCAGACTTTGAACACTCAAAACCTTCACCGTTTGCGCCCTTATGTGTGATACATAACTACGTGAATTGCCTTTCAAATAAACCAGATTGAAAAATGACGCCCGTGATCCGACTCGTATCTTATCTATTACGTTATTAATTGACATTAAGCTCTTAAGCTGAATAGCCATCGGATGTTTAGGTTACTTAATGTTGGTATCAATTAATACTTAAATAAGTATAAATCAGCAGGAATAATAATTGTGATTTATTTTCGTAAATTAACTAAATAATAATATGAGATATTATACCTTTCGAAGAAAAATGTTCCGTCGGAACAAAAAAGACGAATATACTTGGGATTACGGATAATTAAGGATGTAAAAGGAGGGTACTAGAAAAATGCTACTTAAACGCATGCCTAAATTGGCAAAGTGTGTCAAAAATCAGACTTTCTCTTATCGCAAAAAATCGAAGTATATTGGACGGCCTGCAGATTGATATAAAGATATTTAATCTGAGATTACGATTCAAAAACGCAGCAAGTCAGTTATGCAGTAGCTATGGGAAAGCAGAAGGAGTAAACTAGGAGCTATTTTGGATGCCAATTGAATGAAATAGCTAACTTTGACGCATTCAAGACAATCAAAGATATTGTTGGTTTAAAGCAGTAGGAAACCTGTAAGCTGCGTGAAACAGAATACAACTGAGTACCCTTGCATGCCCGCAACGATTGTGTGCACTGGCCGATTGACGTCAGGTTTGCTTGCAATAATTATCATGATAACAAAATAAAACGCCTTTAAATACAATTGCAGTTTCTATTTATTACTTAAAGAAGATTTTCTATTAATCACAATACGAAGCATGCCTACATTGCAACTTGCAAGTAATTTATAAAAAGTAGATATTTTAGATTATATTTACATTCACTTATGTGAAACATTGAAAATGATATAAAGAAGCTTGCATTTTTTCAAAAGCCGCAGAATATACTTCGATTTTTGCGTTGCTTAAAAAGATTTATAAGAGATTCTGTGACTTTAGGCATATATACAGGTAGCTTTTTATTAGTCCCTTCCTTTTACATCCATAATAATTCCTAATCCTAAGTATATTCGTCTGTGTTGTTTCATGCGAGCATTTTTCTATGCTATTACCATACTTTTAATTCAAAATGATTTAGGCAAATCAGTCAGCAAACACGTACGGTACAGTGTCATAATAATGACAGCAGTTCAAGCACGCGGAAAAGAACATTTTCTAAACATTAGCATTATCTTTCCGACAACCTTACCTTATTTAAAGCTTATTTAAACCGATTAAATGCTTTCAGTGTAAACTTTACGCAACCACTGGATGTAAAGAACACTTACACTCAGATTCGCAATACAGACATTTCATGGAACATTTAAAAAAATTAGCTCCTGCAACGCTCTGAAACTAAAGTTAATTATCATTGTAAACATTGCACAACTAATGGGTGTAATGAAAACATAGTCAGATTCGAAATCCTGATCTTAAGAAACATAACTTCGAACAAAACTCACGTTTTGCAACACTCTGGAAGTAAAATAAATTTGTAGTGTAAACTTTACACATTAACAACAAATGAACAGTGCAAACTGTACACAACTGCTAGGAATAGAGACAACTAACAGTCAGATTCGTAGTTCTCACGTTACAAAGAACATTTACAACAACATTAAGGTTCCACAAGGCTGTAGAACTAAACTTAATTGTCAGTGTAAACTTTACACAACCATCGCGTGTAAAGCAGATTTTAGTTGGATTCGTAATTCTGATATTATTCTGATACAACGATCAATATTTACGGAAAATAACTTCCACAATGGCCTGGAAACAAATATATATTATATGTAAACCACTTTACACCACTAACGAGTGCAAACAAACGCGCCTTACTGATCGTTGACGTTAACTTCTGATACATTGTTAGAATTAAGATCATTCATGTCCAGACTCATAACCGGAGAAGTTGGCAGGAAAAAAGAGAAACGCGTTTAACTCCCTTAATAATTGACTTTACCTCTCCCGAAAAAGCTAAATATTGATGCAAATAAGCACAATTTCCTGTGACGTGCACGCCTTTAAAAGTACCTAAGCACTATTTCTTGTGGCAAGCACGCCTTTAAAAGCACCTTTATTGTTATTCTATTCGACTTATCCCGACTTCTAAACGGAGGAAGTGGCAAACAAACAAGGGGACAAGAACGTATTTTTCCACCATCCGCCACATTGTGAACCTTAAAAATCCGAAGCTAGCTATCCATTATTCAGTGAAAATAAATTCGGTATAAGTCATTTTGTAGCCCTTGAGTCGTAGTACGTCAACGCGGTTTGCTGCGACGTGTAGTCCTTAGAACGTGCTTTATTTTTATTCCATTTGATTTATCCCGACTTATAACTGGAGAAGTTGACGGAGAAATCGTATGTACAAACTTTTTCCACAATCCACTTGAGTATAAAGTTTAAACCCATAGATCTAACACCGTATTGATTGTGAAAAAGTTTGCTGCTGAGCACAAAGTAGCCCACAAAGCATATTACAATTCTATTAGGAAAACATTCTTGAGACTCATACCCGGGGTTGTTTTCAGACATCATGACGAGTATAAACACGACCAAAATTCTGTCTTTACACCCTCAGATTTTCACAACCTTTACACTCCTACTTGAGAAGCAGCAAAAAAAGAAAAGATTGTTCATTTAGAGAATTTTATTTTTCACAAGTCTATACCTTAAATTGTACGAGTCATTTACACAGTGTTGTGTACACGTTGCAGAAAAAAACCAAAAATTCGCTTTATGTTATAACGTTACGCCAAAACATTACACGCTCGTTATACACAGGAAATTGAGTGTAAAAGGAAACAAAAAAATCTACAACGAGCTTTTTATTATCTATCCTTTAAAAACACTGCACCTCCCAGATGTGTCCTGTTATATCTGTACGGGGGTAGACATATGGTTGGGGGTACCCAAGTATATGATAGCTACGCACTAATGCGCTACCTATGATTGCTATTATTCATGCGTACATTATACTGAATATTCATCAATATTCATTCGTTGGTTAGCTTAATTACGATGATACATTCGATGTAATCCTCACAAATTATTATTTATAAATGATAATCAATATTAGCTAATATTAACGACAAGTTAATAAAGAACATTTCAGAGAAGCGATTACAGACGTACCAAAATCATCATTTGATAAAGCAAATGTGATATTTAAAAGTTATCACAAGTTTTTAAGGAGGACTTTGCCCAATAAAAGCCAGAAATTTCTGAACTCGACCGGCCCTAAGTAAGCAAGCGATGTTTTATTTGTAAAAACTTATAAGATCTAACACAAAAAAGCCGTGAGCTATGTATTTATTCGGATTCGTATTAAACGGAGCTTAAAAATCTAATAAACTAGCATAATTATGATAAAGGAACTTCAAAAAAGGACAAACATCTTTTGAAAGAAATTTCACAGCTGAGTTATGAGTATGTGCTATGCTATACTGCCTCAAATCAGACAAAAGTAGCGAAAATTTGCCATGTTTAGAAATTTGTATATTCTTAATCTACATATGAAATTTTTTAGCCAAATGTCATGCAGTCATATTTACAGAGGTTTTCTGATAATTTTGGTAAGCTATTTATTTTAATTTAGTTGTTCAGAAAAAGTTACGTATACATTTATATTGATATACATTTATATCGATGTTCCCGTTTGGGAACGTTGGCTCCTAGGAGTGCAAAAATGTTTAATTCCTGGAAAGAGAACGAAATCTATGTGGCAGCATATGTAACCTCGGCTATGCTCTTTAGTGACCTCTCATGCATTCTTCAATTTTCTAGAGCTCTGTAAGCATTCTGTTATAACTCCTATGCATAAATTAGAGATATTAAGTGCAGGTTTGTGGTATTCTTTTCTTGATTCTATGTGTTACAATTACATAACAATGTAGCTCTTGATTTCTAAGGGTTTTTAGGCAAAAATTCAAGTGTTTCTGTAAATAATTTTAGGTCGTTTTGCAGAAATTACCTGCTCTACCTCAGTTTGCCTTTATTTTCTATACTACAACTTATAGAATCATGAATCTTCAGAGGCTTAGAGACATATTTTCTTGAATTTATGCAAAATATCATGTGTTTTGCACTGTACTTTATAAAACTTTACATAACTACTGAATTCTATCGTTTATCAATATCTCAGAAGCATGCTAGCAACATAAATAAACTTTGAGTGTAAGTTTATTGGACTATCAATAGGAACTGTGGACGGGTAAATGTTCAAATGAGTGAATGTATGATATTATGACTTACTTTTATTCACTGTAAAATTTTACTTATTGAAAATTGCCTGAAATGTGCCAAAACGACTATATTACGCTCTGGCTTCCTGTTATTTCACGAATCTTGATTTACTGTTTCGTATTTCTTGTATGCAGACATACGTTGATGCAGTGTGAAAAGCTCTGAGTGCACGGGCATCAGTTCAACAGCATAGACATGAGAAAACCAATAAATTTTGAAAAATCCAAAGAACAAAAATGCAGATATAAAGCTCAATAATCGTTTTCTTACTAACCTTGAGCCAGACATTATTCAATGGCATCAAGAAAGCAAGCAAAACCTAACAAAAAAAGAAATATAGAATTACAAGTTCTACTGAAATTTTCTTGGTTTTCTGAGGTTTATGTTTCCCATAAGGTTTCAAATACTCGAAACCACACCCTTGCAGTGTCTCTATTTGACAATTTGACAGTTTAGATAATTTGTGTTATCAATGTTTGTAGCAGATTCCTTCAATCTTATATGTTTTGCATAACATAACAGAACAAGAAATTTAGCGAAAATATACTCTGAGGAGCCAACATTCCCGAATGGGAACATATGAACAACTTCAAAGTGAGGAAAGCTTTTACTCTGGTTCGTTGCATACAGTCTTAGATTTTGCAGATTTGAAACATATTAAGATTGCATTGCTGTAGCACATCTGCGTCGAGCGGACTCTAAAAGGTTAAGATATGCACATCGCAACCATAGATGCACAGCATGGCTGATCTAGGGGTTCAGCCGGGGTAAGAGGGTCAATTATTTAACTTTTCGGGCAAGCATGACATCAAAAACTGTTATAAACGCTTAAATTGGCGTTGAAAGTACATTATTACGCAGTATTTGGTCAATTAAAAGCACTTTTGAAAGAAGTGTTCATATGTAATCTGTGTTTCGCCTTCATTTTGCCAAAGTTTCCCGATACAATTCACAATTTTTCTAATCTGGGGATCTATACTCCCTCCCAGTGCTTTCCTCAATTGAAAACATCCGTATTTTAATTTCTCGTTTACTTATTACTTCTATTACAGCTTTTAATTGTGGCCAATTATGATGAATAATCCAATTTTTCTTGTTTTTTAACTATAATTTTCATTATTCAAAATCAAAAGGCACCCATAGACACACGTTTAAGAAAAATATATAACGGGTGAATCACTTGGAAGACAAAACGATTTGTGAATCAAAATGGTGAAAATATCTATCGAATTTTATTTTTACAAATAAATGAACATAGAAGTTACTTTAGTAAAAGCAAACCTGCTCATCCGTTATAACTTCATAGGACAATTCTTTGGCCAGGCGCACTTTAGGCGATTTAACCTCCTTGAATACCTTTGCGTTAAGAATCGTCACTTCGTGACCGTTTTGAGCTAAGATTTCGGCGAAACGGAACATAATTAAATTTTGGCTGGAAGCCACGCCAACGTTGGTGACCAAAATCTTATACGCCTGGCCAACTTCGCCAGATATTAGGCAAGTAAGAAAAAGACCAATGCAGCAAGTGTTTAAGATGTCCATTGCGCGCTTTTCGATATATTGGTCGGCAATATTTCGTACTAACTTATCGAATTCTATATGGTTCAGAAGCACATGACAAGAAACGGGGTAAGGTTGAGGTTAGAAAAAGGTTAAGGTTAAGGGAACAGGAGTTAAGGATTCCCTTTCTAAGTAGAGGTAGTATTGTGAGCATGACGTAAATTAAAACGGTCTAAAATGTTTTGGCATGGGCGAGAAATTATAAGTAGATTTGAACACATAATTTGGAATTTATATGAAATTTGACCCGTTAACTAATTGTTATAGTGTCTGTCAATAAGCGCGAGCAAGGGCGCTGGTAGATGCTTTCCTACACGTAAACGCGCTTCAGTGTAGAAGATGTGAGAAACCGGTCTTGATCCACAAAACGAAAAAATGTAATTTTTTGGAAAGATGAGGTTAAATAGCGGTCAAAATAGACGTAAAACAAAATTTCACTCAAACGTCTTCAAAACTGATATAAATTGTGAGCTGGCAAAATTGTAGCTCTATTTTAGCCCTTGCTATCTATCTATGGACAGGTGTCCTCGTTAAAGGTCATTGGGAATACTGTACTCAGGTTCCGAGGCGTCCAGTACGCATGTGCTACTCCAAATATAAAGGATAATCCCAAATATGCCTCACGCCAATAAGAGAGGATTCGTGCTTTAGCGATGTTGTTCTATTTTTTCGAAATAAACAAGAAAGGCCTTGAATCGTAAAAGACTTTCTAAAATTGAATTGGCATTATAATTAAAATAGCTTTTAAATCGCGTCGGTAAATTTTAGGAAAAACAAGCACCTACGCTTATCATCGTTTTATTCGAATTGAACATAACAGCGTTCTGATAGATGACGTAGGATGAAGGAAACAAACTTGTTTTTTGCGACAACTTGAGTTTTGATAAAATCGATTGGGTCGTATACATTTGTGAGTAAAACAGCCCTTTGCCAGCAAATTACGGGTAAGTACCGAATGCATCATAGGTAGCGCTTTAGCGTTACCTATAATATACTAAGTCATCCTTTTTTTCTGATATTTTTATCACAGCGAGTGCGAACTTTATGCCTTCACACAGCAACAACGGCACATACTTTGGAGGTGCGGTTTTTTAAAAGATAGATAATAAAAAATAAAACTTGCCATTTTACTATTTGCTCACACTAAATACCGTGTTAGTAATGAGTGTGCAAAGTGTAAAGGGAAAATTAAAACGATTTGCGCGGAGTTAATTTTTTAAAAATTTTGCTCTTGATTTGTAGATTACGAATCTGACTTTAAAATTTCATTGCGCTCAATGGTTGTTTCGCAAGAGTGTAAAGTATGCGGTTTTTTACAGTTTGCCTGTTGGGAGGATTACCTAACTCACTTTTGCATTTTGTTCTGTGTAATCGGTTTTAGAATGTAGACAATTAAAACTGTAGATAGTATATTATTTTTTCCAAAAAATCTATAGATGTAAAGAAATAAGCTGTTTAGTGTAAAGTGTCTAGAACGAAAAAATCTCATTCTGTCAAGCCTTTTTTCGCCCAAAGCGTTGCGAATAAATATTTTCTAATATTCACTATAACGGCAGTATAACTTATCTGATTTTCGAACGTTTCTACAGCCGGTGGTTGTTGAGCTGTGACGAGGTGAAGTTTGAATTATGCATACGTTTGCTAATCATTTAGGAAGCAGTAGCTTCCTATAAAACGAGTATATTTGAGTTTTGGGGAGTCCTACTCATAGGTGGGCGGCACTAAAAATCTGGGGGATGCAAGATTTTTCAAAGGTCAAAAACTGGCCTTAGAAATATTGGTATTGCGGAAAAACACCATTTTTTAACGTTTGTTATCGAACACTATCCATTGGCATCCAAAACTTGCGAAAAACACAAAAAAATTCAACAACAGAATTTTAGGGGATCTATTTTGGTTTCTGATAAGGTTTTAGTATGTGGGGGTGCAAAACCCCCATATCCCCGCTAAGCCTAGGTGTGGTCTTATCTTTGACGTTTACGGCTGTTTTCGCTTATTTTGGAAATAAAACGAGTAGGTTTGATCGTATTAAGATGATTTTTTCTGGATTCATAGAATTAAGCAGACCATATTGCGGGTTACAATTTTTCCGTTCTGGTTTGAAATTAGGTTGTTCTTTCGATATTAATTTTTTCGCGGTAATCTTGATTTTTAAAGCAGATTTGGTCGTGTATTGATGAATATATTAAACTTTATAGAAAAAATTTTTTAATTGAAAATTTCAATATTTTACTATTTATATTGAGTTTTCTAACCATGGGTGGTGTTTTTTATCTCTTCCTTCGTATTTGTGTGTATTAGGCATTTGTCGATTGTCACTCGTTTGCGTTTTATACGATATGACTATATTCCTAACATATATCTCATTTAGCATTTAAAATGATATACATACTTAATATCGATTTATCTATAGTCTGTTTCATTTAACTTTGAGATTTTTGAGAAAACTTAGGGTAACTACAAAAGTGTTTTGAAATAATACTGTAGATTTGATTATCCACTTCTTGTCGAGTCCATAGGTGGGCAGCACCGAAATTGTGGGAGGGGGGCTGAAAAATTTTCAAAGGTCAAAAAATGGTCTTAAAAGTGGTCGTATGGCGAAAAAACACCATTTTTCGACATTTCTCATCAAGCACTATCCAATGGCATCAAAAAATCGCTAAAAAAGCAAAAAAAAATTTTCAAAATTTGAATTCTGGGGGGTATCTTGATTTCTGGGGGGTTTGGTATTTCAACTTCTGGGGGTGCATACCCCCCAAACCCCCCACGCCCATGTGTGGTCGAGTCGCATGTGATGTCCGTATGTCACTTTTAAGCCGCATAACTGCCTCAAAAGTGTAAACCGGTTTTGTAGCCTGATTATTGCGGGAAAAATCCAAAAGAAAAGCGCAAAGTTTAATAAACCAGACTTTTATGTAAGTAGGTGCATAGTTACTTTTCGTGTTGAGCGAGAAAAGTAGTGGGTATTATCTTCATTTACACTCAGCCACATTTTTATCATAAATGCGTTTGTTCTTGATGAGGTTTCGGTTTAAAACGTGTTTGCGTTAATTGTCTGATTGGCGCTAAGCGACTGAGCGTTATAATCAGTGAATATATGCAATAATGCGCATTATCATGTAGTCTGTATGAAATAAGCTTGCTGTATGATTTCAATTTTTGTAAGCAATCCGACCTGAACGTTAATTAAAACATGATTTTCATATATTTCAAGATGAAAAATTGATCAGTAAATGAAAACCAAATGGGCCTTTCAGGTTTTCATAGTCTTTTGACCCATCGCCTTATCGACCGTCCTACCTGGCCGACTTGCTGTCAATTTTTTATTTGTTTTTGATGAGAACAATTATATTCGATAACATTATTTGTTATGATTATACAAAGCACTAAATTACTAAAATTTATTGGTAGAAATTATGACTGTGAATATGTTTGACAACACATTTTCTTCAAATGCCTTATTCCGATTGTTCTATTATCGCTCTTTAACAGCTTTAATTTCGATTGATTCTTTCGTTTGTATAGCGATCTTTTATGTTTTTACCAGGGCCCAGAATCGGGATTGACGACAAAGCGTAACTTTCGGGAATCTAAAAATAGCCTGTCTGATCATTAGACGGCAAATCGGGATGGTCGGAGAATCAAAAAAGTCAGAGAATCATGATGGTCGGAGACTCGGGACGGTCGGTCAATGGGACAGAGCGGATGTAAACACTTTTCAAGCGAGAAAGAGTCAGACAGTACTTATTCATTAATAAATGGCAAATATATGAAAATTGTGATCAAAGTCATGATATAGACGATTTAGTTGAAATGTGGCAAAAGTACATATCCTTTTTTCTGTGTATTTGTCTATTGCGCCCAATATGTTTTTGGCGATAGGGGGTGACCGTCTTCACCCTCTTATTAAATCGTTAGATGGTTTGAACAATATACGATTTTGGATGGAAGTTTTTTCAAGTTTTTATAGCCAGATTCAAAATTTTTCAATCTACCCTCGCAAAAACCTTCAGCGTAGCCGTCTGCGGATTTTGAAGATAATTATGAAATTGGATATAATTAGGGCAGTATATGTCGATTCTGATCATTGTTCAAGTTATATATTTTTGGAGCTCCTTTTTCTAATATGTTTATCACAGCGAGTGCGAAATTTGTGTCAACCCTCACAGCAACAACGGCACACACCTGGGAGGTGCGGTTTTCTTTAAACGATAGATAATTTAAAAACTCGATGTATCATTTTTTGTTTACTCTCAATACTGAGTTAGCAATGAGTGTCTAAAGTGTAATACGAAAAATCAAATAATTTGCGGAGGGCCAATTTTTTTAAATGTTGCCCTTGAGTTGAAGATTTCAAATTTGACCTTAAATTTCTTTACACTCAATTGCTGTTACACAAAAGTGTAAAGTACACGTGGTTTTTACTCTTTGCGTGTCCTTCAGCTAATCTAACTTAATTTTGGTTTCTGTGCAGTCCAAATAGTTTTATAATATAGAGTATTGCAATATCTCAACACCCTTTTTCTTCACTTTTAACGCAACATTTCTTGATCTGTGATCGTTTTAGTGTAAAGAGTTCAAGACGAAAAACGAAATTTCTCCAGCTACTCCGCTAAGTGGGCGGAACATGCTAATTATGCTTGAAATGTGCCCTGACCTTAGCGTTACAAATCCTATTTTATTTTGTTTCTATACAACCAATATTGCATTATTAGCACAAGTGTAAAGTTTACACTGAGAAAAACTTTTCCGCCCAGAGCATTGGGTAGCAAACAATTAGCGGAGGGCCAATTTTTTAAAACAATGTTGCCCCTGAGTTGTAGATTAAGAATCTGACCTTAAAATTGCTTTACACCAATAGTTGTTGCACAAAAGTGTAAAGTATATGGGTTTTTACTGTGATGCGTGTCCTAAAGCTTATCTAATTCAATTTCGCTTTCTGTGCAGTCCAATTGGTTTTATAATGTGAGGTTACAACGCTCAAAGTCTTTTTTTAACGCAATATTTCTCGATCTGTGATCGTTTTAGTGTAAAGGGTTCGAGACGAAAAACGAAATTTCTCCAGCTACTCCGCTAAGTAGGCGAAACATGCTAATTATGCTTAAAATGTGCCCTGACCTTAGCGTTACAGATCCTAGTTTATTTTGTTTCTATACACCCAATTTTGCGTTATTAGCACAAGTGTAAAGTTTACACTGAGGAGCACTTTTCCGCCCAGAGCATTGAGTATCAAACAATTTGTGGAGGACCAATTTTTTGAAATGTTGCCCCTGAGTTGTAGATTACGAATCTGACCTTAAAATTTCTTTACACTCAATGGTTGTTGCACAAAAGTCTAAAGTATACGGGTTGTTTACTGTTAGCATGTCCTGAAGCTCACCTAACTCAATTTTGGTTTCTGTGCAGTCCAATTAGTTTTATAATGTAGAGGGCTACAAGATCTCAATACGTAAAATTTTTTCTCTTTCAACACAGTATTTCTTGATCTGTGATCATTTTAATGTAAAGGGTAGGAGACGAAAAAAGAAATTTTCCAGCTGTTTGCACCCCCTAATCTTGTCGCTGCCTACCTATGGATATATGGCCTGAAGTATTAAATAAAAGAAATGCACTAGCAAAGAAAAATGCTCCACTGGAACAAAAAGGTAAATATTCTTGAATTTCTCATTGTTAAGGATGTAAAACTAGGGGACTGGGGAAAACTTCTCTATATGCGCAGAAGCCATAGAAATGTGCCAAACAGTTAGACTTCCCCTAAACAACGCAAAAATCGAAGTATATTTTGCGGCCTGTGAAAAATGAGGCGTTAGTCAAAAACGTTTTTAAGTGTTTCGCAAAAGAGCATTGAAGACACTTTCATGACCATCAAATAATCAATGTATTATTTATTAAATGAAATCTTGACCTTCCACAATGCTCTGGAGTAAAAGATAATAGTATAAACTTCACACCTACATGGCCGACTCAATAGTTTTCATGAGAAATCACAAAAAATTTCTTTAAACTTTGCAAAATAACGTAATTAAAATACTCGCCATTGTAATAGAAATTACTACGGAAAATCTGCAGAAACGCGCATAAGCCGCAGAATATACTTCGATTTATGCGTTGTTTAGGGAAAGTCTAACTGTTTAGCACATTTCTATGGCTTTTGTGCATATAGGGAAATTTTCCCTAGTCCCCTTCTTTTACATCCTTAACAATGAAGAAATTCAAGTATATTTACCTTTTTTGTTCTATTGAAGCATTTTTCTTTGCAAGTAGGATAATAAATAAACACGTGTTGTTTATTTGAGAATTTACTAATCCAGTGTGAACCATAATGTAAATGTTTTTATTTTCAATTAGGCTTATTAAATGTTTGGCAGTTTATACGTGAGTTTCTTAAATAAGTCATCATTTGTTATGGTTATTCAATAATTTTTCAATTAGTGTATATAACAAGTATAGATTTCATTGGTATAATGGTATATTACGTTTGAAAAAGTGTTACGCAGGTGTGCAGCACCGAAATTCTGGAGGGGGGGAATTTCTGGGGAGGTGAAAAAATTTTTAAAGGTCAAAAAATGGTCTTAAAAGTGGTCGTACGACGAAAAAAACACAATTTTTCGACGTTTCTCATTGAGCACTATCCAATGGCATCAACAAATAAATCGCTAAAAAAGCAAAAAAAAACTCAAAATTTGAATTCTCGGGGGAGGGGGTATTCTGATATCTGGGGGGAGGGTATTTCAACTTCTGGGGTTGCATACTCCCCCCGCCCACGTGTGCTTACATACGTGGGCTAGTTAAACATAACTACGTTCTTTATTTTTCGTAATTTTGGCGGCAGTTAGTAAACATGTAAATTTTTCCTCTAAACCCTTGTTATAACCTTCTTTTGCAGATTTATATTTATTCGCATTGGTACATTAATTCTGATCTGGCGGTGGTGCAAGTTTTGATCAGAACTTGGCTTTTACACACCTTTACATAGTGCCTTTGAGAACACGCATTCTGTGTTGATTTTGAGCCAATATTCCTTTATATTTTTTACAGGAAATTAATTACTACTTACACCTGCTATATTCATAAATTCGTAAACCGTAGTGCTATTATGACAGGAGGTACGCGGGGACATAGAGGCAAATGAAAATTTTTTAATAAGCAAATTACAGCTAAACATTTTATATTGTTTTTTGACCTACGGCTGCATTACCAACCATCCTGCCCTTGCCGACTCGCCTTATTTTTTTCGTAAAAATGAAAATCTGATCAGTAAGTTGTATGCAAATGATTCTGTGTGATTTTTTATCTGTTTTTCTTGAATTACCGCTGCACTGACGACCACACATGGGCGTGGGGATTTTGGGGTATGCACCCCCAGAAGTTGAAATACCCTCCCAGAAATCAAAATATCCCCCCCAGGATATAATTTTTTTTTTGCTTTTTTAGCAATGTTTTGATGTCATTGGATAGTGCTCGATGAGAAACGTCGAAAAATGGTGTTTTTTCGCCATACGACCACTTTTAAGACCATTTTTAACCTTTAAAAATTTTTTCAACCCCTCCGGAAATTTTTTCACCCGCCCCAGAATTTCGGTGCTGCCCACCTATGCTGACGACCATTTCACCTAGCCGACTCTACATTTTTTCGTAAAGATAGAAAATTGATTAGTGAGTAGAATTTAAATGGGACTATGAAATTTTTTAAATTACTTTTTGACTTACCTTAGTAGTGTCGACCATCACACCTGCCCGACCCGCATTATTTTTTCGTAAATATGACAACTTGATCAATAAGTAGAATCAAAATGGGACTATGAGGTTTTAAAACGAGATTTTCAAATTTTGTTTTTTACCTCCTGCTTTAATGCCTACCATCCCACCTGACCGACTCGCCTTATTTTTTCGTGAGTATAAAAAACTATCAGTAAGTGGGATCCAAATAGGCCTATGAGTTGGCCTGAGATTTTCAAATTGTTTTTTGACGTATCGCTGTTACTACCTACTATCCCTTCTGGTCGACTCTCATTATTTCTCCTTATTTCCTCGTAAAAATGAAAATTGCTGTACTACCTAGCATCAGCATCCCACTTGGCCGACTAATCTTATTTTTCTGGTAATATGAAAAATTGATCACTAAGTCAAATCCAGATGGGCTCGATGAGTAAGTGGAATCCAAATGGGCCTTTTAGATTTTTTGATTGTTTTTTGACCTACCGCTGGACTGCCGACCATCCCACTTGGCCGATTCGCCTTATTTTTCTGTAACGATGAAGAATTGATCGGCGAATGGAGTCCAAATGGGCCTAAGAGATTTATGAATTGTTTTTTTGTCTACTGCTGCACTACCGTACGTCTTATCTGACCAAAATGTCTTATTTCTTTGTAAAGATTAAAAATTGATGAGTGAGTGGAATGCACACGGGTCTATGAAATTTTTAAATCGTTATTTTACGGAACGCAGTAATTTAATGAGCTGTTTTAAGTGAACTACAAAGTTAAAAAATTAAAATAGTCAGTGAAAGCCATAAATCGTTTTTTGATCTACCGCGTTTTCGACCATCTCACCTTGCCGACTCATTTTTTCGTAAAAATTAAAAATTGATAAGTGGAATCTAAATGGGCTTATGAGATTTATTCCAAGAGTCAATCGTGACCGAATATAGGGCTGTGTCATCCGATTCTAGGGGTCTATTATGTCAAATGAATTGATTGTTGTGAAGATAAAAATCTTAATTAATTTATTTAAATTTATGTTTTGGTAATTTTATTTATTTTTAGGTCACACCGTTGAGTAAATCGTCAACTGGTCTGTCGATTGGTTGGCAAAGGCCAGACAGCTGGGGAAATTTAGTTTCGTTAGTTTGATGCAATGGAGAATTTGGCGAACTCCGTGCGGGATAAACTGGTTCCTAAATACTCTGACATAAGGATCGCTTGACGAATTCTTGCCATTGAGCAGAGGATGACTCGTTATTCAATTATGAGAGCCGCAGTGATAAAAATTATGCTCTTGTATGACACTTGCATGTGTAATAACGTGGAATCTGTTGGAAATCTTTGCAGTAGATTCCACGTTAATGTGGATGATTGATTACTCCAATTTTGTACAAATGTTATTTTTTCCGAACCGTATGGTTTCGATTATTCTAATGTGTTTTATAGTGATGTATTTTATGGAGTGTTGTATTGTGATAGGAAGTATAATAGTTTGGAAGATTCGATTTTCAATGCTGATATTGTTGCAAACATGAGCAGTATACTCGTAAAATGCAATAGCTTGAACGATTCGGGTTTCAGTGTTACTACTGTTGAAAATATACCTAGTGTGAGTTTTGACCCGGGTTTAATGGATAGTTTCGACAATTCGAGTTTTAACGTTTCTAGTTTTGGAAAGATGGATATCGTTGAAAGCAATGTATTTAGTAGAGAAAATGATAATTCGCGGGAAAGCAGCCAGCTGCGATTCTGTTCCAAGTTTTGTGATGTCCGCTCGTAATATACAAGTGAAAAAGCGTAAAATGAGTAATACAAGGTGAAAATAAAGCAATTGATTGATGTTAACATTGAAGAGTCTGATAATAAAGATGACACTATAAATGTTAATGTATGGAAGCGTGGGAAACGCAGATTCTGTGATGCTGATTGTATATTTCCAAATGTTTGGGCTTTAAGATTACATTGCTTGCTGAAAGGCTTGTGTGAAGAAAATTTGTAATTTTATGATATTCGGCGTATTTTGTATTGTTGGGATAGCTGTATTTGTTCTGCTATGGATTCGGAAGTTAGAATGTAATTTAAGCGATCATTGTACCAATGTTTTAAAACTGTTAAAGAACGTAGCGTGCCATTTCCCTTTGTTCGTAATATTCTTTGGTATGTAGTTATATTTTCTTCGGTTTATTGCTTGAGAAAATGTATGCACTGAATTTCTGAGACAGAACAGGCCGGTATTGAGGGTAATCACGGTTTGTTTTGTAAGCCTATAAATGTAAATGGTAAAAGTTTGCCAGCACCTGTGTAATGGATGTTACATTTGCCTTTCGTTTAACATATTCAAATTTAATTAAATCTTATTCAACTTATTATTACATATGCATTCTTCGCTCTGTACTTTGAATCCTAAAAGAATTCGGAATGCTGAAAGCTTAAATAAATCATTCAAATTCTTGATTAATTTTTAATCTATCATGCGCGTAATTGCATAATTTTGTAGTTTAATCTTTCCTTGAATCTTCCACTTAATCACGAGAAATTCCTAAATTTTTATAACCATCATCTGTGTTGGCGGGTCGCTCATCAGCTTTTATATTATCGTTTTACGAATATTAATCACCTGAGTTCAATATTTTATTGGTTTCCGTTGCAGGCCACGTTTTGCTATTTTCCCTTATTACTTGCCACCACACATGGGCGTGGGGTTTGGGGGGTATTCAGCCCCCCCCCCAGAAGTTGAAATACTCCCCCCAGAAATCAAAAATACCCCCCCCCCAGAAAAATTTTTTTTTTGCTTTTTTAGCAATTTTTTGATGCCATTGGATAGAGCTTGATGAGAAACGTCGAAAAATGGTGTTTTTTCGCCATACCACCATTTTTAAGGCCATTTTTGACCTTTAAAAATTTTTTCACCCCCCCCCCCAGAAATTTTTTCACCCCCCCAGAACTTTGGTGCTGCCCACCTATGCTTGCCACCAACGCACATTACATTTATGCGTCGTTAATATTAGCCAATAAAAATCACCCGAGCAACTCGTCGAAAGCTTTTAAAAGCAACTCGTAAAAATGCTTTAATTTGCCCTCATCTAAATGTACCTATCTGGCGGTTTTACACTGAAGAGCAAACTTTACATAAAGAATCCGAAGATTTTGTAGAATTTATTAAATACGGCTTCGATCCCCTCAGCCCTAATATTGCTGGCTGCTTCTTGTCGGGTGATCTCAGCAGCTACGCCCTAAGACCTAAGGCTACCTACCTAGTCTCGGTATTTGCCGCGGAGGTCAGTTGACCTATCTCAAGCTCAAGTTGTTTATTTAACTTATTTTCAATCAGTGCCTGACCAGAAATGTTTTTGGTTCCTAATTTGTGTAGCACGCCAAACAATGAAAACAACAACAACGAGCTCTATGCTGATCAATCATCCCTAAAGATTAAATAATATTTTTGATCAATTTTTGGCTTGAGAAATAAATTATGATTTCCGAATAAAATAAATTATCATACGAAATTTACCTATCAGTCCACTATGGTGGGAAGAAGTCCTCGACGTAGGGATGGTGGCCGACCTAACCTCTGGTATAACCAAAACCACTGGGTAGGTTTTCTCTAACTTTAATTCGACGAAGAAATCACGGCCTATAGCTGGACAACAAAATACGCAAAAGAAAAACGATAATATACAGACTATACAGTCGAATAACCGGCCAACGAAAAACAAAAAGCCAGACTCTCTCAACTACAACGTTACGTAAACTGGCCTCAAGGGCAATTACAGTAAAACAAATAAAGATCAAATAAACGTAATACTGATAAGCCTTTATCTCAGATCGAATATTCTCGATTGCACAAGCGGTATGCATGAAACGATTACTATTATGATACACTTAACTCTATGTTACCGGACAAGTATCTAAATGTTTTTTATTATTGAAAATTTGGGGAAATAATGGGAAGACTGAAGGCATAGCCCACAGTGCACTATCATAGATAGCTACTAGTATTGGCTATGTTATGGCTATCGCGAACTGCTAAGGCAGGTTCGCCTATAGGTGTAACTCTCGTAGTTACACATGTCCATTTCATGCCTATGCTTAGGTATAGAAGCAGTTTTTTACTTATACTTCTTACAAAATTACTTTAGCGAAAAATGACAAACATATTCGGAAAGAATTAAAAAATTGCACAAAATGATACTACTATTTGCTATCTTGAGTGAGACTAATCACATTTAAACTGGCTAGTCCGGCGTCCTAGCATGGGAACCTTTGCCTTCAAAGAACACGCGGGAACGCGAGGGTTAACCATTCTTAAAATAGTGGGAAAATGCTCAAGGAGTAGTATTTGTGAAATTTATCTTCATCTTTATCGTTCAAGCGAAATAAAGATGAATTATGAAGATAAAGATATCTTTATCTTTATCTTGACAATTTCTTTATTTTATCTTTATACTCATCTTTATCTTTCGGAAAAATCACATGCCATCTTTATCTTTATCTCTTTTTCGATAGGAATCTAACTTGCTTGAAGAGATAAAGTATGTACATAAGTTAGCATGTAATCCTATATGCAGGTTTGACGTGAAATACATTTAGACGCATTCAAGTTCTACTGAAATAAAAGAAAGAAAACAAAACGATTGTTTAAAGCCTATGGCGTGCGGCCCAAACTAATGCCTGTATATCGACCTATTTTTAAAAGTAAGCGGAATTGATACCGATATAAGCGGGGAGTACTAGTACTATACTGGCACCCACGTTAATGTAATGTCTGTTTCATTTATCCGAGAGCTTTTTCAGTAAATGTTTTCGGAGGCTTCAGTGTTCCCTTCTTTCTTATATAGGTACCTACCGTAGTTCGCTAGATCTCACTGTAGGTGCAAAGCAAGGAAGGGTTTTTCAATAGCATTTTTGCGGCATAATTTAGGGTATGGGTAAAACCCGGAAACGGAAACGATGGGTAAAAGCCGCAAACGAAAACGATTCAAAGCGCCAGAACCGGGGTCCCCCAAGTAGGGCAAATCAGGGTCAACACCATACGTGGGCAGCAAAAAAATTTTGGGGTGCAAGATTTTTTGAAAGTCAAAAAATGGCCTTAAAAATGGTGGTAGGGCAATAAAAGCACCATTTTCCGACGTTTCTCATCAAGCACTATCCATTGGCATCAAAAAATTGCGAAAAAACGGAAAAAATTTTTCAAAAATTGAATTCTGGGGGGGGGTATTTTGATTTCTGTGGGGGTATTTTGGTTTCTGGGGGGTGCATACCCCCCAAAACCCCCACGCCCAGGTGTGGTCAACACTACTAACCCCGTTTCCCGCAAAATTTTACCCATGGAAGGGGGGTTTGGGGGCTTAGAAACGGGTACCCCATTATTCATAAATCTAGCTAACCCCGTACCGCCGGGGGTTTCTCCGCCCTGGGTTCTCCAATAAACCCACATCAGGGTCAACACCCCCGATACCCGTTTCCGGCAAAATTTCTCTCACTGAAGGGAGTGTAGGGCCTCAGAAATAAGGTACTTCATTATTGACATGAGAAACTGACCCCGCCTGTTGGGGGTTTCTCCGCCCTGGGGCAGTCCAAAGTGCCGGAACCGGGGTCCTCCAAGTAGAGCCCATCAGGGTCAATACATCAAACCCCGTTTCCGGCAAAATTTCGCTCACTGAAGGGGGTTTTAGGGGCTCGGAAACGGCGTACCCGATTATTTAAATTTGTTGCTAACCCCCGCTCCATCGAGGTTTCTCCGTACTAGGGCAGTCCAAAGTGCCGGAACCGGGGTTCCTCAAGTAGAGCAGAACAGGGTCATCACCCTCAACCCCGTTTCTGGCAAAATTTTCTCTCACTGAAGGGGCTTTATGGGCTCGAAACGGGGTACCCACTATTTATATATGTACATATGTAGCTGACCCCGGTTCCGTCAGGGGTCTCGCTGCCTTGAGGGCAGTCGAAAGTGCTGGAACCGTGGTTCCGCAAGTAGGACCCATTAGGTACAACACCCCTAACCTGGTTTCCGGCAAAATTTCGCTCATTGAAGGGGTTTAGAGGCTCAGAAACGGGGTACCAATTCATCGTATGAGAAGCTGACCCCGGTTCTGTCGGGGGTTTCTCTGCCATGTGGCAGCCCAAAGTGCCAAAACCGGGGTTCTGCAAGTAGGGCCCATCAGGGTCAGCACCCCAACCCCGTTTCCTGCAAAATTTCTCTCACTAAAGGAAGGGGGTTAAAGGGCTCGGAAACGAGTTACCCCATGACTCATATATGTAGCTGACCCCGGTTCTGTCCGGGTTTCACTGCCCTGGAGGGTAATCCAAAGTGCCGGAAACGGGCTTGGGGTGTTGACCCTGGTGTTCCCTACTTAGGGAACATCGGTTCCGGCACTTTGGAGTGCCCCAGGGTGGAAAAACCCCGACAGAACCGGGGTCAGCTATACATATGAATAATGGGGGTAACCCGCTCTCCGAGCCCCTAAATCCCCCTTCCACGGGTAAAATTTTGCCGGAAATGGGATGAGGGTGTTGACCACGATCTGCCCTACTAGGGGCACCCAAGTTCCGGCACTTTGGAGTGCCCTCAGCACCAGTGTTTTTTTTGTACAAGGTCCGTTTGTACATGCACAAAGATGGTCCCCAAAAGTCTTTGTACATTTTGTACATGCAAATTTTTGTGTACTATAATATAGTACAGTAGCGATTTTAGTGTGGTAAAACAGGGTTTTCGATCTTTGGTAGTGTATTTTAGCTAATTTCCGGGTTTCTGACACCAAAAATTACTAAAATTATCTGAAAACGGCGCGATGCGCCGAAAAATGTTGGCATTTTTCCTTTCTAAATGCAAATTCTGCCATTTTAAAGATATATAGGACAGATAATTTATCAGTTCGAAAATTTTGGGAATTTTACACCTTTTTACAGTTTTTGTCTTCCTAAAAATCTTTGTACATTTTGTACACACAAAATTTTTGGGTACTATATTATGGTACGACAGCGATTTTAGTGCGGTAAAAACAGAGTTCTTCGACTTTTCGTAGTGTGTTTTAGCTAATTTCTGGGTCTCTAAGGGCAAAAATCACTAAGAATCGTCTTAAAACGGCGCGAAGCGCCGAAAACTTTGACATCTTTACTTTTGAAATGCAATTTCTGCCATTATAAAGATATATAGAACACACTCCCAAAAATCTTTGTACATGTACAAAGGCGGTCCCGAAAAGTCTTTGTACATTGGGAAAAATTTTTGCCGAGTATAAAAAAACACTGCTCAGGACCAAGAAACCCCCAACGGAACCGGGGTTAGCTACATATATGATTATGGTGTACTCCATTTCCGAGCCCCTAAACCGCCTTCGATGGGTAAAGCTTTGCCGTAAACGGGGTTGGGGGTGTTGATCCTGATGTGGCCTTAATTCATATGTACTTGGGGAACCCCGGTTCCAGCTTCGGTCGTTTCCGTTTCCGGCTTTTACCCATTGCTTCCGTTTTCGAATTTTACTCTCCTCCATAATTTATTCTTGTCTTCCATGTACAGATAAAAATCGCCAATTCAGCTCATCCTACATAAGTTGACACTTTAAACATGATAAGATGTTAAGAAACGCCGTAAACTCCCGTACAGCTAAGTGGTAAAACGTCAGATTGTCGTCGAAGCAACCCGGGTTCGATCCCAGCCGATAATTTTTTATTCAGCGCCTCAGCACTTATCAAATGCCTAAATTTATGTAAGTTATATGGGCGGATTAGTGCATTAAACATGGGAGAATTCCAGCCACTCGCCCTCACTAAGCTGATCTGCCGAATTACAGTAGAAGTGACTTGCTGTCAGCCAGTAGTAGTAGTTCGTGTGTCAGTCAGATACCGCGGGTGAACCCCCAAACCAACATTTACGTGTGCTTAATGAATTGGCTGGTTTGCATCACCCACTCTCGATTATTGCACTTCACATAGGTACATCATTCTCCTAGGTCCCAGGTTACCATATTTACACTTTCTTTGGTTCCTTTATCTTGCAGCTATCTTTATCTTCTAGATTTCAAAAATTTCAACTTATATTTATCTTTTACCTTGCAAAAAATCCTTATCTTTTACAACACTATCGAGGAGCACTAAAAAACACATGCTTGCGTTCGTTCAAATAGTCAAAAGTGGAGCACAGTTTCAATAGCTTTTATGCCAGAAATCAGTGATAAACATGTAAATACATAATCCACCTATAACCAAACATACGTAACGAGCGCACCACGCATGGGCCACGGAAGGGGTATGCAATGCACCCTAAAACAAAACGCCCCCGGAATTCAGTTTTTTTTGCAAATGTTTCTTGTTTTTTTCGCAATTTTTTTGATGCCAATGGATAGTGCTTGATGAGAAACAATAAAAATGGCGTTTTTTCGCCATAACACCATTCTTAAAACTATCATTCCACCTTCGAAAAATCTGACACCCTTTAAAATTTTGCTTCTGCTCACCTATGGTGCGCAACAGTAATTGGGACATCATATTTTATCGAATTGAAATCAAATACACGTGTGCGGACTTTCCCTAAGATTATCCAATCGATTTATTGCTGAATCTCTTGAGGCAGTAATTTTATTAATGAAAAACATAGTACCAATAGGTGACATCAGATCAAGATTAAATGTTGAAAATGCCAGCGAGATTACACAGCTTCAATCGCAGGTACAGTGTACGTACAGTCGCGTTAGATTAGTATCTACATACAAGATAGGTACATATACATGCATACAGTAGGTATGTATATTCACCCCAGCGGATTAAGACCAAGCAACTTACATCAACAGTATACTCCATCTATCTACAGTAGACCCGACCAAAGTATTTTTGGGCTCGAAAAAGGTAAACTACGCATCAAAAGCACCATTATTAGCAGTTTCTGACGATGTTCCGTTTTCTCGCAATAAATACCTGGAAAATGTTCTGAAGAATCATAAAAATTCGATTAAATTTTCCAAGGTAGCAGTGGAATTCTGAGGGGGTCACGCACGACTCAGAACGACAAATTCAATTTGAGGACTATTGCTTGTTTTAGTGGTTTGAGGAATCTGGGGTTCCAAATCCCCCACGCCCATGTATGGTGCAGACTCAGGCCCACGCCCATGTGTGGTGAAAACCCCCGCAACCACACCTGAGCGTGGGGGCGGGGGTTGGGGGTATGCTACCCTCTCAGAAACCAAAATATCCCCCAGAATTCAATTTTTGAAAATTTTTCATTTTTTCGCAAGTTTTTGATGCCAATGGATAGTGCTCGATGAGAAACGTCGAAAAATGGTGTTTTTCCGCCATACCACCATTTTTAAGGCCATTTTTTGACCTTCAAAAAATCTTGCACCCCCCAGAATTTTCTTGCTGCCCACGCATGCCCACAACCCCTTCCGCACGATCATACACGAACCCGATCCAGTTCGAGCACAGCAGTGTAAAGTACGCTTGCACCGACAGGAAAACCAGACGAAGCCATCCTTTACACCCCAACACCTCAAATTCGTCTGCGACTAATTCATACATCGGGCACTTTAAAATTAGTACAATTTATTAAAACGTGTAATGTTCGGAAAAAATACTGAAAGAATGAAATGAGAAGATCAGATCACGCACGACTAATCGGCTTTTGGGCCAACGGCCTCTGCGTAAGAAGGAGGTGGAGCCACGAAAAGTTGATAAGGGGTCAGTGGGGCCGGCTGATCGGCCGGCGTATTTGCGGGAGCTGGAAGAACACCGGCCTGCTGCTGGGTCAGCAATAAGCTGTTGGAATGATCGTTCAAACCGTAATTACGATCGTCGTGGATTTGGGTATGATATTTGTACCAGGTCTCCTTTTCCTCCAAATATATCTTGCACGCCTTTATCACTCTATACCACCAAACGTCGAAACATATACCTGTTCAGCACGCGGCAGTAAACAGCCATTAAAATTACGGTAGTTGTAGAATTTTGGGGCACACGTTAATAAAAGCCTTCCATTGAAATCGGAAGGTTTTTGGAAAGAAAGTAGAATGAAAACTGGATCCCAAACACACCTGGGCGTGGGGGGGTATGCACCCCAGAAAACCAAAATACCCCCCCCCAAATTCCATTTTTGAAAATTTTTTCGTTTTTTTCGCAATTTTTTGATCCCAATGGATAGTGCTTGATGAGCAACATCGAAAAATGGTGTTTTTATTGCCATACCACCATTTTTAAGACCATTTTTTGACCTTCAAAAAATCTTGCACCCCCCAGAATTTTCTTGCTGCTCACGTATGGTCCTGCGGCGAATCTCGCCTCGGCACACCTTTAGAGATTTTTGTCACTTTTTGGAATTTTTGATAATCTTCTCTCGAAATTTTTCAAAAAATTGCACTCGCAAGTTCATTCCAAGTCAAGAGGAGAGATTGTAGCATAGACAATGACGGATCAAGGATTTGCTTAACGGCGGGGGCGCTGGTCCGGACGCCTTTACGGGGGAAGCGTTTGGATCCCCAGAACGGCAACTGCAACTGAGCTCCCGCTAAATGGCTGCGACCCATTCGTGCACAAGGTCAGGATTGGCAGGGTGAGGGGCATATCGTGGGCAGCAAGAAAATTTCTGGGGGGGGGTGCAAGAATTTTTTAAAGGTCAAAAAATGGCCTTAAAAATGGTGGTATGGCGATAAAAACACCATTTTTCGACGTTTCTCATCAAGCACTATCCATTGGCATCAAAAAATTGCAAAAAAACGAAAAAATTTTCAAAAATTGAATTCCGGGGGGGGTATTTGATTTTTGGGGGGGGGTATTGATTTCGGGGGTGCAACCCCCTGAAACCCCCCACGCCCAGGTGTGGTGAGGGCGCGTGAAATCCCAAAAATCCAAAACAATAAATTTAACCTTCACGATTTTTTTCGCTGTTTTAACGATCAAAATGGTCAAAGTAGCCCATGAAACGTTTGGCCCGTGGCAATATCGCATTTCAAAAGAATTTTATGCCCATTTCGACAGCATTATAGTTATTTTTAACATTGAGAAATGCAAAAATTTATCAATTTCTGGAGCTTTTGATATATATACTAATTTGCCGCAAAGAGCCGGAAACATTTTCGACGCTTCTACTGCTTTTGAGCTCAAAAATGATGCAAAAATGTTCCATCAGCTCAAAATCACTGACAGCGCCTATTAGGATGACCTCTTCGGATGGGGGTTATACCTCCTCCCTATATGCATGTATCCTACGATACACCCCAGAATTGTCGATTTTTCGTAAAAGCTGGTAAAAGTTGCAAAAAGTGTGCTCCTTTTAGGCGTTTTTAGCTCATTTCGGCTGAAACATATTAAATTTTCCGCGCTACGCGCCATTTACACATTTTTTGACTATAATTTCTTCAATTTACTCAATTTTTTCAAATTTTTTTCTCAATTTTATGTTCTAAGAAGAACGAGAATTGTCTGAAACGTAAAAAACAGTGTTTTGACGTGTAACCTTCTCGTTTTTTGGCCCAAAAAGGCACTTAAAAATTTTTCTCAGCCTGACCCCCCAGAATTCCCGTACTATACATTTATAAGCGGGTGGTACCCAACCTTATAAAAACAGAACCAAGGATTAGCCCATCAGGTGCAAAATAGTGTTTTTTCGACGTTTTACCCATCTACTTCTGTTTATAACCCCTTTCGGTTGAAAATTTTTCGAAAATTCTGAAGTTTTTGACAATTTTCTGCGGAAAAATAATTAAATTCCTTTGACTTCCAGGCACGTAGCTGTGGGGTATGGGGGGGTCCGACCCCCCAAAATTCAGAAAAAAAACGGAAAAATAGGACTTTTACAGGTTATTTTGTGCTATTTTTGGTTTAGACCCCCCAAAAGTGGTGTTGGTCCCCCCAAAATAGGAGGGCCAGCTACGTGCCTGTTGACTTCAGCCAGAATCCAGCGCCAAGCGCCGCAAGAGCTGTGGAATTAAGGCGGCAGGACTTTGGTGACTAGAATTACTTCTCAGTTTCCTGTATTTGTAGATTTTAACGAGACTCGACGGAGATTTTTAAAGCTTATGCTTAAAAATAGAAGAAATCTACGACGAAATACCTGCTTCTGCTCTTGAAATTGCTTTGAAGCCTATCCAATTAAGAAAAATGGCTTACAGACAGCGAAGGAAATAAATGTCATTTAAATTTAATAAAAAAATTGAGAAATCATGATCACTGACGGCCAAAAATCACTACATATCCATTCTTTATCTCGCCCAATATTTAGGGTCAATGGGGGAGGCCGCCTCAACAGGCACGTAGCTGTGGGGGGACTGGGGGTCCGCCGGACCCTCCAAAAATTCAGAAAAACCGGGAAAATAGCACTTTTACACGTTATTTTGTGCTATTTTTGGCTTAGACCCCCCAAAATTGAGGGCCAGCTACGTGCCTGCGCCTCAAACCCCACTCCCATTGAATCCGCCTCTGAGCATAGATGAATAGCACAGTTGATTTGGTGGGGAAGATGGGGTGTGAGGCGGTCTGGGGATTTTTCGAAATGGAACTACATCAAATACAGTCGGATACAGGAAAAACTGATAAAATAGCGTCATAAGTTAGTCCATAGTTTCCGCCAGCAATTTTGAAGAAAATTTTTGAATTTCTAGTCAATTATGGCCCTAGTTTTGCTTTTTTTGAAGAACTTTCCATTTCCATTCTTCCCAACGTGCAAATATCAGGCAAGTAGCTCGGGGGGGGGGAGTGGGCTGCACCGAAATTCTGGGGGAGGGGGGTTAAAAATTTCCAAAGGTCAAAAAATGGTCATAAAAGTGGTCGTGGCGAAAAAAACACCAATTTTCGACGTTCTCATCGAACACTATCTCAACGGGGCATCAAAAATCGCTAAAAAGCAAAAATTTCAAAAATTGAATTTTGAGAAGGTTATTCTGATTTCTGGGGGGGTGTGTGCATCCCGCTTGGAGGGTGCATACCCCCCAACCTCCCTCACGCCCACGTGGTCCGGACCACACCTACACCTGGGCGTGGGGCTTGCGGTGTATGCACCCCACAGAAACCAAAATACCCCCCCCCCCAAAAAATCAAAATACCCCCCCCCCCAAATCAAAATACCCCCCAGAATTCAATTTTTGAATTTTTTTTCGTTTTTTCGCAATTTTTTGATGCCAATGGATAGTGCTTGATGAGAAACGTCTAAAAATGGTGTTTTTATCGCCATACCATTATTTTTGAGGCCATTTTTTGACCTTCAAAAAATCTTGCACAACCCCAGAATTTTCTTGTTGCCCACGTATGGTGCGGACCACACCTGGGCATGGGGGGAGGGTTTGGGATATATGCACCCCCAGAAACCAAAATACCCTCCAGAAACCAAAATACACCCCCCCAGAATTCAATTTTTGAAAATTTTTTTCGTTTTTTTCGCAATTTTTTGATGCCAATGGATACTGCTTGATGAGAAAACGTCGAAAAATGGTGTTTTTATCGCCATAACCCCATTTTTGGACCTTCAAAAAATCTTGCACACCCCCAGAATTTTCTTCCTGCCCACGTATGGTGCGGACCCCCCAAAATTCAGAAAAAAACGGAAAAATAGGACTTTGGCCCTTTTGGACCCCGCACCCCTAAAATTAGTGTTGATCCCCCAAAATAGGACGGCCAGCTACGTGCCTGGCAAATATGGTCTGGCTAGACCACAGAATCGGAAGTACCCCAGAATTTAATTTCAACAAAATTATTTCGTGTTTTATCGATTACTTGATGCTTTCGCTCGAACATTTCAGCTCTAGTCCGATTGAGTCAGATTAAACTTTGACTTAGACTAAACGCTAAGCCCAGCCTGCGTGCAATTATCGTTTCGTGCAAAATTCCAACAAAAATAACGAAGACAAATTTTAACAGAAAACATGACAACCTGTTTAGAGAGGAAAGAACCACACATGCACATAGGGGGGGGGTGAGGGGGGTGTGCTACCCCCCTGAGGGGTCACCTAGAACCGGCAATCTCGTCCGGCGATTTTGAGCAAAGAGGTCATGTTCTGCATCATTTTTGACATCCAACTCAGTAAAAATGTCAAAATTTTTCCGGCGCTTCGCGCCAGATTAGTACTTTTAAGTACTTTTTACCCAAAAAGCGCCCAAAATTGATAAATTTTTGCATTTTTTAGTATTAAAAGTGATATAATGCAGTCAAAATGGACTAAAATGCATTTAAAATGTGTTATTAGCACGAAAAAACATTTTTAGGCTATTTTGACCATTTTGATCATTAAAACAGCAAAAATATCGTGAACGTTAAATTTACCGTTCTAGATTTTTGGCATATCAGCCCCCCGCCTACCGACCCTGACCTTGTGCACCTATGGAAAGAACGATTTTGTAGTGTAAGGTTAAATTGTTGAAGATCGATAATTAGTCATTTCTGGCATATTTTTCAGGTGTTCCCTCGTTTTACTCCATAATCAAAACTGAAACTTATGTGCGCGAGTAGTTAGGTTAATGCTTGAATGATTAATCAATTAATTAATTAATAATCTATATAATATTTACTACATATTATCAAAATATCAATTATCCCCTACAACAAAATTGAAAAATACGGTATCTTTTGCAGTTCCTATCTTAAATCACTCAGAGGCACACTTTCGATACACAGTGCTACGCAATTTCAACTTCATTAACATATAATGTTTTTTGATTTGTATTACAAATGTTATAATTTTGAAAAAACATTCTTATAGGTGTATTTTCATACATAATTTTGTGGGGAGGAAGAGCAGGCGCGTACATATATAGCTGGCCGTTCTATTTTAGGGGGAACCAATACCTATTTTCGGGGACAAGGGCCAAAAATAGCACAAAATATCGATAAAAAGTCCTATTTTTCCGATTTTTCTGAATTTTAAGAGGGTGCGAAGAAACCCCCATCCCCACAAAGATACGTGAATGAAGAAGGGGCGGGGTTGAAGGCTTTTCACCCCTCAAAAAAGAAAAGAATTTCCTTTAAACCCCGATGAATTTCTTCATGACACCCTGCGAATCCAACTGTCTTGGGAAACTTCACAGAAAAAGTAGTGTTAAAAGCGTTCTTAACAATTCGAGTTTCAAATCCCCCCCCAGAATTTCAACGCTGTGCATGTCAGGTACCGATCTATTCGAAAAAAATCGATTTTTTCCCTAGGAATGCCCACCATACGTGGGCAGCTAGAAAATTGTGAAGGGGGGAGGGGTGCAAGATTCTTTGCAGGTCAAAAAATGGCCCTAAAAATAGTTGTATGGCGATAAAAACACCATTTTTCGACGTTTCTCATCAAGCACTCTCTATTGGCATCAAAATTTGCGAAAAAAAAACGAGAAAAAATTTTCAAAAATTGAATTCTGGGGGGGATTTAGATTTCTGGGGGAGGGGGGGGCGCATACCCCCAAACCCCCCACGCCCAGGTGTGATGCCCACTCACCGATCGCAAAGGCGAAAACAATCATTATCACAGAATTTCGGACGTCCCGTTTAAACTGCGCCGCATCAGCCATAGTGGAAGGGTCCCTCCCTTCGTACTCCAGTTGGAGTCTCAGAAATTTGAGCAAAGTATTGCTACCGACGGTAAAGGCCAAAATGAAAAACAGGGCCAAACAAGTGTAGTAAAGGATGGAGAAGAGAAGGAGTAATAACGTCGGCGTCAGGAACCTGAAAATGTGGCCAAAATTTTAAAGTGGCCAAAAATGGAAGATCGTAAGAAAGTTGAACAACGGGAAACTGCGTATTTAAACAAATAATCAGCGATTGACTACACAATTACGCCCACCGCCTTGAAAAATTGAAAATCGAAAAAAAAGTTCAACGACGGAAAATTAGTCGGGCGAATGATCAGTGATTAACTGTGTACGCATAAACACCATACCTGGGCGTGAAGGTTTTGGGGGTATCACACATTCCCATAGGGGGTGAGGGGGGGGTATTACCCCCACCTCAGGGTCCGAGACTTGAATCACTGTCAGACGATTTTGAGCTATCAAACGTTTTCTGCAATGATTTTTGGGTACAAAAGCAGCGCAGATGTTGAAATATTTTCGCGCTTCGCGCCGACTAGTACATTTCTGTTTCATTTACCCATAAAATACCTAGAATGAAGTTAAAATGATCTGAAAAGTCAAAATTTTCGATAAATTCTTATATTTTGTACTTAAAAGAGTGACAAAACTAGTCAAGATGAGACAAAAAGTACTGTTTTTAACATTAAATATAGGATGTTTTAAGCGTTTTGCATATTTGAGATGCAAAAAAGGCTAGAAATCTAAATTAGGTGGTCTCAAATTTTGGGATTTCACCCCCCTCTGAACTTTCGACCTTGAGAAACTATAGGGGGTATGCATGCCCAGAAACCAAGATACAGCCCCAGAATTCAATTTTCGAAATTTTTTCGATGTTGATGGTTAGGCTCGATGAGAAACGTTGAAAAATGGTGTTTTTCGCCATACCACAATTTATAAGGCCATTTTTTGACCTTTGAAAAAATCTTGCACCCTCCAGAACTTTAGTGCCGCTTACCTACGATGAACCATGCCTTAATTTTGGAGAATGACCAAAAATTTTGAAAGGCACAAAAACTGATGAAACATTTACGAGAAACGTTTCTTATCGAGCTCAATTATTGCCATCAAAAAAGCTTTAATGAAAACTAAAAATTAAAAAAAAATTAAATCCTGTAAGGCTTACATTCCCATCGGGGGGGATATTACCCCTCACCTCAGGGTCCGAGACTTGAATCACTGTCGGTCGATTTTGAGCTATCAAACATTTTCTACATGATTTTTGGGTATATAAGTAGCGAAGATACTGAGTTTTTCTCGCGCTTCGCGCCGACTAATACATTTCTGTTCTGTTTACCCATAAAATACCTAGAAAGAACTTAAAATGATCTGAAAAGTCGAAATTTTCGATGAATTCTTATATTTTTTACTTAAAAGTGTGAAGAAACTAGTCAGAATGGTGCAAAAAGTAGTTGAAAATGCAGTTTTTTCACATTAAAACATGCTATATAGGACGTGTTAGCCGTTTTTCATATTTGACCTGCAAAAAAGCTAGACTCTAAAATTTAGTGGTCCTTAATTTTGGGATTTCACTCCCCCCCTGAACTTTCGACCTTGGGAAACTACGCTGTAAAGACACTTCCGGACTCTGGGCACAGTAGGGATGAAACGGATATCCTAATCCAAATCATCAATTCTAGCGGGTCATATTATGCAGAAAACATAAGTTGAAAATTGGTCGTTTAATTCAATTCTTCTCTTTTAATAATTTCGTTTTACTTAATTTTATGACACATTATTTTCTCATTTTTTCCACTAGTCACTTGCCCTTCGTATGAAAAAATAGTCAATCAGTGGAAGGATAAAAAATCAGTAGTTTGAAAATCTTAACGCTTTGAAGTGATCACACGATCACCCATAAATATATCATTTTTCAACCTGTTTTGACTTGTTGATTAGCCTTCTGCAGCTTGTACGAGTATATAGTAAGAAAGAAGGTAAAAAAGCAGGCACCTAGCCGGCCCTCCTATTTGGAGGGGGACCAACACCAATTTTGGGGGTCTAAGCCAAAAATAGCACAAAATAACGCGTAAAAAGTCCAATTTTCCCGGTTTTTTCTGAATTTTGGGGAGTCCGGACCACACCTGGGCGTGGGGGGTTTGGGGGAGTATGCAACCCCCAGAAACCAAAATACCCCCAGAAATCAAAATACCCCCCCCCAGAATTCAATTTTTGAAATTTTTTTCGTTTTTTTCGCAATTTTTTGATGCCAATGGATAGTGCTCGATGAAAAACGTCGAAAAATGGTGTTTTTATCGCCATACCACCATTTTTAAGGCCATTTTTTGACTTTCAAAAATCTTGCACCCCCTCCCCAGAATTTTCTTGCTGCCCACGTATGGTCCGACCCCCCCGTCCCCCACAGCTACGTGCCTGGTAAAAGTAAACCAATCGGCAAAATTTTTAGTCTCTTTACTTTTTTGAAACATAATTCTGCAATAAAGGAAAAATTTTAGCATGTATATATGTGTGCACTGAAGAACGTCAAGAACCTATTCGGTTCAGTAGCTAGATGAGGAACTTTCAAAACCTGAAAGACTCCGGACTTGGTTTTTTTGATTTCTAAAAATTTCCCGCTCTTTTCAATGCAGGTGGCCAGAGGTCAACAATACCATAAACTTATATTAGCCCTTCTATACCACTGATAGGAATAACATCGAAATTTGAACGCTTTCAAATTTGAGCTAATTATAGATACATAGGCCGACCTGACCCCTAAAATCAAGACTTCAGTCCGAAAATAATTGATTCTACAGGGCGCGTAAGTACAATCAGTGGCGGATATGGATTTTCCTAAGCGGGGAGGGGCGTAACCCTGAGTTGGGCGGAAAAGTTAGCCGTTTTAACCTGAAAATCGCTAAAAATCGCTCAAAACTGCTTAATTTTGCGCACTATTTTGGGCTTAATCCACCCCTGAGTATAATTAGTGAAAACGGTCACATTTCAATAGAGTTTTAACTCAGACACGCGCAGCATAGAAATTTTGGGAAACTGAAAGGGGTCAAATTGTTAAATTTACCTCTTAGGCTCAAAAAAGCTACGCAAGCGTCAAGACATTATTATTCGGCGTTTCTGAAGATGCCTATACTTTTATGAAGCGTGCAAACATAAAAAGTACGGGAAAAATATCACAGGAATTCGATTAAATTGAATAAAACATACGTCGAAAAATTAGCCTACAGTGCGAAGCGCCGAAAATGTGACACTTTTGAGCAAATAGCTAAAAACGCGTAAAACAGCAACTTTATATAGATTTGAAAAAACGCGAATTGCGAGGGTTAACCCTTTTTCAGGATCATGTATGGCTGACTGAACGTGTTCGATAATCAATGCATATCAATCATCTTTTAGGGACTCGATACGAACCCCAAAATACCTTCAGTCTCTCACTCAACTGATAAATATTTTGAATGATTTTTTCGGGTTTTTTCCGCGATTTTTGAAAAAGACTCAAAAATAGTGTTTTGTTCCCCTTCACTTATTTTTGAGCCCGTTTATTACATTTCAAAAATTTTTGAGCCGAGCAGACCCCCAAATTTGGCAGCTGTCCGCGTAAAGCATCGAATAACTGGACAATGGAGTCCCCGTGCAGCGCAAGCACGTATCTCTAGGGAAAAGGCATGGAGGGGGTTTGACCCCCTAAATTCAGAAGAATAGAACTTTTAAAACATTATTTTGTGCTATTTTTAGCTTTTTTTGGGCTTAGTCCCCTAAATATTGGTGTTGAATCCCCCCCCCGAAAATACATAGGATGGCCAGCTATGGCCTGCGTTGCACCTAATAAAATGCTGAATGTAAATCGGATAAAACGCTATCTAAAGCGGTTTAAACCCCACTTTACACAGCGCATAATCCAGTTAGCGAGAACTCAAGATCGTTGGACCCATTTACTCTTAAGAAGAAACATTTCAATTTGCAAACGGCGCCTCATTCGAGTCAATGCCAAAAATTGATTCCGTTCTTTAAAAATCACCGAATGACCCAGTCCCAAATTTTAAGCCGAATTTGCAATTTTCATAACCTTTCAATCAACACATCAGAAAGATTTTTTCAATAAGCCCTTTAGTAAAGTCATATATCTGACTGACTACGTATGACAAACTCGCAGGCAACGTAGCTGCTGGGGGTGGGGTGGCACTACACCTGGGAGTGGGGGGAGTATGCACCCCCCAGAAATCAAAATACCCCCCCCCCAGAATTCAATTTTGAATTTTTTCTTGTTTTTTTGCAATGTTTTGATGCCAATGGATAGTGCTCGATGAGAAACGTCGAAAAATGGCGTTTTTCGTCATACCACCATTTTTAGGGCCAATTTTTGACCTTTCGAAAAATCTTGCACCCCCCAGAATTTCCTAGCTGCCCGCGTACGGGTGGCACTAGTCCCACCAAAATTTTGGAAATGCGAATATTTCTTACAAAAAATTCTCGAAGCACATTTTGAACGACTGCCCAGAATAGGTTCTTGCTTACAATTTTAACTGATAAGCCCAAAATTTTCGGGCACTCCGCGCCAGATTTATTATCGTTGTACACTTTTCGCCGAAATGCGTTAAAAATAAGGTTAACCATTTTTCAGCGAGGTCAAATGTTAAAATTATTTCCTCTATAGCGCGTAAAGCTCGTTGAGAATAGTTCAAAAACGCCATCATTATTGCTTGTTTACGAGTAGTTGTTGAGATATCTGAGATCGAAATTCCTCGGCCCCCCCCCAAATTTGGAAGGCCAGCTATGTGCCTGAAACCTCGCCTGGCTTTCTGCTTAATAATGCCGTAAAACAGGCTGATCACCGCAACAAGACTGAAGAAGAAAAATACGCTTGACACGACGGCAGGGAAGTAAGCCGGAATCCAACCGGAATCTTCTGGCTTGAAAACGAAGCTCGGAATAGAAAAATCGATAGAAGTAAAATTTTTCCTCACTCGGAATAATTTTGGCAAATAAGTTAAAATCGACGTACAATACGTGTAACAGGCTAGACTGGGAATTTTTCACCTAACCTGACACCCTATCCCCCAAACTCGGGAAATTTTTACTCACAACGCTATTTTCAACAAAAAAATAATGTATTTTTTTGGCAATTTTTGGTTTTTTTGGTCAAAAATTTATCATCATCACTTTCTTCCCCCTAAAGTACCCCTCTTGAAGTTTCGAGCCATCCTGCATTTAGGATGGGATATCCTGATTGTCCCCCATATACAGGGGCAGATTTAGGGGGGGCGGCCGCCCCCCATTGGCCCAAAATAGTGCGCAAAATTAAGCATTTTCGAGCGATTTTTAGCGATTTACGGGTTAAAACGGTTAATTTTTCCGCCCAAGTTATGGTTCCGCCCCTCCTTAGGGGTACCGCCTCCCTTAGGAAAATCCTAGATCCGTCACTGCCCATATACGAAACAGGGCAGATGGGAATCCATATCGAAAATCCTTTAACTTCCATCTCCCAAGAGGTGAGATGCCCCGAATTTTCGCAAGAACTTGTAAAATTTTACCTTTTTAATATTTTAAGCGAAATATAGAACGTAATTCTAGCCTCTCCACCAGTGGCGGATCTAGGATTTTTCTAAGGGGGTGGGGGGCGGTACCCCTAAAAGGGGGGGGGGGCGGTACCCCGGGCGGGGGGGGGCGGTTAGGATGTTCCGGTTCCAGGTTTTTCAAAAATCGGTTCCGGTTCCGGCTCTTCGAAAACAAGAATTTCGGTTCCGGTTCCGGTTCCAGTTCTTGCGTAAGTTGGAACCGCCGGTTCCGGTTCTTCAACTAGAGAACCGTCGGTTCCGGTTCCGGTTCTCGGTTCCTGTGTTAAAGTATGTACGCTCTTGATAGCTTGACTTCAACGGAACATGTGACGATGTAATCGAAAGATAAATTATTCAGGAAGTTGTTTCTATCTGGCAACTGCACGTTCAAATAAGTTTCACGTCTAATTGACAATTTACTTATAAATCACTGAATATTATCTATGTGTTTCTTGATTGGAGGCTTATACGAAATCGAAATGCTTAATTCACGACGAAGATCTGTTGCAATGGTGGAACGAGAAGTCGAAGAATTTGCCGATTCTCGCGTCTATAGCTAAGCAGTATCTTGCAGCCAGTGGCGGATCTAGGATTTTCCTAAGGGGGCAGTATCCCAACTTTTCCAAAAACAGTCGAAAATAGGTCCAAAAATTTGCCCTTAACGCGCGAAACGGCATTTTTTTTCGGGGTTTTACAATGTATACTTTTACATTAAATCACTTATGACGCAATATTTTTTTTAAAATTTTAAAATTTTCGACAATTTTGTGCTAAAAATCACTAAAATTCTTTGACTTTATCAGAATTCTGACGCGAAGCAGTTTTTTTTGTACAAAGTCCGTTTGACATGTACAAAGATGATCCCCAAAAAGTCTTTGTACATTGTGTACACACAAATTTTTGGGTACTATAATATGATACAGTAGCGATTTTAGTGTGGTAAAAACAGAGTTTTTCGACTTTCGGTATGTATTTCAGCTAATTTATGGGTCTCTAAGGGCAAAAATCACTAAGAATCGTCTTAAAACGGCGCGAAGCGTTTAAAAATCTGACATTTTTCCTTTCGAAATGCAGTTTCTGCCATTATAAAGATAAATAGAGCACACAATCAGTCATTTCAACGCGAAGCGCCGTAAGTTTCCGCGAATTTTACACCTTTTTAGTAATTTTTGTCTATTTAAAAATCTTCGTACATGTACAAAGACGGTCCCGAAAAGTCTTTGCACATCGGGAAAAATCTTTGCCGAATACAAAACCGTGGCGCGAAGCGCCGGAAATTTTGTGAGATTAAGACGGATAGACGTCAAGAAGCATGATTAACAGCTTGATTTACTGTTTTTATAGCATTCGATGCGAAACATCGAAATTTTTAATTGAAAATAGAAGAAAACTATGCAAAAATGGCTGTTTCTGCTGCTAAAATTGTTTTGAAACCTACATGAACAGAAAATGGCTTCCAGGTGGCCAAGAAAGTAAATAAATATCATTAATAGGTATTATCTCGGCGCGTAGCGCCGAAACAATTTGAGAAATTATGGTCACTGAGGGCCAAAAAATACTTGCAAATCGTATATCCATTCTTTATTTCGCCGAATATTTTTGGCAAATGAAGGGCGGCCCCCCCCCCGCCCCCTAAGATTCAACTCTGCTTGCAGCGCCAGCTACAAGCGTTCCATCGGAACAGCTGATCAGTTGCACTGGAATCATTTACGACCCTCTCAGAAACAGGCTACATGGCGAAAAAGCAGAACGACTGTTATTTTTAAGATATAATTTACCTGGAACAATGAACTAAGTTTTAGTCTGTAAACTTTTGGGTAATAATAGGTTGAATTGCTGCTTCATGTCTTCACTAAATTTTATGAAGTTCGATTTTTAACTCTAATTTTAAAAAAACCGATAACCGACTCCAAACAAGATCGGTTCCGGTTCCGGTTCTTAGAAAAATCAAAAAATCGGTTCCGGTTCTTAGAATATCAAAAAATCGGTTCTCGGATCCGGTTCCGGTTCCAAAAAATGGTCAGTTCCAGTCGGTTCCGGTTCCGGTTACGGTTAACCGGCACATCCCTAGAAGCGGTACCCCTAAGGGGGCGGAACCCCGACTTGGGCGGAAAAATTAGCCGTGTTAACCCGAAAATCGCTAAAAATCGCTCAAAAATGCTTAATTTTGTGCACTATTTTGGGCGAATGGGGGGGGGGGGCGACCGCCCCCTGCTCCCTAAATCCGCCCCTGCTATCCACCCGTAATATTGACAACTACTGCTCCGAAAACTTTAGAAAAGGCTTTTTGTTGAAAAATTCCGTGCTCTAGTCTATGATAAGATTATAATAATAGCCAAAGCCAACTATCTACCCGTACCGTAAGCTGGAGAGCAGCCAAATTAGGGGGGTCCGATTGGGCAAAATTGCCAAAAAAAGCACCGAGAATTCAATTCTGCGGGTATACTGATTTTGAGGATGGAGTCCGCTTAATTCTGTAAAGGATCGTCCAGAGCTCCTGACCTCCACAGCTATGCTTATAGAGCGGTGAGAGGGGGTGTTACCTCACTAAAGGGTCAGTTGGACGGGTACTGTCGGCGAGGCGATTTTTTGTTACGCTGACGAGACGTTTTTGCATCTTTTTGGGGTCAAAAGAAGGTAAAGATAGGAAAAAATTTGCTGTGCTGCGCGCCGGATTACTTTTATGTTAAAAAACGCGCCCAAAATAGATCAATTTATGTATTTTTTAGTGTCAGAGTGATAAAGCGCAGTCAAAATCAACTAAAAATGCTTTAAAAAAGAGATATTACCACGAAAAAATGTTTTATAGGCTAGTTTAACAAGTATTACCGTTTCAACAGCAAAAAAATCAAGAGCCTTTGAATTTATCGTTTTCTGGAATATTCCCCCTGCCGACCCTGACTTTGTGCATCTATGCATGCACAGCATGGGATTTCTGAAGACGAGAGGGAGATACGAGCCATTTTGGCTCTAAACTTGCGGACACCAGACAAGATCATAAGAAGGGGGGCTTTGGGAAGGGGGGGGTTGATCACCACCGCTTTCCCTCGGTAAAAATATCACTTCTCCCCAGAAAGTTTTTCAGCCACCCCGCCCCGAATTTGCATTTTTTCAAAAGTTTCCAAAAATTTCATGAAAATTCGCAGAAGAGGTGCTTTTTTAAGCGTTTTTAGCCATCTATTTGCTCAAGAGTGCCAAATTTTTCGCCATATACTCATGTTTAAAGTACATTTTGTTCAATTTATTTTACTTTTTTGATTTTTTGAAATTTTTCCGTTCTTATGGTCTAGAAAGTAGTGCATCGTCAGAAATGCTGAAAAACGATGTTTTTGGCGCGTTTTCACTATTTTAGGCCCGAAAAAGGCACTTTAAAATATCGCCTCAACCAGATTTTCCATGCTTTCACCCCCCAGAATTTCGGTGCTGCCCACCTATGGTGGACACGCGTCATAGACTTCGTTCTTCGGCGTTTCTGGATGCTGCATCTTTCGAAGTACAAAAAATAGAAAAAAATGCGTCAGAAATTTAAAAAATTTGAATAAATTGAACCAAATATAGTCATAAAATGTGTACGACGTACGTTTGACACTTTTTGCCAAGAGATGAGCAAAAATGCTCGAAGAGCACCTTTTGTACGAACTTCTATTTAAACTTTGGAAAATAGCGAATTTGGGGGTGCTGAAAAGGATTTATGGGATGGGGTGATTGATGAAATATTTTCTCCCCCAGATCATTTATGGTCACGTGCATTTGTGATCGTGTCGCATAACAGAATCTAAAAATAAACACTCAAGATTTTCACAAGTACCTCGAATTAGCGGCAAAATATCAAGCATATAAGAGCTTTGAAGCTGCCGAGCTTAGGATACGACTTAAGCATATAATTAAGGTTTCTGGAATTATTTTGACAGCCGTCAATGAAATTATCAATCACCGCGCAAAATCAAAGGCAAGAAACGTCAAAATTTACAATCACAAACATGTAGAACAAATTTAAGCAAAAAACTTTAATAATTTCACTTTTCTCGAACTAATTTACAAATTACGCTTCTGTTTTGAATTTATAGCTTAAAATAGGGCTTGCTATTCAATTAACGGTAAAGGATCAGAAATTAGGCTCAATTTCCGCTCTAAAAAAGGTTCCCAACATTTTTTTTTCACTAGCTTTCGCAAGTTTCTTTGTCAAAAGATAGAGCTTGAAAGAGAAACGTAGGAAAACAGTTGTTCTTAATACAGATTTCAAAACTCGTTTTTCTAAATATAAAATTTTTGAACGCTGAACCCCAAAAATTTAGGCGAGGCCCATGTTCATCTAGTAATAATGTATCGAAAAACCGTAAAAGATCCATTGTAAAACAAAGATTATAAAAATACGTCGTGGGCAGGTAGCTGGCCGTCCAATTTGGGGGGGGGGCAACACCAATTTTTGGGAGACTAAGCCCAAAAAGGCCAAAAATAAGCACGAAATAACGTTTAAAAAGTCCTATTTTCCCGATTTCTCTGAATTTGGGGGAGGGGCGGGGTTAGCCCCCGTCCCACCAGAGATACATGCCTGATAGTTCGAAGCTTGTTCTCACTTGAATCCACCAGCTGCTCTGGCCGATCTGTACAACAAAGAAAATAAGCCAATCGTCTGCAGACAACCAATCACAAATGCACCACAACGAACATGAATACAACCACAAATGCAACATTTATAGCGAGGCGAGGATTCATCAAACACTTGCACAGATACCGCAGTTACGTGTGACGTCATCGTAAAGACTGTAAAAAATGTAATTTCAGTAAAACAAACAACACTTAGAAAAGACAAGATGTTGTTTGCGAAGAAAGGTATTTAAAAAATCGTCAATGAGATGAGACATGCGCAAAGGGCGGTGAGAGTCGTATTGCCATTACATGTATGTGGGTCGAAGGAGATGGGATCCTTCCAACCGAAGCTGGTCGTCCCCCATCCCTTAAAGCTTAAAAATTCTTGACCCTATATTTTTGGGAAGAAATTAAATGTTTTGGCCGTTTTTAGTTTTTTTACGGATTTTGGCCGAAAACTAGGGGGTCCTTTACATCCCCCTTGAACAAGCTAGGGACCCCATGTCTGAATTACAAGCCATTACATTAGGCTGATGGAAGACCCCTACCCAAACTTGGTTGTCCTCCCATTTCCCTGAGCAAGAAGAGGGGCGCATTTAAGGGGGGGTGGGAAGAGGGGTGGCAACCCCCCTATTGGCCAAAAATAATAGGCGAGATACAGGAATAATAAGTAATTGTCAATAATTTTAGCCGTCAGTGACCATAAGTTCTCGAATTTTTTCCGGCGCTTTGCGCCAGATAATACTCATCAATCGCATTTTTTACTTTCTCAGCATTCTTCCAAAAGCCATATTTTTTGCTCAGGAAACAAGTTTTTGACGATTTTAAAAGCTGAAACAACTTTTTAGCATAGTTTTCTTCTATTTTCGAGCATAAATTTTCAAAATTTTCGACGTTATGCGTCAAATGATTTTCGCTAGAATCATTCATGCCAGATTTTCGCTAGAATCAGAAGAATTCAATGATTTTTTTCGAGATAAATTGTCGAAAATTTCAAAATTTTACAAAAAAAAATGTTGCAACAAAAGTGATTTCCAATATAGGTAGACAACGCAAAACGCCGAATATCACTATTTCGCACGTGATAGGCAAATTTAGGACTTATGTCCGACTGTTTTTAGAAAAGTTGGAGTGCCGACCATATATGGACAGCAAGAAAATCATAGGGAGGGGGTGCAAGATTTTTTGAAGGTCAAAAAATGGCCTTAAAAATAGTAGTATGGCGAAAAAAATACCATTTTTTGACGTTTTTCATTGAGCACTATCCATTAACTTCAAAAAATTGCGAAAAAAATTTTCACAAATTACATTCAGGGGGGGGTATTTTGATTTCTTGGGGGGTATTTTGGTTTCTCGGGGAAGGGCGGGAGGGGGTGCATACCCCCAAATTGCCCCCCTCCCCACGCCCAGGTGTGGTGACCCCTCCCCCCGATTATGAATATCCTAGATCGGCCGCTTAGCCCGAAAACTTTTAAACTTTAGACTTCTAATCTGAAATAACTGACCTTTTGACCTTTTCTGGCCGTTTTTGACCAAAAACGGATGTCATTTATGTATATACCTCCCCAGCTAAAAATGGCCGAGGATCCATAGCCTAAAATTCTGAGCCCTTATATGTATGCTACCGAATGCCCGTGCATTGAGCACAATGGTCGCATGCGGGCAACGTGCCATTTTAAGGGGGCGAAGAGTGGGGAGAGGGGAGGGGGTAGATTACCCCTATGTATTTCAGCCTAAAACAGCCAAAAAACCTAAAAACAGCCAAAAGATTCAATTATTCCTAAAATTGGGAAATGGGTCAAAAACTTTGTGGCTTTTGGGATGGGGGAACAGCCAACTTTCTTTGGGAATATCTCATCCCGAAACTTGGGCAATAGCCCATCCAAGCCCATCCCTCAGCAGGCTTGGACGAAAGTTTGGGCTTATGCTTTATGCATGCGTAATGAGTGCATTAAGCGAGAATGAAAAGGGCATTCAAATTAGCTTTTTTCAAGACAGTCAACTTTTCATGGCAGGGACGGATAAAAGAAGGCGGGGTGGCGGCCACTCCCCATTGGCCCAAACAGGTTTGATGAGATTGTGCGAGTAATTTGCAATGATTTTTGGTCATCGGTGATCACAATTTCCCAAATTTATCCGGCGCTTTGCACAGGATAATTCATATTAATGACCTAATGACCTTTATTTACTTTTTTGGCAAAGTGGACAGTAAGTATCTTACCTTCTGAATTTAGGGGGACTAAAATTTTGGAGTGAAATATCTTTACAAGTATTTGTAGAAAGATAAAAATAATGGTGCATTTAAACGTTTCTTAGCGAGCTCTGATTGTTAGAGAAGAGATAATTCTGAAAGAGCCGAAATGCGCATCAGAAGTGCACAAGGTCAGGGTCGGCAGGAAAAGTGAAATCCATTCATGCACATAGAAAGGGTGTGTGGGGTATTACGCCCTTAATGAAGGGTCAGCCGTACAGGTATATAATGTCGGGCGATTTTTAGTTGATGGAGCGTTTTTTGCATAATTTTGAGATCAAAAGCAGTGAAAACGACAAAATTCTTCCAGCGCTCAGTGCCAGCTTAATACTTTCAGGTACTTTATACTCAAAAAGCGCCAAAAATTGACAAATTTTTGCATTTTTTTAATGCTAAAAGTGATATACTATAAAAATGTTTGATATGTTTTTTGAAACATAATATTATCACGAAAGACCATTTTATAGACTATTTTAAAAATTTTGACCGTCAAAACAGCGAAAAAAATCGTGAACGTTAAATTTACTGTTTTGGATTTTTTTGGGATTTCACCCCACCCCCTCCCTGCCGACCCTGACCTTCTGCACCAATGGTGAAAAGCTTCCCAAAATTCGAAACACTTAATTGAACGTTCACGATTTTTTTGCTGTTTTAACAATCAAAATTGTCAAGATAGACTTATAAAACGTTTCTCTGTGGTGATAACATATTTTAAAACTATTTTTAGTCCATTTTTACTGCATTATATTGAACAATGCAAACATTTAATAATTTTGGGTATTTTTTGAGTGTACTGATCTGGTGTAAAGCACCAAACAATTTTTGACGTTTCTATTGCTTTTGACCTCACCAAAATTATACAAAAAACGTTCCAGCACCTCGAAATCACCAAACAGTTCCTGTACAATCGACCCATCAGGAGAGTAATACCATCCACACCACACCTGGGCGTTGGAGATTTGGGGTATGCATCCCCAAGAAACCAAAATGCCCCCCCCAGAAATCAAAATGCTCCCCCCAGATATCAAAATCACCCCCCCTGGAATTCAATGTTTGAAAGTATTTCCGTTTTTTACTAAATTTTTTGATGCCAATGGATAGTTCTCGATTAGAAACGTCGAAAAATTGTGTTTTTTCGCCATACCACCATTTTTAAGGCAATTTTTGACCTTTGAAAAATCTTGCTAACCCCCAGTATTTTCTTGCTTACCTTACTGCAATTTATATCGTTTTCTTGGCAAGCAAAGTCAAAAAATGAGCCCTTCGCGCACAATATACAGGCACTGCGTTAGGTATTAACGTTTTCTCTTTAAAAAATTTTTCGAGAAAAGCATGCTGTTTTGGGGATCGAGTCCACGGCTACAAACCACCTTCGCAACATAAGACGGCACTACAGACCACTCGGCCAGGCATATGAATTCTGGAATATTCTACCCATTTTTATAGATCAACAACAGTAGGTATAGTAAATGGGTTTTATTGTACTTTTGAGCTTTCTCACCATATTATTCATTCCTTTGATGCGTGTACTTGGATCATTGATCAACCTGTCTAACATAATAAGCAAAATGCGGAAACCAAAAATTACAAGATCTCAGAGAAACTTTAAAACTTTTTTGGGACACAATTACCTCAAAAACTGGTATAAACGCTAAAATAGCATTAAAGCTACATTGTGCGACAGTTTCTGATCAATTTCTAGCACTTTCATAGAGAATTTTCAATTTTTATCCATTTTTGGCCTTCATTTAGTCTCATCCGGACCCCAACATGCATGCATGCATGGTCTACACCATAGGATGAAGAGCAGCCAACCTAGCTACAAGAATTCAATTCTGGGTTCTATCGATTTTTTGGGGAAGGGGTGTCATTCAGATTCTGGAGGGTCCAGCCAGACCTTTTGGGAGGTTCAAAGTCCAGACCCCAAACGTCCCAGCTCCCGCGCCCATGTGTAGCCTAATACTAGTGATCGACCGAGGCGACTTTTTTGGCTGGGTCGGTACTGGGGCTTAAAAAAACCCCAGCCCCAGCTGGGGCTGGGGTCGGGGCTGGCTAGGGTCAGACAAGGAAAATATTATTGCATGACACATACTTAATGTGGGCATAGGAAAAGAAATAATGAGCAACTGCTCCATTTAGTAGTGAATGGCAAGCGCAAAGTTAGGTGCGCCTTTTCATATCAAGTTTTATTACTATTTATGTCACAAGAAACAAATTTAGTCCAGTGTTTCATCGTCTGAATCATCAATTAAGTCTATGTTGCTACTATTAGCACACTCTATATCATTTGAATCATTGCTACTGCTACTGCTGCTGTAGCGATTGGATGCAATAGGTATTGGATGTAATAAATGAGACATCACACATTCTTATAAGGGAGGAGGGGTATAACCCCATTGGGGTCCAAGACACAAGTCACCGTCAGATGATTTTTGGTGAAAACCTTTTTGGATTTTTTTGAATTTTTTAGTATGGCAAAAGTGTACCTATCTATTAGAATTTCACGAAGTGATACATTATTTTAGAATGTGAGCTAGAGTAAATAGAGAAACTATCACAATAAAACATGCATGTAATCGCTTAAAATTTTATGAGGGTCCCTCAGTATATATGTAATGGCTGGAAATCTAGGATAGGGGTCCCTCGCCATTTTTAGAAGGAGGGAATTAGTGACTAAATCAAAAATGGTAAAAACACATAAAAATAGCCAAAAAACGCAGGTTTCCGCCAAAAAATGGGTGAGGGTGGTCAAATATTTTCTGACTTTCAGGGAAGTTCGAAGCTTCAAAGGGTGGATGGGGGATGGCCCAAATTCCCTGTCACTTGTATATTTCTCGGCCGTTTTCAGGGGAAGGGTGTACGTGGCTCCTTTTTGCAGCCGCTTACCCCCTGAAAATCTTTAAAATGGTAGAATTTGCAATAAGGAATTCTACACGTTTTTACAGTTTTTTTCTCCAAAAAACTTTGTACATGTACAAAGATGGTCCTGAAACGTCTTTGTACATCAGCAAAAATCTTCGCCGAATACAAAAATACCGTGCTTCTATATGTGATTATTCGGCCTGAATTTAGTTGATAATATTAGTTTGACGCAAAGTGCCGAAATTTCTATGAGCTTTGGATGGAATTCACACATAAAACTCGACTGAGAAAGCTAAAACAACTTGTACTACACAAATCAGAAATATAACAAAAATTGTAATATGCGAATTAAATCTTGTAATAAGTAACACTGCACTTAGAATGGAAAAATGGAAAAATGTCAGATATTCAGAAACCCAAAAATTAGCCAAATACACTACTAAAGGTTGAAAAACCATGTTCTACCACAATGAAATCGTTACTGTACCATATTAAAGTATACAAAAATTTGCATGTACAAAACAGTGTTTTTTTTGTATTTGCCAAAGATTTTTCCCGATGTACAAAGACTTTTCAGGACAATCTTTGTACATGTACAAAGATTTTTGGGAAGATAAAAACTGTAAAAAGGTGGTAAATTCGAAAAATTTTTCGGCGCTTCGCTCCGATATGAAAACTTGTGTGTCCTATATATCTTTTAAAGGGCAAAATTTGTATTTAGAATGGAAAAATGTCAAATTTTTTAGGCGATTTGCGCCGTTTTGAGACAATTTTAGTAATTTTTAGCATTAGAAACCCAAAAATTTGCTAAAATATACAATCAAAAGTGAAAAGACCCTGTTTTACCACGCTAAAATCGCTATAACCATATTATCGTAATCAAAAATGTTTAAAAATGTATTTATATAATACAGCTACAAAAATTTGTTAGCTCAACAACGACCTTTTCGGAGATCTTTGTACAAGCCCAAGAAGCTCGTACAACAAAATAGAGATGGCTAATAATAGTCCACCACTTAATTTTCTGGTCCTCCAATCAGTGATCAGTAGCCAAGGCCTCGGCCTCGGCCTCAGCAAGCCTTGGCGTTTTTTGGAGCCTCGGCCTTGGCGCCGAGGGCAAAGCTGAAAAGTGCTGAGGCGCCAAGGGTTAAAATCAAATTTGAATAAGTTTAATATATCCGTTGAATATTAACTATTTAGAATGCATATGCAGTACACAGGCTATTTTTTACCTATAGACTTTTCTTATGGTTTTAGTCGCGTACCCAGTTACACAACGTTACATACAGCAAAGTGCCAATTTATTATTCATGTGATGACTAAGTTTTAATTCTCATGCTCGCTACATGGATCGGAAACACACATTCCCTAAGGGGGAGGGGAGGAGAGGGTTATTACCCTACTCTCAGGGTACAACACTCAAGTCACTGTCAAACGATTTTTGGTGAAAACCTTTTGAATGATTTTTGAAGTTAATTTTTACTATGGCAAAAGTGCAGCTAACTATTACAATTTCACGAAGTGATATGGTATTTTTGAATGAAAGCAAGAGTGAATAGACTAACTATCAGTGATCGTACGGGTTCAGATTTTCACCCCCAATCGGGGTCAGGGTCGAGGATGAAAATCCCTGGTTTTTGAGGTCGGGGTCAGGGTTGAAAATTAACAATTGACATTGCATGATTATAAACGATACCTCCACTTGTTTGTAGAGCATACTAATAAAGCTGGTTAAGTTCAACATTTTATTTTCATTCCAAGTTCAAGCATGGTTTTAGCAATTCAGCATTACTTTCAACGTTAATCACTAATTGCTCTCGCTTTTTTGTATCCTTCCACACTTTTTTCATAACGGTTTTCTATGGCGCACTGATTGTAGAGGAGCCAATGGCGCAAAGCGCCGAAAATTTTTGAAATTTTTACTGTTTTCATGTAGAATTTATGCCTTTATATTGTCAAACAGATCGGAAATCATAAGTGGCGCAAAGCATCAAGAAATTCAGTCATATTTTACCGCCCTAAGACAATAATCGGCGGTGCTAAGCGCAGGAAAATTTTGACATTTTTACTCTTTAAACTCAATTTATACCGCTTAAATCATACAGAACAGATAAAGTAATTCTGGCGCAAAGCGCCGAAAATTTTTAAAAATTCCTAATCCTTTTACCTTTTCTGTCCTCCTCAAAATCTCTTTAAACATGTAGAACGAGATTGTACGGCTGGAGGGTCTGGGGTGGCGCGCTTAAGCGCCACCAGCGAGGTCCAGAGCAGAACCCCCAAAAATTTTGTAAAAAAGCACTCTAATTTTTAATTAGTAAAGTTAAAATTTTCGCAAATTGGCAAAACCTCGGTCCTGAATTAAGTCCAAAAAAAACTTAAAAATGATGAACACCTACACTGCACAAAACTTCTGAGCTGAAATGCGTTTTTCGACCTCTGCTATGTATGTAGCACAGCAACGGGTCACAACCAATAAGTCATTGAAGGATGTATCAATGAGAATTTTGTTCTTACCATTTTCAGGCCCATTTGTGGCCTTCTTATTAACTAGTTCAGAAAACAGAAAATGCGCAAAAACACAAGAAAATTTGGCCTTTCCTTTCATTTAAAATAGAATTATGTGTCCTTGTAAAGAAAGATCAACAAAGCAGAGAATAGATAAATTAGTACGCAAACATTTTTGCACTTTTACTATTATGTTCAACAAGCATGTGCAGTTTCATTCAATGAACTAATAGTGCATTAAATCACTAAAGTGCTGCGAAGTGCTGGATTATTTTAACGGATTCAAGCTTTTGAATGCATTGGATCTGTATAACAATAAATTAAATAATAATGACTTGGCGCGAAGCGCCGGAAAATTTTGACGTTTGTGCCTTTTTAAACTCAATGTTCTGGACACATTGCGCCAGAAAAATCAACATAATTTCTAAAAAATTCTGGGGGGCATGTGCCTCCATTCCCCCCGGCTATGCCTGTGATTCCGCAGTAATTTTGGCGCACTTCATAATGGAAAATATGCAAACATGTATGTACGTCTTAATAACATGACGACCAGGCATACTATTTATGAAATATCACGATTGTCTAGTTTAACATATTAATTTTGCTGGTGAATGAATCGCCCTTGTTCCGAATTTATTTTCTATTTATACAATTCTTCTATGTACCAAGAAATAAAATGTCATATTTCACCCCTGAAAAAGGTTCAACCCCGACTTCGAAAAATCATGCCCCCAGTTGAGGCTTGGGGTCGGGGGTTTAGGCTGGGGTTTTTCGGGGTACAGGGTTGGGGTCGGGGTCCCCCGTATGATCACTGCTAACTATCACTATAAAACATGCATGCAACAGCTCAAAATTTTTGGGAGGGGCTCCTCAGCATTTATGTAACGGCTTGAAATTTTGGGTAGGGGCCCCTGGCCATTTTTAGAAGGAGGTGGGATTAGCGATTCTAATTTTATGTCGAAAAAACAAAAGCACCTTAAAATAGCCAACAAAGCGCAAATTTCCGCCAAAAAATGGGGAGGGTGGGTCAAAATTTCTGATGTTGGAGGGAAGGGTGTAGGGAGGACGTCCAACCCTGGGTGGATGGGAAATTCCCCAAACCCCCTGTTACACGTATGGTTTTTGGCCATTTTCATGGGAGAAGGGGTAAATGATCACGAATTTTCGGCCGAAAATCGCAAAAACGCACCTAAAAATGGCCAATAAATGCAGGTTTTGCCAAAAATCAATTTCGGCTTGTGCATTTTTTGGAGCAATTTTTATACAATGCTAAAATACTTTCTTGGACAAAGTGATATTAATTATATCGTTTTTCAGTATGTTTTAGGAATTTTCAAAAAATTTTTGGCGCTTTGCGCAAAATATCGCTAATATACTGTATTTAGATTGAAGCAGGGGAAATAAACACTTCAAAATCAATTTTTGTGTAATCTAGGCATCTTTATGCAGATTTAAATATCTTTTATATCTATTTATACTGTTTTTAAAAATTTTATGCAAAATAAGTACTATTTATTAACTTTGCACTTTTTTGCCGTTCAAAGATAAAATTGACTGATTTACCCTGATGATGCATTGGATTTCTAAGCACAGTAGTGCTTATTACAAGATTTAATTGGCATATTACAATATCTGTAATATTTCTGATTTTGTAGTACAAGTTGTTTTAGCTTTCTCATTTTTTTAACTTTCTTTCTTTTTGCTTTTTTAGCTTTCCTTCCTCATTTTCATCAAGAGCTGATAAAAATTTCAGCGCTTCGCGCCGAACTAATATTATCAACTAAATTCAAGCCGGATTATCACATTTAGGGCCACGGTTTTCTGTATTCAGCACAGATTTTTCATAATGTACAGAATCTTTTTCAGGACCGTCTTTGCACATGCACAAAGATTTTTGGAGAGACAAAAACTGTAAAAGGTGTAAAATTTCCGAAAATTTTTGGCGCATCAGTAATTGTTTGTCCTATATATCTTAAAAATAGTAGAATTTGCATTTAGAATGGAAAAATGTCAAATATTCAGAAACCGAGGAATTGGCTAAGATACACTACCGAACACTGTTTTTTTTGTACGAGCTCTCTTTGTACATGTACAAAGATCTCTGGAAAAGTCTTTGTATGAGCGAAAATTTTTTTGTACATATAACGTATAGATATGCAATTGAATGTACACATTTTTACATACTACTAGATTGTTATCCGTGACCCGCACGCTTCACAAAAGGTGTAACTTTGTCCTAAATTCAGCTGGTTATATTAGTTCGGCCCGAAACGCCGAAATTTTCATGAGTCTTTGGTTGAAAGTACACATAAAATTCGACTCAGCAAGTTAAAATGACTTGTGTTACACAATTATAAATTATAAGCGGTTGCAATGTGCTAACTGAATCTCATAATAGACACCAATTTGCTTATGAATTTAATGCAAAACAAAGATAAAAGAGTCAATTTTATCTTGGAACGGTAGAAAACAGTGCAAAGTTGTTTAATAGTTCTTTTTTCTGCATAAAATCTTTATAAAACAATGGAAATAGATGTAAAAGATGCTTCAATCTGTACAAAGATGCTTCAATCTGTACAAAGATGCCTTACAGATAGATTTTGGAGTGTTAAATACCCGCGCTTGAAGCTAAATAGAACATAATTATGATACTCGGCGCGAAGCGCCGAAAATTTTTAGAAATTTTGCTAAAAAATACTCCAAAAAACGTTAAAATTACTATTACTTTGCTCCCAAAAAGTCTTTGTACATTGTACAAAGATGGCTCCGAAAATCTTTGTACGAGCCTCAAAATCTTTGTCTCGTACAAAAAAAACAGTGCTACCGAAGGTCGAAAACCCTGTTTTACCACACTAAATTGCTACTGTACCATATTATAATAGTACACAAAAATTTGCATGCACAAAATGTTCGAAGACTTTTGGATACCATCTCTGTACACGTAAAAAGGTATCTTACACAAAAAAACACTGTTTAGGACTGCACGCCGGTGGCAGGTCACACACTAGCAGTTTGTAAAAATGTGTATGTTTAAAAATATATTTATGTAAAATATCTACAAAAATTTGTTCACTCATACAAAGACACTACTTAATTTACTGGTCCCCCATTTTGGCATTTCACGCTTCCCTCAACTCTGGACCTTGGGAAACTATGATCGGAAAGTACAGTGCAGTTTCCGGCCATATTACCTGCCACACTGGAATCGGATGACCAAAAAGCGTGTTTAAACATGCATTATTGCAAAAGTGAGCACAACAATGGCTACAGTTCTGTCTTTACTTAGCTTATTTCGTTTTTTTCGTTTATTTCTTCAACATATTTTTTCTTATTTATAGTAATACAAGTTTTTAAGCGCTTGTTCAGCCAAATTTTTTTATCATTTTTTCTAAGTCTTCAACAACGGCAACTTGTTAAATTAAGTATGCTTTCATGCTGCTGACTTTATTCAATAAATCCTTCACACATTTAATCTACTATTATTGAAAATAAAAATGAATTGTTTGACATTCGATAAAGTGTTTAATATTACGATTATTCTCTAGCTCATGTGCATACAAAATATTGTATGAGTACTATTTATGGGTATAGGTATATAAGCTTGACCCTCGGTATTACCCTCGGCCCCAGCCTCGGCCTCGGCCTTGGCCGAGGGGGAGGATTTTAAGTCGCCTTGGCCTCGCCTTGGCCGAGCCCCCAAGAGTGCCCTCGGTCCGATCACTGCCTCCAATTTGGTATTTCACCCATTCCTCAACTCTGAACCTTAGGAAACTATTTGAGACATATTAAATTTATCGGATCGAATGCAATTCTGCAGCATAGTTTACATTCGCCTATAATTAACCTCTGTCCTAATAACTATTACAAAAGAAACGCGTTTTAAAGCCCACGGTTCCCATTCAATTAAATGTAAAAGTGTTTTTTGTAAAAATAGTTTGTTGAAAACGCACAATTTCCAACTAGAAATAGGACGTATTTGTCAACTCTAAATCTTTTAGCCATAGCTATGAATGAATGAGTTAAAAGTAGCATTTAGTTTAAATAAGTTAAGTGGAGGAATAAAAAACATGCAGATTTTCCTGAACATTTTTTCAGTAAAGCGATTAAGTAAGTATACATATGGTCTAATCAGTACAGTTCTCAAAATTAATACTTGCTCACTGATGAATAAGTGCCAGCAGGCCCGTATCCAGGATTTTTTTTCGGGGGGGGCGAAAATTTCTGAGACCAGATAGCTCGAGAACCATTAGGAGATAGGCAAAAATAAAAACAGTTTTGGGCGTATCTCAACGAGCTCTATACAACGGTAAAGAAAAATTTCTACAAAAAAATTAAAAAATTTTCACTTTGTTTCATTTTGATATACAGCAAATTTATCATTTAAGCTGATTTCTCATCACCTAATCGGCAAATTATTTCTTATCTCTTGCCTTTGTACTTAATCATTGTGCTTTACAGAGAAAAACAATAAGGATAATAAATAATTCTGTGCAAAGCGCCAAAAAAATTGACATGCTCTGCATATCAACCTCAAATTTGAGCGGTTTTGAGCGGACTAGAAGACAAAAAACATGTATAAACAATAGATACGGCGTGAAGCGCTGGAAAAATTTCATGTTTCCCATGTCATAACTCAAATTTGAGCTGTTTTGAGTGAGCTAGAAGGCAAAAACTATAACTAAACAATGAATCCGGCGCACAGCGCTAGAAAAAAAGGCGCTCTTTCAGACGCACTTTGCCAATTTTTCATTTTTCCCTTCGGGGGACCCATGAGAGAAACAAAAATTTTTTCCCCATTTTGGGGGGCAGGCCCCCCCCCGCCCCCTGGATACAGGCCTGTTCCCATGTCATAACTCAAAGTTGAGCTGTTTTGAGTAAGCTAGAAGGCAAAAACTATAGCTAAACAATGAATCCGGCACAAAGCGTTAGAAAAAAATTGACATACTTTCTATGTCTAACTCAAATTTGAGCGATTTTCAGCGGTTCAGAAGACAAAACCTTACATAAACAATCAATCCGGTGCGAGGTGCCGGAAAATTTTATGTTTTCTAGCTCAAAAGTATGCTAAAAACCTGTTTTGGCGGTGTTTCAGACCAACTTCGCCAATTCTTCATTTTTCCCTTTGGGGGATCCTTGGGAAAAACAAAAATTTTTTCCCATTTTGGGGGGCAGGCCCCCCGCCCCCTTCTGGATACGGGCCTGAGTGCCAGTATCACAGCCTGTATCAAAGTACAAATTACACTAAATTTTCCCATGGCCCCGGCCATTTTTTGACCTTGCCCCGGCCGGGACCGGGATGCTCAAAAATGGCCGGGGATTGCCGAGGCCGGGGCCCTGGTCAATCACTACCTAATACCAATCCTGCACCCATGTGAGCTCTTAACCATGAAACTGATCGCATTAGCATTTTAAATTTGAAATTTTATTTGTTGCCGCATTTTGCCCATTATGTAAGACGGATTGATCATAGTGCACACATCAAACGAATGAACAGGACGATTAGAAAGATCAAAAGTTCAATAAAACCCATTTACTATACCTACTCTTGTTGATTTATAAAATTAGGTAAAATTTCAGAATTCAGATGCCTGGCCGAGAGGTCCAGACCACAGTTTTATAATGCGAAGGTGGTTTGTAGGGGCAGTAATTATATGCAGTCAACTGCAGGCAATATAGCACACAGTGTAAGATTATATGCAGTCAAAAACCAGCGGCCTAGACTGCAGGCAATCTAGCACACAATTTAAAATTATATGCGGTCAACAACCAGCGGCCTAGACTGCAGGCAATCTAGCACACAATGTAAAGTTATATGCAGTCAAAAACCAGTGGCCTAGACTGCTAGCAATCTAGCACACAATGTAAAATTAAATGCAGTCAAAAACCAGCTGCCTTGACAGCAGGCAATCTTGCACACAGTAAAATTATATGCAGTCAAAAACCAGCGGCCTTGACTGCAGGCAATATAGCACATAACGTAAAATTATATGCAGTCAAAAACCAGCGGCCTAGACTGCAGGCAATATAGCACACAATGTGATATTATATGCAGTCAAAAACCAGCGGCCTAGACTGCAGGCAATATAGCACACAATGTGATATTATATGCAGTCAAGCTGAATGTTTATTGATATGAGGAGATCATGTAGGACCAGAGCTTATGCTGGCCCATCAAGATGCGCTAATGGGCGACTGGGCAGCTATTGAAGCTGCTACCCATGCAGCGCAAAAAAAACATTCCTCAGTGAGAAAGTAAATCTGCCAGACCATTTCAAATAAAAGTGCCTTCTAAAACCATCTACTACAGATTTAAATGCGAGCGAAGCGCCAGCTCCCCATATCAATTAGCAATAGCATTCAGCTTGACTGCATATAATATCACATTGTGTGCTATATTGCCTGCAGTCTAGGCCGCTAGTTTTTGACTGCATATAATATCACATTGTGTGCTATATTGCCTGCAGTCTAGGACGCTGGTTTTGACTGCATATATTTTGCATTGTGTGCTAGATTGCCTGCAGTCTAGGCCGCTGGTTTTTGACTGCATATAATTTTACATTGTGTGCTAGATTGCCTGCAGTCTAGGCCGCTGGTTTTTGACTGCATATAATTTTACACTGTGCTAGATTGCCTGCAGTTGACTGCAAATAATTACTGCCGGTTTTGGTGTAGCCGTGGGATCGATCACCGAAGCGACAAGTTTTTCTCGAAAAATTTTTTAAAACGAAAAACGTTGGTACCTAACGCAGCGTTATGTACCAACGTTGGCATGTAAAAATGGGTACTAACATTGGTACCTAAGCAGTGCCCGGCACTTATTCAGTTTAGGAGGTACAGGTTTTTTGTCTGTTTTTCGAATTTTCAGTCATAGAGGACCTAGTCTAGGCATGTTTAACACGCTGATCACGAATTTGATAATCATTTTTCACGAAAATATCAATTAATGACAAGCGTAGTTAAAGAAACGCTGGTTAATTTCGATAAAGATTGAAAGGTATTCGTGATGTTTTGCTGGTTTACCAGCTGATTAGGCTTAGGCTTAGTATCATGGACTGATCGAAATGTTGGTGCCAGCGTTTAAAATAAGCCTGAGTAATGGGATGCGACGAGCGGAGCGAGCGAAGCCAATGGGAAGGGGCGGCCGTCCCCGCCGCCCCCTTAAATCTGCGCTTGGAATCCCATAACTATTCGAGTAACCATCTTAAGGATGTGCTAGCTCGAGGTTATGCCTACATTCCCGAATTTAATCCTATTTTTCATTTCAAAATTCCATTAGGTACTAGTCCAGTAAACCATGAATTACTGCTGTAAAAAGTAAATCTTATGACTTATCTAAAAGTTATTTCAGTCTGTTCTTAATTCATTTCGACTGATGAATATACATTATGTACTGTAATTAATGATATGAGAGAGAGATTCAGTCGTGTTGGCAGTCGGGTCGTGTTACGCCGTTGGAGCGCCTTCGTTTTATTCTGTTTGCTGCCGACTTACAGTCGTGCCGTTGTTAATTTGCGTTTTAATAAATTGGAAAAATAACTACCCAGTGATTAGTTATATCGAGGGTAAGGCCGGGCCGCAACGAAGATGATATTTTTCTTTTATTTCGACTGATACTGGAAAGGTAAATAATGTTATGTCTTACCTTAGACTTATTTTTAGAAAGTCCCTTATCTATGTCTCAATCCAAAAATAATCAAAATATTATTTAATCTTTTGATGATGACTGTCCAGCTTAGAGCTCGCTGTTGTTTGAATCAAGGTTTAGAGTGCTAAACGTATAAGGAACCAACGCATTTCTGAAATCATTCAGTGGTTGGAAAAGAAGCTAATTTATCAACTTAAGATTTGGTTTGAGACAGGTCAACTGACCTTGCGAGCATACCGGGGTTAGGTAGGTATACAGAGCTAGGGTGTAGGGCATAGCTGCCGAGACTTCCGACAAAAAGCGGTCAGCGATATTAGGACTGAAGATGCTGAGGCCCCTAGGTTTTTGAGGGCTGTTCGGTTTAGAGCTGTACTACGTGCTTGCAGAACCTGGCCAGCACTAAGAGCAGCGTAAGTACCTAAGTAATTCCCGAAGGCGAATATATGTCTGTCTCTGTCTTGCTTTAGCATTTGTTAAATATCACAGAGGTGGGCACTGTATTTACATTATTTTTGTACACAAATTGTCGGCGATATTGCAGAAAAATAGGAAACGGATCCTATACTTCCGTATCTGTCAGCAATATCGCCTTCAATAAAAGCTGTTGATATCCCATATTTCGCCAACAAAAGTCTGCATTGTTGACAGTATTGCCGGCTTTTGATTGCGATATCACCAATATTGCAGACAGTAAATCCTACAAATTTTGCTTGTCGTTCAACTGAAATATTTTTGAAATGCGATATAATTTAAATTTCTGCAAATTGTCGTGCAAACATCTGTAGATGGGGTATCTACACTCGTCTCGCGCTATCAAGTGGGACGCTGTTGACCGCTTCAGTTTCGGTCGATTATTCACCGAGATAAATAATTGGCGCTCTAGCCGATAAGAGGCAAAGGTTCGCTATCAGACTGCGACACTGATAGTAAGAAGTATGTACTGTGGCGACTTAGCCTCTAAGCGCTGATTGGTCTCACCAGCAAGTCACATACATACCTTGAGAGGTATGCAGCGTGAGCTATCCTGTGGATTTATTATACGTCCCCTTTTCCTATCATATAAAACATAGGCAACATGACCGCTAATCCGATTAAGCCTATTTTGAGATAGGAAAAAATCAATACTGTATATAGACGCCGTCTGTTCAAAATTTTATTGGTTAAATTTTAAACCACGACTATTTAAATTTATTGTCATAAGCATATTTTATTTCTTCTAGAAGCTTCGTTTTGTTCATATCATTCTTTGGCCGTGTTTTACGCGAGATAGCTGTGTTTTATCTCAGCTTGATCTTTTGTTTTTCTTTTTCTTTTCGTGTATTTAAATTTAGCATGTTACCGCCTAGAAGTGCATTATACTGCAGGCAGAGTTTGGATTTCGTGGACGGCCCAATATTTTATTATTCGTCATAAAAATTCAGGTCATTAATCTTTTCATCTTTCACTTTATCGAAAATGCAATCATCCAACTTTCTATATAAAAATCATAAAAATTATTATATAATTTTTATATAGGATGACTGCCCGGTCTGAGAGCTCTTTGTTGCTGTGTTTATAGTTCATTGTGCTTATTGGATCCCAGAAACAAAAATAGTTTCCGCCATAGGTATTTTGCGAAAACAACCTCTCAAATCTTTCGCGATAATTATTATTTTGGTCCTAAATAGGTCAACTGACCTAGTGCAAAATCCGGGGCTACTTAATTACTGCTGCGTAAGGTTTCTGGGGCGTAGCTGCCTAAATCTCCGTAGGTACGGACAAATCTAGGTCCGAGGAGTTTTTAGGTCGTATGTAAATTGAGGGTCAGGCGGTTGAATAAAGGCGAATCGCCGTAGCAACCTGACCAGCACTAAGTGTAGCCAGGTACCTACATAAGTAAGTCCCGTAGGTACATTTATTGGGTTTTGTTTAGGTAGTTGTGTGTGTGTGTGGAGGGTATCTATATGGGTGGCATGCTGTCCGTTTAGATATCTATACTTACACCAATTACCCACTCAAGAGACCTCAATATTTATACATCTATAAGTCGACCTGAGCAGTTACATACATATATGTGTGACATGGATAACTCACCCCCACATTTCGTCCCCACCCAAATCGCCCCTATACAACTCGCCCCCTTGTCACTCCAATAATACATTCTTTATATCTAAGTCAGCTCCCTTCCCAATCGCAACGCCTCTTCATAAGCAGCTCAAAATTCATGTTTATCTTCCAGCCGAGGGTCCATGCGCTAATGCAATTATGTATGTATTTTAAAGTCTACGTAGGAGCTAAACGAAAAATCCTATTTATGATGAAAATCGTACACATAATGATAAAGTTTACACAGCCCTCATTCTCTAAAATCCCGCCCCGCCTAGATCGATAAACATCCAGAATTCAATTTTTGTGCTATTTTTGACAATTTCGCACCATCTGATCCCCCAGAATATTACCCTGCAACCCCAAGTTGCATGTCAAATTGTGAGGAGCAATCAAGCATTGGATTATAAGTATACGCATATGTATGCTGGTAGGGTCTGAATTATTTAACAATTGTTAAAATTGGGGATTGTATTGAGGCTGACCATCGCAGACAAGACAAAAAGGCCTGCAAAGAAAAAATTGTGTTATGGGCAATAATACTCTATTGTAAGCTTTATCCATTAGCATCGAAAAATTACAAATAAAAATTAGAAAAATTGAACTCTGTGGGTTTTTTGCTTCTGAGGGTCTGACCAAAGCCTCTATTATTGGGGAAGTTCACACCTATCTAAGCAGCTCAAAATTCATGTTTATCTTAAACTAAGATCGAAACCAAGGAAATTGAGAGAGAGAGCCGACTGAGGATAAGTGACTAGACTGCTTATTCTTAACCGCCGCTGGATCGCGAGCTGTTCCATGTCCCTCAATATTAGACGGAATTCAGCAAAGCTTTCTCTGCCTTCTTCTCACTTTTTCTGTAAGTTTTGTAAAAAATTTGGACCCTCTAAACTGATTATTACTCATTTCTGACGGAACCATATTCTCCCCTTCAGTCTTTTTTGATAAACAAGTACTTAGGTTTAGTTGATTAAGTAAGATCTGATCAGTAATCAAAAAATATTTAATTTTATTTCTGTAAAATAAAAATGCAAACATCCTCATATTCGTCATTGTGATCGAGTGATAAATTAATAAATAGTAAATAAGTATTTTTTTACACTATTCCTATAGTATTGCCTTATTTGGCGTACTATATCTCCAATAGAGTCTTGTCTTTTTCGAATAAGCTTGTCAATGGACGTTTTTAAAATTCCTGTAAACAGTTAGCCGATGATTTCCATAATAGATCAGATCAATGCAATCACCTCATGTCCGCCTATGTCGGCAATAAATTTCAGGTTAAATTCAAATCTTTGTGAAATAGACTTTGATCTAATAGCGATTTTGTAAGTTCATTGAAAAATGACATTATAAAATCAAAAAACCGGTTATATAAAGTTACTGATAATTATCTCATTCTGCCCTGATTTATGAATTTTATCCTTCCCCGGACAACTCTACCCATTTGCACCTCATTCTGCTCTACACTAATCAGCAACAAAAAAACCCAGGTTCGTTTCTTACTAGGTAAACGAGTGTGTTACCATTGCTTAGCCCATACCCGTCTGTGATAGCAAACCTGGACAAACTTAAGGTAATTAAACATACATAAGGTAGCCACCTTGACCTTACCCGACCATTCATTCCCATCATTACCCTACCCAACGTTCTATCATACGGCCCATAGTGAATATTTAATTTTATTGCAAATTCCTTCCCATAGAGCGCAAAATATATTTTTATCTTCGAGTTGCTTTAGAAGTAGCATCATCTTTGACCAAATTTTTCAAACTTTCAGATGTATATTTAACTTTTTCATAGTCTTCTCCTTGTAATGTGTGATGCGCACTTTCAGTCGCAGTCGTTCTTCTTGCTAAGCTGGAACGTTTTCCCTTGATAACTTCTTGTATATTTTTTAAGCTAAATGCAAATTACCTATTTTATTTTCTATAAGGATGCATACGTAAAATGTCATCACACTTTTTATTTCATTTGCTTTACTTGCATTTTCCTTATCTCATTTGTTGCCTGCATGTCATTTTTGTACAGCTCGGCAATAAACAAATAACTTGTGACGTGTGGACTTGACTCCGTGTTTGGTTTGACGTCGACTTAAAATATACATATTCGATTAGATAGCTTATTTGTTTAGTATCAGAAATGGTAGCCCGCGCCCCCTGTACTGCAAACGAAATTAGTGCCTACTGGACCCATCAAATTCAACGCTTTCAAGCTGGCTAGAAGAATTTTCGCTGCTTTAAGATATCAGACAAGTTTAAGGCTGGTTTAACCAGTTTCCAATAATGAAATGCATCCCAATTAAAGCCGGACATCAACGCCAATTGAAAACGTTTATTAAGGAGAAGATAAAATCCTATTTATTTTTAATCTGTGGTCACTTACTGGTCTAAGTCGGCTAACAATGAAACCAGTATCTGATTTTTTCGTGAATGAGCTTTAATTTTCGAGGTTAGCAAATCTTAAGAGATTGTAGATGGCTAAGAATAATAGTTTTTGCAAAAAAACATGACGTTCCTTTGATGTTCTATCGATTAGTTGCAAAAAATACGTCAATAATTCGAAAATTTTGGAATAGAATAAATAGATAATTCTAAAATGCCAACAAATGCAAGAAATGGGTACCTACCAATGATGTCACTTTTACATTTACAAAAATGTTTTATGTTGTAAATTGATAAGTTCTTAATTTTTTGCATTGCTAAGCAAAAATCTAATTTTTGTGCATTCTTCGACTTTTGTGCGGATTTAGCTCTATTCTGATACTTATATCCATAGGTGGGCAGCACCGAAATTCTGAGGGGAAGTGCAAAATTTTTCAAAGGTCAAAAAATGGTCTCTAAAATGGCTATATGGCGAAAAAACACCATTTTTCAATGTTTCTCATCAAGCACTATCCAATGGCATCAAAAAAGGCGAAAAAGATAAAAAAAATTTCAATTGAATTCTGAGGGGGGAGTATTTTGTATTCTGGGGTTATTCAAACTTCTGGGGTTGAGTAGTAAGGCGCGTCACCCTATAGAGGCATGTTGAGAGATACCCCATCTTACATCACTGCGGCCCGACTCACGTTACTATAGCATATGAGTAGTTAACCGGGTCTCTCTAGGTAGCAACACAATGTATAGCCAGTGCTTAAGCATAGGCTGTGTTGAAGCATAGTCCTGTGTTGAAGCATAGGCTACATGTTTTGTGGTGCTACCTAGGGGATGACGTCAGTGATGACGTCACAGGGTGGGTACCCCCAACTATAGGTATACTGGAGACTATTTTAAAATCTGCGGATCAAGTCAACCAGGTATACTTTACACTACAGCAAGAATACCTATTTAATGCAGGGGGATATACGAAAAATGGGGGAATCTATCAGAATTTTTATTTTTGGGGGATAACTATGAACACCGCTTACTATACTAAATGCGTACAATATTCTAACTTGGGTATCACTTGACCACTTTACACTTTACACTCGAGTAGTTTACACCATATCATAAAAACGCTATAAATCACGAACCAATGGCCGGATTGAGCTGAAATGTTCAGAATGTGAAGACTACATGCCAAAAATAACGTATATGGAAAATCGTGTACCGGCTTACTGTAGCTATGTTATAACACGTATTTTTTGAACCAATGGCCGGATTGAGCTGAAATTTGAGAAACAGCATATACACGAATCACAAATTCTTCACACATTGTCTTACTGTAGGTATACTGTAGCTTTCTGGATTTCCTATATCTCACAAACTAACAGTCAAATAAAGCTGAAATTCAATAAATTAGATGTATATGAGTCAAAAATAACGTACGCAAAATATAGTGGATGGGGTTACTGTAGGTATGCTACAACACGTATCTTTTAATTCGCCGAGCTGGAAATTTGAGAGAATTAACAAACACGATAGAACAGGGCACAAGGACTACTATAGGCAACATTTAGTAACCCATAGTGAGGAAAAGGTGGTTGTGAAAAAGGTTACAAAGGGTCCACAGTCTCGCACAGATCTCCCCCAACCTAAAGCTAGAGGATCACTCTGTAGACTGCAGATCTTTTGTATGAACACACTGAAAACGTACATAATACTTAATAAGGTTATGAGACAATAAAACATGAAGATACGGGTTTAACGAAAAAATCAGACATTTTTTGTAAAATTTGGAAATTATTTTGTAAAATTTGGAAAATTTTTTGTAAAATTTGGAAACTTTTTAGTAAAATTTGGAAACTTTTTTGTAAAATTTGGAAACTTTTTTGTAAAATTTGGAAACTTTTTTGTAAAATTTGGAAACTTTTTTATATGGTTAAGTATAGGTGTTTTGTAGAATTTGGAAACTTTTTTGTAAAATTTGGAAATTATTTTGTGAAATTTGGAAATTTTTTTGTAAAATTTGGAAACTTTTTTGTAGAATTTGGAAATTATTTTGTAAAATTTGGAAATTATTTTGTAAAGATTGGAAATTTCAAAAAAAAAACAAAAGTATTTACAGTTTGACTACCGTGGAAACCCATGAGTCAAATTTTGATGGGTACCCCCTCCAGTGGACCAGATATTCGGTCTTATTATTCCTCCGACGCGTATTTAGAATTTAATCAACAATCAAAAGCTCACCTTTCTTTACATGGATTTTTTGAAGTTCCAGCTCATAAAAGACACCCTCCAATGTCTCACCCATTTGATCTTGCAGAGTGTAAACAGGCGGTGTTCTTGCATATTTTTCTTTAATTGTGAACCACTCTTCTGTCCAATTAGGCCAAAAGCCTTTTTCAAATGCGCGTTTTACTTTACTTATTCGTACGTTATCTCCAACATCAAATTTAAATATAATAGGTTGTTTAATGGTTCGAAATACTTTATTCAGAATTTCCTGCTCATTTTCTTCATCCACATTTGCCGGAAATGTCCCTATAGTTCGATGGTAAGAATTATTATAATTTTCCAACAAATCAGCCAAAACGTCAATGTACCTATATGTATTTTTTGGCTGTAAAATATCTCCACATTTTTTCCTTTAGAGTGCGGTTAAAACGTTCTACAACACTAGCTTTTAGTTCACTTTTGGTTGTGAAAAAGTGGATATCCTGAGTTTCTAGAAAATTTTGAACTTCTTTGTTGATAAATTCTTTTCCTGCATCTGTCTGCAATTTATATGGCATTCGACCAGTTCTAAAAATTTCCTGGAATGCTTCTAGAACCGCTTTTGAAGTTTTGCTTCTGAGTGGCAAAGACCATGCGTATTTTGAAAACAAATCAATACAATTTAGTAAAAATTTATGCCCACCATTGAATTTGCTCAATGACTGCAAATCAACAAGATCAGCCTGCCATTGCTCATCGATACCACTTACTAGAACTTTATTGTGTGTGAAATGCTTTTTGGCTGGTTTATGTAATGTATATGTGGGCTGCTTAGAGCGGTGCACTGCTGAAAGATGCAAATGTGCAAAAATAGGCATGCAGCTGGCCATTCTATTTGGGGGGTGACACAAATTTAAGGAGGGGACTTAGCCCCAAAAGGCCAAAAATAGCACAAAGTAACGTTCAAAAAGTCATATTTTTCCGATTTTTCTGAATTTTGTGGGGTTGCGGACCACACCTGGGCGTGGGGGGGAGTTGGGGGTTGCAACCCTCGAGAAACCAAAACACCCCCCAGAAATCAAAATACACCCAGAATTGAATGTTTGAAATTTTTTCCGTTTTTTTCGGAATTTTTTGATGCCAATGGATAGTGCTCGATGAGAAACGTCGAAAAAAGGTGTTTTTTCGCCATACCACCATTTTTAAGGCCATTTTCGACCTTTGAAAAATCTTGCATCCCCCTCCCCCAGAATTTTCTTGCTGCCCACGTATGTTCCGGACCCCCATTCCCCCCAGAGCTACGTGCATGAACGAATGTCAACAATAACGGTGTTTGCAACTGGACACAAAAAGAGTTAACAAGAGGCATTAGCTGCTGAAATAAGTTGTCACAAAAATGCAAAAAAACCAATGTGCAAAATTTGGCTTATTTTCTGGGCCAAATATCAGGGTGTACAACATCTCAGATTTTATTATTTCTAGCGTTTCCTAAAAGATAATCTATTTTTCTACAAGATACTGTTCCTTTGATCTTCTTCCCAGACCTCGTAATGAGGAACAATTGCTTCGGAAGTATGGGTACCCATTTGCATGCTGTGTGTGCTTCAGCGGAAAATAGCAAACTTTGGTATCTTATATAATCAGTTTAAAGTACGGGATAGTAGTACAAGTTAGCACTCTGTGACAACTTTTTTGTGATGAATTCGATGATGTTATTGAACTGACCAATTTGGCTGTTAGCTACTCACAAATTTGAGCCAAACACGCTCACATAATTCAAAATATAAAGTAAAATGGAGCTGATTCTACAGGATGCTGAAAAAAACATTTCTTTCTCTACAAGTTGCTACTTTTCTGGTTTCGTTTCCATAGTTTACAATGAGAAATAATTGTCTTAAAAGTAAGGGTGTCCAGTCCACATCTGTGCTGCACATGCATAAGTGAAAAATAGTTACTTTACTCAATTTTAAATTTAGTTGAAAAAGTGATATGTCATCTATAATTAGCCTTAAATATGCCACAAATTTTACATTGCTGGCTGTATGACACCAATCACGTACATTTTATACAGAAGGCAACTGGTCATACATCTTTGCCTAGCCCTTGCATTGGTCCATGGTGGCTTTGCCACTATCAGCTGATGCATCTGACAGTCTCATTGCCTAGAGGCCATGACCGATAGCCAGAGGCAAGGCCAGCCATGGGTGGAGTCAGTCGCATGATAAAATAACATTGCTTAAAGCAACTGACATCTATCAGATCACATCTTACATTAGTACCCCAAGCTAAAATGCTCAGGAAGGATCTTATAGGTTCCCAAGCCTGCACACTTTGCCATGGTTTGCAGCTGATAGTCTGGGTATCTAAGACAGCGTTGCCAAGCCCCCTGTGGGTTTCTTTTCTGGTTCCCAAGCCATAGTCATGAAGTAATTCAGAATGCAATTAATATGGATGATTACTGTTTCATGGACTTAAAGATTTGATCAACACTGCAAATTATGACATCAGAATAGTTATATTATCTCCTTGTAGAACCAGTTGTTGGATTTGGGAGAATCGCAATGATGTGCTGCTCTAAAACCCAGCACCTGTCGTTTCTCATAGGCTAGGTTAAAGAAGTAGAAGAATTATGTTGATGCATAAAATCCATCAGAGCATCATGTTCTTGAAGAGAAAGCTAACAAATGTTCCCAACCCCCAACTATAGTCATAAATGCATGCTAAATTTTGTTCGGGTTGCCATTGTGACACTTTTAGCCCTATGAACTTCATTGTCCTCATAAAGGCTGGAAAGGAATAAAGCTGCTTTACCCGACACTCGACTTAATTGGATAACACTTGAGGTATCAGGTTTAAACTAGTGTTTTTCCTAGTCCCAGCTACAATATATCCTTTCAAAAGTCTGTCCTATTGCATTGGCCCTATTGACTCAATTTCATCCTTAGACACAAACTTAAATTTAATGCCAATATGCTTGTCAGAAACAGTAATAATTTGGTCCTCTAAAGGTCTCTGTAAGCTGGCATAAGCAGCCAGGCGCTTTGCAGAGCCACCAATCCCACTGCAGGGTGATTTGCCATGACTAATTGCAAAAAATTTACTCTGCAATGAATCCAAAATCACATTCATGATAGCACAGATTGATAAAATTCTTGTAGTTTCTAAGTTGGGCAGCAGATTTATGACTGAAGTACTGGATATGCTTCAGCAGTTCTGGAAACTTGCTCTTAAGCTGAAATAGCAATTTTGACAAGAAAGCATAAACAGCCACTATGTCATGCTTCAAACAATCACTAACCACACAGAAGCTTAAACTTTCAACTTCTCGGCCAGGGCCCAGTTGCAATATCGTACGCACGTGCTTTGATTAAGTTCATGCTTAAAGTGCTTAAGCACGTGCTAGGATAAGCATCTGCTTAACTGGGTTGCAATAAAAATTTTGACCTCGTGTTTAACCTAGTACGTGCTTATAAGTACGTGCTTAAATCTTCGAAGCACATGCTTAAGTTCGTGCTTAACTTAAGCAACAGTTTCTATATTTACTCCTGCAAGACGCTGTCTGAAAAATGTGCAAATGAGGTTGATGTCAAAAAATCCCGTCAGTCGAGCCATGCATATCATTAAAATCGAAGAAAAATACCGCTCCTTCGCTATACAGTTGCGATAATATTTTTAAATAACGTTAGCTATGAAGATTGTAATTATTCTATGGAATAATGGCTAAATTTTGGACTATTAATTTTACTTTAATTTTAATATTTCAACCTACTGTCCTAAAATTTAATATCCGTCTTAGTTAGCAGCTTGTGCATGTGCTCGCATTTTGGTAAATTGATTGATCAGATCACTCTAGCATTATATATTTCCTTATTTCAATTATTTCACAAAATGAGGGTACGCCTGTAACAATACTCGCATTTTACGTCATCGGTTTCCCGATTTCCGTATTATTTTTTCATATTTTAAAACATTTATATAGTCTTTTGCAAGACATAAATACTGTAACAGGTCGACAGCAATGGGTACACGTTTCATTTAAGATTAAATCAACACTTTTTTGTTTTTCTGTAAAGTCATTTTTTTGCATCAATAACTTTTATTTTATTTATTTACGTATTTTTTGTCTTTCCCTTTGTTCTTCCCAGTTTGTCCTGATCCATTCTCTTTTCTTTCTATTAAAGCAATAATTCAGATATTTTATTTTAAAACTCCTCGTTGTGAATTTAGTTTCTGTTTTTTCTTAAGCCAAAAGAAAGCGATAATAATGCTTGTCCATTATAGCTTTTCCCGAGGATTTTTAGGTTTTTTGTCACTTTGTTGGCGCTTCTTATGAGAAAAATACAATATCATTCTTCTCAAGACAACGGAAAATTTTTGACATCATGTTTCCATGAAATATTAAGCATTATCCGATCAATAAGCTCGTAAACCTGGCTCTTCGGATTCAAGAAAGTTGGTACCACAGATCAAATGTACTATTCAATTTTTTTATAAAGGCCCAAAGAATGCTTTCAAATTGACATGCACAACATAAAACATTATCGTTTTCACTCTGATCGTGTGTTGAGGATTTGATAATGACTTGCAAATTGTTTTTCATAAAAGAGAAAAATGCCGTCAGTCGTAAACGTTAAAGTTTGGGGATTAAGACCTCCAAGAATGAAAAAATGGTAAATTTCCTGTGAAAGATGGAGCTCAGCAAACGACAAGGGAAAAATCAAAACCTATTTGCAAAAAAACATTTGATTTACCAGAAACTGTGAATTAGCATCTTTAATAGCATTTTAATTTAAAAAACACTGACTGATCCTTCCTCCTGATAAAAAGGAAAATGCATATGACCCTAATGGCCAGACTAAAATGAATTAAGCATGTCAAAAACAATATTTTTATGAGAAACAGGGCAAAACTTGGGCCGAAAGGAAATCAAATTTACAGTCAAAAACGCATTTTCTCGTAGCTGAACACTTCAGCAGTGAAATAAGATTGTCTAATATACCTACTCTCGCTTAAACTACACCTTGCGTATTATTGCGGCTTAGTAAAGCAAAGAATTTCGCATCTTTCCTGCCCATCAACTCACCTCAGATGGCTGGTACTGAACATACCTGGGCGTGGAAGGTTTAAGGGGTATGCACCTCTCCCAGAAACCAAAATATCCCCCCAGAATTCAATTTTTAAAAATTTTTTTTGTTTTTTTCCGCAATTTTTTGATGCCCACGGTTAGTGCTCGATGATAAACGTTGAAAAGTGGTGTTTTCGGCCATACCACCATTTTTAGGGCCATTTTTTTACTTTTGAAAAAATCTTGCACACCTCTCCCCGGAACTTTGGTGCTGCCCACCTATGGCACTGAAACCTCATTATTCAAACTGTTTACCTAATGCCGCTATGTAACATCGATATTTTTAACAGCAATATTCCAAATTTCTAATAGAATTATAGCTGAATGATGAATGCTGTTTTTTTTCTAATGCAAATGTAGTAAACAACAAATGGGTGATGAGTAGCCTGGCTGTTTTCCCAGTGAAATCCTTGAACAGCATCTTGTATAATGAAGGAATAGTTCTCAGCAAAGTCCATCAAAACAATGAGTTTGCTTAATGTCAGATCATCCTTATTTGTCTTCAGTAGTGATGACCATTAGTGGACAGCACAGAAATTCTGGGGGGGGGGAAATGAAAAAATTTTTAAAGGTCAAAAAATGGTTTTAAAAGTTGTCATATGGCGATAAAACACCATTTTTCGACGTTTCTCATTGAACACTATCCAATGGCATAAAAAAATCGATAAAAAAGCAAAAAAATTTTCGAAGTTTCAATTTGGGGGGGGTGTTTTGATTTCCGGGGAGGGGTATTCCAACTCCTGTGGGGTGCATACCCCCCAAACCCCCCGCCCCTACGCCTACGTGTGGTGATGACTGGTCAGCCTGGTCAGCTTAGATTTTAGAAAACCAAACTGAGAAGAGGATAATAGTCTGTTTGTAGTGAGAAAATCGATAATTTTAGACTTAATCAAACTTTGCATGATTTTACTTGATGAGCAGTAGATCGAAATCGGTCAGTTATTACTCACTAAGGCTGCGTCTCCTTTTTCAAAGACAGTTACATTGGCCAATTTCCATAACTTGGGGATAGTGCTAGTCAAAGAAAGAAATATTAAAGATACTTGCTAAAGGATCAGCAAGATAATATTGAAGTTTTTTCAAGAAAGAATGAGGGAGTCCGTCGGGACCAATAGAAAAATAAACTTTAATTCGATTTAAAACTAGTTTAACGTTCAAACCGTCAAAATGACTGGATTTGCAATGCAAAACCAGTCATTGAATCTTAAAAAGGAAGATGATTATTTTCAACAGAAAAAACAGAAGAAAAGTAGATATTGAACAAATTTACCTTTTCTAAAGGATCGGAAACGATTTTGTGGTCATGAAGAGAGTTGGAAAAGAACGATGATTATTTAACCGATTATTCAGATTTGTAAAATGATTTCAAAATTTTGTCAGAAAGAAGATTAATTTGTTTAGAAGCAGAGAAATTGTCCATTTCAACATCCACTTTTTCACAAAAAGATTCACTTTTGATCTTTGTATCGGTAGAGTGATAAAGTTTATGTTTCTTCCAAAGCATACGTTTCTTACTTAACATTCTTTTAATTATTTTGGGATATTTACGTTTCATGGGCTTGGGGTGAGCTATTGGGACAAATGCATAAATTAAAGAGAGAAGCTCTCCAACAGACAAATTATACGTATCATTTACATTAGAACAGATATCAAAAAGATTAGACCAAGAAATCTGAGATAGTGCAAGACTTAACGCATTAAAATCAGCTTTACAGAAGTTGAAAGAAAGATGATCTAGGACTTTGGACTAGCATCAAAAGACAATCAAATATAATTAAAATATGGTCACTATAAGAAAAAGGAACATCAATTATAACGTTAGAAATTTGATCAGACGCAAAGAGAAGATCTAGTAAATTACTATCATGAGTATTTTCTGTTATTTACTGATGTAAACCAGTGTACGGAAGTGTGTCGAAAAATAGGGTATTACGATAATCAGTAGGAATCGAACTTATCCGCCAATTAATTTTTGGCAAATTAAAATCTCTTAAGATTACAAAAGGAAAAGGAGCAGAACAAGCCCATAAAATACATCTACATAAAATTCCAGCATAAGCTAGATCAAAATCAGGGGGTCGGTAAACCAAAATAAATCTGATCTTTCTATCAGAATCAAAAATATCAGTTTTTAGAATTTCGGAAGCTTTAAAAGCGGGTGGCGGATTAATTTTAATAGCACTAAAAGAAGTTTTATGAAATAAACCTACACCCCCACCATACATGTACAGCAAGAAAATTCTGAAGGGTGTGCAAGATTTTTCAAAGGTCAAAAGATGGCCTTAAAAATGGTATGTACAGCAAGAAAATTCTGAAGGGTGTGCAAGATTTTTCAAAGGTCAAAAAATGGCCTTAAAAATGGTGGTATGACAAAAAAACACACCACTTTTTGACGTTTCTCATCGAGCACCATCCATTGGCATCAAAAATGGCAGAAAAACGAAAAAAATTTTCAAACATTGAATTCTGGGGGATATTCCGATTTATGAGGGGTATTTTGGTTTCTGGGGGTGCATACCCCATAAACTCTCCCCCACGCCCAGGTGTTACCCCCAACACGTTTACAGTTTTGATTATAGCAAAAAATGCGATAATTTTTCCCATGGCACAATAGTCCATCGGAAATATCAATATGGAACTAACATTCAATAAAAAATAGAGCATCAAAACTTTCTTCATTCGGCAAAAGATATAAGTTGCTAACTTTGTTCAAAAGACGTCGAGCATTAGCATAAAAACATTGACATTTTAAATAATCTTGAGGCGCGGATACCTAATGAGCGACTGCGGGCTATTAATATCTACATTTGGTTTACTTTAACACAATCAGCACGAAAATCAATGTACAGTCCTTGTTCACTTCGAAATTTACGATCATTCAGCACAGAAACCACTTCGCGTTGCCGTTTTCGTTGAGATATAATCAATGAGATAAAGCGATGCCTTGCCTGAACGAAGTCAGGCAAACTTTGACAAATTGAACGCGATTATCATGAATGGGACATCACGAAAGACGCGAATAACATCGGACGACACTAGAACATGAGCATCAGAAGAAAGTCAATTAGAGATTTTACCTGATCAATTTCCTTGACACTGTTCGATACAAATTAAATAAAACGGCATTGCACTTTTTAGAATTACTTCCAATAGCATCATTTATCATCGCGGACAATCCGTTTTTATCATAATCAATAGAACAATTTTGTGAATGTTCAAGGCGCTCAATTTTATTTTGTAAGTCAGCAAACTGAGTAGCAAAATTATCTAAGCATTGTTCAATATACAAATATTTTTTCACAATCACTCTACAATGGAAACAAATAGAAAGTGGAATGGGGCTTTGAATAAGTTTCATAGTATGATCGTCAAATTTTAAGCAATAAGTATGACTCCAGTGTTCACAAAAATCATATAATAAAGCAGTACCGTCATCAGTGATTAACTTGTAGCAAATAACACAGTCGGCAGAATTTTCATTTGCAGCATTAGGTACAGCAAAGTTAGATGTCCGCGTAGTGACCTGACACGCAAGCTGGTATCGATATTTTTCGAAAAGCAATTTCTTTTACTCATGTTAAGAATCAAAGAAATACGCAGGTAGAATTGCAATATTGATCAAATTTAGTCAAAATGACGCATTGCGGATCTTCAGCTCGATTAGTCCATCATCTAAGTCCAAATTCTCAGAAAATTTACACAAGCACAATTTTGTATAAATGTTTATGATTGATAACGAATATTTAATAAGAGTTTTACGGTCATTTTTAGCTTATCTTACACATCTTACACACTTTCGATTAAACACATGGTTCCTCCCATAAACGGCTCACAGTTTATAAGAAGGCACTGTTTATTAGAATGAATGTGGTATTACAGCATTCAACAAAAATGTTGCTTATTCATTACTAACTCGGTATTGAATGTAAACAAAAAGTTATATGTGCTTTTCTATTAATTTTTTCAAGAAACCACAACAAATATGGGCTTGGGGTGAGTCTGGGGGTCTAGCTGGAGCCCCTCCAGATTTTAGCAGACCCCCTCTCAAGATTTATAGACCTCGAGAATTGAATTTGGGTGTAATTTTTGACAATTTAGTCTCCCCTGAATTTTATTGCTATCTATATATGACAGCGGCTATATATGCCATTATAACTGTGAGAAGACCATTGATATGTTGGATACTATACCCCTAAGTATATTATAGGCATGGCTGCGTTACCTATGATGATTTTGCATACTCCCCACAACAAAATATGTATGAAGTATTTTTGGTGTCCTTTTGCCTCCTTAATGGATGTAAATATCATAGCTGCGCAGGAGATTTCGCTCTAAGATGCGTTGAACTTTTTAACATTTTCCAGATATTTTTCAAATATTGTAAATAAAAATTATTTTAAGTTTTGAACTTCATGTGCGAAATCCTGCTTGATTATTAAAATTTTTAGCGAATGTAAATCACGGGTGGTGTGTTAGCACGCACCTATAATATACATACTTAGGGTCCCCCAACATATGTCTACCACTTCTAAAGATGTAACGGGAAACATCTGGGCGGTGCACTTTGACGGTTCTTTAGCCAGCTAGTAAGCAACCAAGTGTAAATGCCTTATTCAGTTTAATCATTTAGGTTGTAGAAAATAGAAATTTCGATAATGTTATTATTCGCTATTTGAATTTCGCATTACTTCTTATGTGGGAAAGAAAGAATTGTTAAAATCTGGGGGTGAAAAGATATATTTCGGGTGCGTTTTCATCTTCTTTAGGTGTGCTAACAACTCCAGCTATGAATCGGTACAAAATTTCTCATAAAAATGCAACCTTTCAAAAGTTACATGTTGAATTTGACCGTGTTTGCGTAAAGTCAATATGGAAATAATTCTAGCGCTTTAAACTTTGCATTGGACGGAAAAAAAGTACGTTTTTCACCTTTTTAACTTTGCTAAATAAGCTGGTTTTGAATCAGGACACACAAAACATTCTAAGTACCTATATAGTATGTCTCATGGCTACATGGCGAATGCATCGCTTTTTGGCAGGTTTGTTGAAACTCCTCAGATAGATGGTTAGCTCTGGAGATATACAGTTTAAACTCAATGGTAAAAATGAATGTGTTTTTGACCAATATTTTGTCAGCTAGCTTCTCCAGTCTGGGTTGCGCGGACTACTCTTAGAAAATTAAGTGTAGTAGTTATTGACCGCGCATGGTCGCGTTTCTATACACTTAATACTGAATTATTTAAAGAGGCGTAAACTTCCAGCTCCGGGCAGAACTGTAAGGTATCAGCTCTGAGGTAAAAAAACATTTTTTGTAATTATTTTGTCTACCAATTTTTCGGAAAAATTCAGATGTCTGGACTAATGTAAAAATAAAGAAAGTCCAGAAGGTAACCATTACAATTTTATACGCCTTTTCACACTCAATATTACTTAATTCCAGGATGTGCAGTGTTGTAATTATGATCAAAAACACGTTTCTCCGTCAATTTTGCCCACTGTCTTCTTCCACGAGTCGAAACAGTATCTACTTAAAGAACGTTGTATGCACATTTTGCTGAGAGGAAATTTCTGCTGATTTGGAGGATCAATCTTTTAAACGTTGTTCATAACAATAGGACAACGAATCTGAATTTAGGTGTTCTTTACATTGAACGGTTGTCTCAAGTTTACACTGATGATTAACCTTAGATACAGGTATCGCCGAAGGTTAAGTTAAATTGAAAATGTTAGCTGAAACATCAAGATTTCTACGTAATATCATGATTACGAATTGAAATACAATTTCTTTGCGCTTACTAGTTGTTCAATGTTTATACTGAAGGTTAGCTATAGATCCAGGCGACGATTAAAGGTGAATTACAAAACTGTTCTCTGTAACATCAGGATAACAAACCTCAATTTACGATTGACTTAAAAGACGTGAAAAGTTTACACTGAAATTCAATTTCAATTTTGAAACTTCTGGAAGGTAATTCTTCTAAAAAGTGTTCTCCAAATCGTCGGAGTACGTATTGGGTACAAATAGTAATTTTTATATATGTACATTTGTATTAAAGAACAAATTTTTTCTCTAGTTGGCCATTTTCTGCTCTAGCGTCCTATGTGATTTATTAAAAATTTTAATTATATCATTATGTACTGTTACACTTGTTCGCGCGGTTATCTCACTGCGGGCGCCGTGTGCTATAGTCTTCATTGCTAGCCACACGTGGGCGTGGGGGGAGGGGGGTTAGAGGGGAAGCACCCCCAGAAGTTGGAATACCTCCCCGCTGAAATCAAAAATTTAACTACCCCTTCCCACCAGAATTCAATTTTTGAATTTTTTGTTGCTTTTTAGCGATTTTTTTGATTCCATTGGATAGTGCTCGATGAGAAACGTCGAAAAATTGTATTCTTTTGCCATACGACCATTTTTAAGACCTTTGTTTGACCTTTGAAAATTTTTTCACCCCTCCACCGAGAAATTTTTCACCTCCCAGAATTTCAGTGCAGCCCACCTATGGTGCTGGCCTATTTGTGGATGTCTACTGACCCTGTCACTTTTGTGCTATTGCTACATCGCTTTTCCGGCTTTTCATCCAATTAAGATGAGTAAGAGATATGATTTTTCGTCATTCTTGAATTTAGGTTGATCAGTTCTTTCAAAGGACAAAGTGCTGTATTTATTATTTTAGAAACCGAAGCGCAACTACCTTCTTTAGGCTGCAAAATATATATTGATTTTTGTCTTGCTAAGAGAAATTCTTATTTTCTAGCAGGTTCTTATGCTTTTTTGCGTACAGATTACTTAATGTTCGTAGACCCCTTCTTTCACCTCCTCAATAATCCGTAATTCCGATTATATTCGTCCTTTTTGTCGTATTGGAGCATTTTTCAATGCTAGTCATTGTATGTGCAGAACGTCATGGCTTCTTCGAATCCTTCACACGATTGCACTGTTCTTGAGGAGTAGTGTGAAATACGCGTTGCTCACTTCAAGCAAGAGAATCATACTCAGTCTTTTGCACCTTTCTAAGTTCTTTTTGATGTTTCCACAACCTCCATACTGTTTTTTGTGTCCATTTAATCACATGAGTTTCAGCGCAATTTTTAGTGAATTATAGATCTATTAGTAGGTTTAACTTTAGAGCGTCAAAGTTTCGAACCCTTTTTGCGTTCTTCATCAGAGATTTAGTAAATTTTCGACCTTGAGTCGGGAATTAGCCTGAAACTGTCTATATAACGATGAAATCTGTTACTGCAATGCAGCAGTGGTTTTACTCAACATGCATTGTACACTTTCACAGTAAGGTCGATTCTACAAGAAATATTTTGTAGCTCATTCTCTATGATCAAAACCGCTCCCGACGCACAGGATTGCTTTAAATAAATTAAAGGTGACTCAGCATCATTATTTATGTGCTTAAACTTATGGACCCGGGCTTTTAGATAACTTAAATAATATACGATTTTCACTATATCAATATAAAAAAAATTCATCCTGTTTCGGACAGCTTATTGACTACAACGTGCCCCATGGAAAGTGGATTCGAGGCTTAACCTTGATTCATGCCTATCAGTTGCTTAATGAGAATATCGATGGGAGTCGACTGAATTCTTTGTGCAAATTAGGGTGGGCGCTTCAGGTGGTAAGTCGAGTGGAAAATTTAAAAATGTACGGCCAAAATGGTAAATGATTTTTACAATACACCTAACTAGTGCATTGTTCTAGAATTTAAATGAAAAAATACACAGAAACACAATTAATAAAATAAAAATTACATTGCTGCCTACAAATACTGATTTAAATTTTCTGTAAATGCGTTAACCATTTATCATGAGTTGAGTAGCATTGCTTTCTTCGTTTTTATTGTCTCTGCAAAATTTAAGATATGAGTGAAATGGAAATCTCCGTAACTTGATTTTACTGATACCTGCTTTGTGACGCAAAGCTTTGATGAAATAAAAAATCATTCCTCTTATTTTATCTTGCCTATTTGTGTTCCACTAAGGGAAGTCACCACATATGGGCGTAGAGAGAGGGAGAGTGGTTCGGGGAGGGGATTGCAGCATAGATGGGCGGCACCAAAGTTTTTAAGGAAGGTGTGCAAGATTTTTTCAGAGGTCAAAAAATGGCCTTAAAAATGGTGGTTTGGCGAAAAACACCATTTATCAAGGTTTCTCACCGAGCACTATCCATTGACATCAAAAAAATTACGAAAAAACTAGAAAAATTTCAAAAATTCAAATTCTGGGGATTATTTTGGTTTCTGAATGGAGTGCAGGTTATTGGGTTTCTGAGGTCTGCATACTCTCAAAAACCCACCACGCCCAGGTATGGATTGCAGCTCTAGAAGTTGAAAAACCGTCACAGATTTCTGCAGACCTCTAGAATTCCAATTTTAGTAACACTTCTGGTGATTTGACCAACCAGATTTTTATTTTATTTTAAAAAGTTTAATTTAAATTTAATTTTGATTTTAAAGAAATTTACCTCTCAAAAGTTTCTTGCTGCCTATGTATGTAGTTAGCCCCGCTAAATTTATCTTTCGTGATTTTTTACGAAAATTCATCATAAGTCCTTATGATCACAGACAGAGATTTTGTTTCCAGTATGTGAGCAGATCCAAGAAATATGGACTTTCCTGAAAGGACAACTTGAGTTTTGTTATTTTTAAGTGTTTGCTTTATCAAGAGAATATACTGTTATATTTCTTAATCATTTTATGTTTATAGTTTTTTAGCCTAAAACAGATGTCAACAATTTATGCCCTCTCTCCGCTCAGAAAAAAAAAACAAAAATGGGAGGCTACATGATCATCGAATTTTCTCAAATTTTTATGACTGATCGTCTAGATTTCAGATTCTTAAAACGATTTTAGTTACAAGCTGCTGTACTTATGGCTGATGATATGATAGACCACTCAATTACTCGTAGAGGCCGTCCTTGCTGGCACAAACAGGTGAGACCTTTGTACGCGGTCTAACGTTTGTTTATATGACCGCTTCGCCATCTTAGCATAATATGCCTTATTTGTTAAAGTAAGCATCGCCTCTTAGTAAGCGTAGACAGAGCTGAAATTCGAATTGGTAGCGTGGGAAAAGAATATAATTCGTTCACGAAGAAAAATTGAAAAAAACGATTGAATTTTCGAAACCGGAGTCAAGCCAGATCGATTTATCGAACTTCTGCTTGATTCTTCGTATGGTCGAAACCGGCCATGCACGTGCAGATCTGGGACCTAGACTGGAAAAAATTATTTTAAAAATTAAGGCAAAATTACGGCAGCTTTTACTGAAAAGCATTCGGACTAAGTTATCACCCAAACAGGAGGCGACCCCAGAAATTCATATTGAGCATGTATAATCGAACCTCATTTAAGCGATAATTTAAATATTCACTATTTTCAAATTCATTTGAAGTCTTTAGCTGCTTTATTCTGTGCCAACCAGGATATATGCACATAGTTTTGAATTAACTCAGGATGACGTTGGCATGAACGCAGTTAACGATGCAATGTTCCTTACTACCGCAGCTGAGATAATGATCATGGACGAATTACATCACAGTACTTACTTTGAAGACGTTATCAATTTATTAGGCGAAGTAAGTGAAGAACAGTCACAAAAATTCGCTGTTGGTGTTGCTTGTTTTTCTTGCACTCAATACGGATATAGAAATGAGAGTGTAAAGCTGTGTTGCAACCATTTGACATAGGGCGATTTTTGTTGTTTTGGTTAGTCATCGCGTGGACAACTGCAGGTAAGCACTTAAATATCAATCTATCCCAATAAGCAGTCCATCATGAAAGCCATTAGAAAGCTGTATTTTTGTGTTTCGAAAACCGACTTGGTTTTCGATCCACAGTATTACAGATGTGAAGGACTTAAAGCGAAAAAATACATTTTGGTTTCTTCTTCGTTCTCGTTTAGGCTGCTAACCTCTGAAGTTTTGAATCGCGACAAAATTTTTGCTTAGAGGTAAAATTTTGACCTCAATTTTTCGCACGCAATAATGAGTTAGCTCTAGACGTTTAAACTCGACAGCAGGTGCAAAGAAAAATCATGTGTTGCTTCGTTTTTGTCTGCCAGCCAACTTTGCTGTTTCAAGTCCTGTAAAGTGTTTTAAAGCTAAAGCATATTTCACATTTGAAGATCTTTCTTAAAACTCAATAAACGCTGATAAAACGTGATATGTGTAATCCTTTGTTTATTGTATCTGCGACCACGTGAGTGACGACTAGTTTAGTAAAGTAGATGGGCTCGAAGAGCAGAAAGAATTTATCATCTCTTTCGTATGAAATCAGATCTTGAGTTCTGTAAAGGTGAATTAAATCAGGCACTAAACCAACATCTTCTGAACTTACCAGTAATGCGAGTTTCTGTTGTTTTCTGGTTGATTCAATCTTTAAAGGTAAAAGCAGAAATTTTCACTAAGGAAAATATGTCGCGGACGAACCAGCACAGAAGCCGGAAATTTCAATTTTTTTCGCTCTTACTAGACCCAATTCCGAGCATTGAAAGGCAAATAATACGGAAAACTAGTCATTCTCTTGTTTTTGTTCTTTGCTTAAACTTTTCTCTTGCACAGAAAACGTCCCGTCAAGTCTTCATGCTGATTGAGGAAGGGCAGCAGCCACATTATGTGGGTGGTCTTTGTGTTATAACACTTGCCGAATTCCAAAAATATGTCCAATTATAGTGTTCTATTGGATACTCAGAGCTTAGAACTACCCTTTCTTCCTTTATCCCATGCCCCTGTGCAGTAAGTATTTTTATATCATTTTAATCATGCGTAGCGCGATAGCGCTACCTATAATAAGCTTGACCATCGTTTTTATATGTTTATCACAGCAAGTGCGAAATTTGTGTCCCCCCTCACAGCAACAACGGCGCACACCAGGGAGGTGCGGATGTTTTCAATCGATAGATAATTAAAAAATTCGTTGCCGGTGTTTTGTTTGTGTTTACACTCAATACCGAGTTAGCAATGAGTGTGTAAAGTGTGAACCTAAAATTCAAATAATTTGCGGAGGGCCAATTTTTTTGTGTGTTGCCCTAGAGCTAGCTGTACATTACGAATCTGACCTTATAATTTCTTTACATTGAACGGTTTTTGCACAAAAATGTAAAGCATACGGGTTTTTGCTCTTTGCGTCTCGTTCAGCTTATCTAACTCAATTTTAGTTTCTGTGCAGTACCCTTTTTTTCTTCTTTTTCATTTCCTCCGCTAAGAAGGCAGAACATACTAATTATGCTTAAAATGTGTTTTGACTCTAGCGTATACTGATCGTAGTCTATTTTGTTGCTATACTACACCCAATATTGCGTTATTAGCATAAGTGTAAAGTTTACAACGAGAAGCATTTTTCCGCCCAGAGCATTGGGTATCAAACAATTAGCGGGGGCCAATTTTTTTAAATGTTGCCCCTCAGTTGTAGATTACGAATATGACCTTAAAATTTCTTTACAATCCATTGTTGTTACACGCAAGTGTAAAGTATAGTGTGACTAAGTATTAGAATCCGCCGATATGTTGAGTTCTTGCAAGTGGCTGACGTATCCTTTCTCGCATGTGGATTTAAAAAAGAATAATAGGTTCAAATCTCCTGAATACTGACTTTTTTCATTTTTTTAATTCTTTCGGCAAAACCATGCACTTCATTTGACTCATTCGTCTATTTAGGTTAGGTAATCCGCTGGCTTCTTCATTTATCGTCTTGTAAAACTTTAAATTTATATTTACTCTTTTATTTTAGGGTCAGTATTTAATCATTTGTAGCGCGTTAGCGCGTACCTATAATATACTTGGGTACCCCCAAAATCTGTGCATTCCCTACAAGTATAAGGGGACACATCTTTGAGGTGCGGTTTCTTTGAAAGAAAGATAATAAAAAAATTCGCTGTCGGTGTTTATGTTTTCTTTACACTCAAAATTGACTGCGTAAAGAAGGTGTAAAGTTTTTGGCGTAACGTTATAACATTTAGCGAATTTAGGCGGCTTTTTACCGGGCTTGTGGACAACTCAGTATTGACTCTTAAATAGATTTAATTGCATAGATTTGTAGAAAGAGGAATTCTGCAGATGATATTTTATTTGTTTTTTCAAATTTCGCATGTAGTTCTCGAATGGGAGTGTTAAAGAGTGTGAAAATATTGGGGTGAAAAGACATATTTTGGTCGAGTTTCTGACTTGTTTATGTCTGCCAACAACTCCGATTATGGGTTTTAAGAAATTTGTTCTTACAGAAATGTACTACGGATCAAGAGCTGTCTTGTGCCTATCAGCAAATTTTTCTACATTCAATACGCAGTTAGCACTAGAGGATTTAAACTTTACATTATAGTGAATGAGTAAAAAAACAGATTTTGTCCAAGATTTCTCTGACAACTTTTCCGGTCATGAGTTGGGATATATTGATTGAACAGGAATAAAGCAACTTTTAAGGGCTTCACGCCGAAGCAAGCCGCGTTCAAAAAACCGTAATATTGAGTTGTCTATGGGGTTGTAAAGTTCGAAATCAGAGGTGTAAAATTGGCTAAAAAAACCAGGGTTTTTTTTGGTATTTTAATTGGTAAATCATATCAAATATTTTGCGGAACATAAGTTCGGCACATACAAACGTATTACAATTAAAGGGCTACAAACTGGCTTGAATCGAATTAATTTAAACTCAATGGGACGTTAGGTTTAAATTTTTAAAGTTTACATTGTGGTGGACAGTTAAAAATACGTGTTTGTCCATTTTTTTGTTCGCCACTTTCTCTGTACAGAAGTCGGGAGAGATCGATTAGGATAAAAATGAAGTACTTTCTAAGGGGTACGCGTCACAGCAAATGGCGTTTGTTTACATCAACATTTAGCTTTTTCGGGAGGTGTAAATTCAAAAAAATGGGGGAGTTAAACGTGTTTCTGTCTTATTTTTTCTGCCAAGTTTTGGGTTATGAATCTGGACGTAATCTCAAGTCTAAAAATTAAGCATGAAACCAAATGTGATACGCTAGTTTGTATGCACTCAACAGTGGTGTAAAGTGGATTACATCTGATATTTATTTGCCCTCGGTCAATTGTGCAGAATTAATCATTTCATGAATATTGATCGTAATATCACAGTAATATCAGAATTACGTATCCGACTAAAATTTTTTTACACTCTGTGGTCGTGCAAAGTTTACACTGCATATTAATTTTAGTTCTAGAGCCTTGCTCAAGCTTGATTTTTTCTAAAGTCTAAAAATGTACTAGGAATCAAATGTGAGACGCCACTTGAGCGCGTTAGCTCACACTCAACACTGGTGTAAAGTAGTTTACAACTGATGTTTACAATTTACGAACTGTTTACAACTCAATTTTTTCATAAATCTTACTCGTAATATCAGAGTAATATTAGAATTACGAATCCGTCTAAAATCTTCTTTACACTCCGTGGTTGTGTAAAGTTTACACTGCATATTAGCTTTAGTTTTAGAGCCATGCGGATGCTTAATTTTTTCAGAATGTCCTGCGTAAAATCAGGATCGGGAATCTGACTGTTAGTTTTCTCTACACCTAGTAGTTGTGTAAAGTTTGCACTATTCATTTGTTGTTAATATGTAGTTTATACTACAAATTTATTTTACATCTAAATCTGAGCGTTTAGTATTCCTTACACTTGATATTTGCGTAAAGTTTACGCTTAAAAACTTTGATCTGTTTAAATAATGTAAGGCTGTCTTGTTTTAGAAGGATAATGCTGATCTTAGGAACAACATTGTTTTCCGCGTTCTTGGACTGATGTCACTATTGAGGCATGTTACTGTATGTGTTTACTGACTGATGTACCTACTCAAATCATTCTAATTAAAAGTAGGGTACTAGCAAAGAAAAATACTCCGATGGGACAAAAAAGATGAATATACTTGAAATTGTGGATTATTAAGGATGTGAATGGTGGGTGTAGGAGATAGATACCTAAAGTCGCAAAATCCGCTAAAAATCTTACATTCTCGAAGCAACGCAAAAAATCGAAGTATATTCTGCGGCCTCTGAAAAAGTGTCTTTTTTAAATAATTTTCAAAGTTTCAGATACGAGTGTATAAACGAAATCTATGATGTTTACTTTTTTTAAATTGCTGGCAAGTAGCAATGCTGACTAGCTTCGTAATTCCTGATTGAAAGAAAACTAAGTGGTATTGTATTTTGAGTTGTTTTATTTTGTTATGAGCATTATAGCAAGCAAAGCGGGGGCCGATTGATTAGTGCACACAATCGTCACGGGCATGCTAGTGTACCTATATTTGGTCTTTTTCAAGTCACTTACGCGTTTCCTACTGTTTTTAAACCAACAATTTCTTCAATTATCATGGATGCATCGATGTTTTCTATTTCATTCAATTGGCTTAGAAGACTCTTAGTTTATTCAATATCATTTCCCATAGCTACTGCATAGCTAACGTGCTGCTTTTTCAATCATTTTTATATTTAAATATTTATTTTAATCTGTTGGCCGCAGAATATACTTCGATTTTTTGCGTTGCTTAGAGAAAGTGTGATTTTTAGCAGATTTTGCGACTCAAGGTAGCTATTTCCTAGTCCCCTCCTTTTACATCCTTGATAATCCACTATTCGAAGTATGTTCATCTTTTTTGTTCCATCGGAGCAGTTTTCTTTGCTTTATTATTATACATGTCCTCTTCTATTATGCTATCTTAGATGTGCAAGGAATGGACTAGATTAAAGTCAAAAATGCATTTTATTAAATTGTCGGATTTTTGATCACGTTCTACTCAAAAAATATAATACGCTTTAAGGTACTAGTTCAACGTGTTAGCGCGAAGAAGATGTTGAACAGTATTGCATTTGCACATGTTAGGTTTAGGAGTCTAAATGTGATACAATTACACGTTCGGTAAGGCAAGCTGAGTTTTCCGACCATCAGTAGATAGTGCAGTTCACCTATTTCCATGTTTCTAGCCAAGAAAGATCCAAAAATTTAAATGCGCAGATGACCTTAAAATTTCAGCATTTCTACGGTTTTCTAAAATTTGGTTTTTTTCCTGCATTATGAACAAAAATTGTCATTCAGCACATATTTTTCTAAATCTGACAATCCTGATTTCCCGAAAACTCAGGTAGGGGTAATATCTATAGGAAGAAAAGTCTGGTGTGGAGTCAGGATGAGTAAAATCGCCAGAGATAG